>JPFM01000012.1:571935-696066 GCA_000733375.1 Paramecium sexaurelia
ATAGAGAAAATATTGTGAAACTGAATTGCTTATTCAATTACAAAATATATTAGATGTTAAAATCTAATTTTAAATGTAAATTCTAGGTGAAACTAAAGAAGAAAAATAAAAATAGTAAGAAGAATAAAAAGAATTAGAAGTTATATAAAATTAAATATTGAGTTAATTTTAACCTTCTTTTGTAAAAACCTTCTAAAGGTTCTATGGTGACAAATTATAAAATTCTTATATGATTAAAGGAATTACAAAAAGTTAATAGACTGAATTATTCGGTCTAATAGATTTAGACAAATAACGAGTAAATAGAATATATGAAAACACTCTGATAGTTATTAAATAATGCATTGAATAATCAAATTAAATTAAAGCTCAACAACTTTAAGGTTTTAAATTTGAAGTTGATGATCTTTCACATCAAATTATTTATCATTTATACACAAAGTTTTATATTAGATATTCTACTGATTATGATATGACAAAAGAGGAAAGTCATAAAAAAGTTAATTCAATTGTATAAGAAAATGTAATTAAATTTATATAAGATCATTATGAACAAGAAGTTATGCTAAATGTTTTTTAAATTATTGATGATATTAATTGATTTAGAAATTTGATAATGATTATCATTTATATTATAAAGTAGTATTTTTTGGTTATGTGGAAAAAACGCATTTCGTATATCATTGGGTTTTGTTCTTAGTTCAGTCTACAAAATATTTTGTAAGACTTTATTAGTATATCATTTACAAAATCGGAAAAAATATTTTTTTTTCTGTTTATTATTTTAATCGAATAATTCTGTTAGAATTGAGTTAAACATTTAAAGTAGAACAAGGGGAATTTATTGAATAATAACAGTTAAATCAATATTAAAAAGCAAAGAATATCATTCTACAGATAATAAAAAAAATTCAAATTGAAGATGATGATCAGGAATTCAAGCTTAATTTTTTAACTAATATACTGCAATTGATCCTATTTTTTCATTACTTTATGAATAAGAAAGAAGGAGAATAGATTTTTTGATTAAAATAGATAATAGAAAATGGATTTAAGTGGAATAATTCAAAAAGAGTCTATAATTTAATAAAATTGAAAATTTTGATGGTAATATTAACCTAATTTATAAAAAATATTAAAATGGCTTTGATTAAGTTTAATAGAAAGGACCAATTTAACCACATTAAAATAATGAATAAAATTAAATTTCACACGAACCTGTTAATAATATAGTGCATATTTTTTGCAAAGATGAGTATTATACAGAAAATGATAAGAAAATTAAAACAAATAGCAAAACTGACAACGCAACTATTAGCTTTCCAACTGTAATCTACCACATTGTCCCAATAATAAAAGAACCAGCCATTAAATATAAATAATATTAGTAGATAAGATATATTCACTTATAATTTTACTAATATCTTAATAAATGAGAAATTAGAACAATGCTTAAGATGTTTTAATATAAAAAGTAGTTTAGTCTTACCATTTCTAAAATGTTTCTTTTATATCGGATTAAGTACAATATATTAGAGATTGTGTTTGTCATAGAGAATCCATTTTCTTGTAGGTATTATTCGTCTTTTAATTCTGTTGCTTTAGCTCTAAATTTATTGTAATAGTCATTGATTTTAAATTATTGAAACTAAAATCCTTAATAGATAAGTCTTATTTTAAGGCTGCTATCTATCATGCAAATGATATTATTCGATTGAATGATGAAAGTGAATATTATGCTCATTGATAATTTATTTATTATTATTCTAAGTTAGATAGAAAGTATTTTGGTAGGATTTTATGACTTAGATCATTCCTTAACTGATGCGATAGAAATCTAATAATTGCCTTAATTAAATACAATGTTTTTAACTATCTATTGATAAATCTTACAATAAGAAGAAGAGGTGCATATTAGAAAGTTAAGCTAAGGTATTATTGAGGAGATTTATGACTTTTTATTCAGAGAAGTGGTGGAAGCTTTCTAAAAAGCTCTTAATGAAAAGAATATATTCTGGAATTACCTCGCTTAAATTAAAAAGGATACTTTTAAATTATCAAATATCTTGTTGAATATTAGAATATAAATTCCATCTTACTGCATAAAATTAAGAAATATTATTCTCATATTCTGTATTATTTTATAATTTTAACCTTAATTAGATAACTATTTTTACTACACTTTAATCCCAGAATATTTTTATTAAAATTGTACCTTATTAATATATAGAAATTGTTACAAGATAAACTTATTTTTAATTTAGTTAGTTAAAAAAAAAATTGATTAAATTGGATTTTATTTTGAATTCAATAATATTTTTAAATCATTAATAAATCCTGCAGGTGATTAAAACAGCTCAAGAGAAGTGTTTTATTAATTTATGTTTTAATATTAAACAATTTAAAATTAATCAGAACTACATTTATTTGATGATTTAGATAAGAGAAAAATTGCATTAAGTTGAAGCATAATTAAACAACATATAAAGGAAGTAAATGGATCAAAGCATAAAAATTGATTAAGTATTCATATAACTGACATATTTAAACGTAATTCATATTAAAAATCGATGTTTTCAAGAGCTTATCTTGTAGTTGAATTATAAATTTAGATATTTTTTAAATTAAATCATTTTATTTAATCAAAATTATGGTTGACACTTTAGCTGATTAAAGAAGTGAACACTTATTTAGTCTTCTCCTTCAGAAAATTTATTTGACAAGTCTTCAACAATTATAATCTCAAACAATAGTGATCAATTAAATCAGTTAATGATTTCAAAAAAGATGAAGCCTTTAAAGATTGTAGTATTAATTCTTAAAGAGATAGTACTGAAATTATCGCAGCTCTTCCTATATTTTAATAAAGTTAGAGTTAATTTTTAATTTAACTTTATGTATTCCATTTGCGTTCATAAAATTATAAATAAACTATTTTGTAAAAACTAAGAAGCATTAAAGAATTCGATAAAACAAGATATTATTCCTCATTTCAAACTGATTTAAAGTTAAATACTTATGTGAATAATGTTAAAAGTTATTATAATTAAGCGCATTAATAGAATTGACCACTAAAAGAATTAAGTAAAAGCTATTAAATATTATAAGCACTAAGGAGTTTAAATATCAAATTTAATCTATAGAGGTTTCAAAAGAAATATTACTTAATATATGTTTATTATATATATTAAAAAAATAATAATTATAATAGAATTAAACAAAAATAATGAATGGAATATAAGAGGAGTTTCTTAGAATTCAAACATTTGAAAATAATGATCAATATAAGAGATTTTAAAATGAGGTGAAAGAAATTGAAAATTTCAAGGAAAAAGTAATTTGGGAGGATTCTGAAAATTATGTTGGGATTAAGTTTAACTTTCATAATTGTTTACCATTAAATATATTATATGAAGCAATAGTATAATAAAATCGATATCATTTAAGGCTAACAAATATTTATAAATTAACAACAAGCATATTAGAGATATTTTAATTGCAATTTTAGAACATTATAATAAACTGAAAAATTAGTTTATTTAACATGGGAACATTGAATTAAAAAATATAATTGTTGAATTAGGATAAAATTAGTTTTTTGATTAAGCAAGTAAGAAAATGGATTTTTAAATATTTTTCACAAATTATACCTTTTAATATGAGAATAATGACGAACAAAGTATTAAATAAATAATATTAAAAATGATGAAATTATTTTAAGCTAACAATTCTGATTAAGAAATATTAAATGAAAATGATTTATTATAAATGAAAACTGAAGTTATTATAGTAAATATATAATCAATGTATTTTAAATATTAAGTTTAGGAATATTTTAGATGAGAAAATTAGTTATATGGACAAAATTAAGTAAATTGGTTAATAATTCAAAATTCCTTTTAAAATTAGTCTTTTTTAAAATTTATCAAAGCTTTTAAAATCTAATATACCAATCCTTAAAGGCTAATTACAATAATCATATAAGAAATTTCTAAGAGAAGAAAACTATAATTAAATTTGCAGTTCTTAGGATAAAACTAAAGAATCTTAAATTTAACAAGAGGATGAACCAAATAACACTGAGGAAGTTTAAAAGATGAGTAAATCTAAATTAGTATAGTTACAGCATATTAAACTAGAATAAAAGAAATTTTTTGATAAAATTGAAGCAATTTCTTTATAAGATTTTGTAGAGAATGTAATTTTAAATTTATTTGAATTTAATGAGGAATAGAATCATAAATTGGATTTGGAATTTATTATTAATACACGCTTTATTGATAAGACTGCAACAATCGAAATTCTATTATAGAATTTTGATTAAATTCAAACTACAATTTTAAATAATCTAACAGAAATTAATAATCAACATCAAGAAAACTTCAAATTTGAAACTGATTTACCCTTAGATAAACTCGTGAAGGCACATTTTGATGAATTTTTAGCGATAACTCAAAAAGTGCTTTTTAGCACAGAAAATGCTTTTGAACACAAAATTAAATAATAATAAGTGTTAATTAAAGAATAATTAAGAGAGACATATGATACATGGATTGCATTGAAAATAATAGAACTAATATCAGATCTGATATGAGAAATGAAATATAAAAAATAAAAAATTATTACATAATTAAATCAACAATATGTAAACATAGTATATATTCTTTTTTTTTTATCCTAAAATTACCTTTAAGACTTGTATTATTGATAGAATTTCAATAAAATCCTATTAATGACTAAATAATGATGATGAATCATCAAAGAGATAAAATTTTTGAATTGATTAGAGATTTTATATCTAAAAAAACAAAAAAATCAAATATTAATATACACATCAAAAATTGTCAAGGCATCTCAATTTCACCAAATTCAAGCAATCTGTTTTCATATATTTTATATTATTAATCATCTACAAATAATTAGTAATCCATGTATTCTAAAAATTCTTACTCTAAAACATTTATTTCTTTGACATTTATTCCTCCTACTTTAGCATAATACTCATTTTTGTAATAGTCATCATCCTAATACTTGATGGCTGTCATAATGGCTAATAAAAGAAACCTGTAAATATGTTTATAAAATAGATATATACCTATGTATGCAATGAGAATTTAATACAAGATAAGTATGCTTCTCCTACAACCTATCTAAGTATATTAAAGCGATAACAAAGCATTATTCACTACAATGTGTATATTTAGCAATTCTTTGCAAGTAATTGTAGATTGTAATTGACGGAGCTTTATTTGCATGAAAAATAGAGTTATACTCTATTTCAAGTGAATCTGTTTCTTTGATAATTTCATCCAAAATATTTGAGATTGTCAAGAGTAGATGATTTGATTGCTACATTAATTTATATAAAATAATATTAAATGAATATCCATTTGACATCAAAGAATAAGCAATCCAAAAAATATTTAGATTTCTTTATATGTCACTTTTTTATCACTTTAATATCAATCATCTTCGCTTATATAAAGTTTTATATATTAGATAGTTGATAAATTAAAGAAGGAATCAAAAAATAATTTACAAAATAAATTAAATGATGATTATTAAATTTACTAATATATGATTATTTGTAATTATAATTTATTACTAGCTACAATAAATCTCATATAGTTGTAAATGTTAAAAGTAAATGTATAAATCAAATTTATAATGAATTCTAAGTAGATATTATAATTGATTCTTGAACTTAATAACAGACTTGAATCAAAAAGAATAATTTTGGTAAGATTCAAAATTCAAGGATAAAATTATAATTTGACTATAATTAACAGACCAAAAATAAGTGATAAAGTTTAACTTGCTAAGAAGATTAGATCTTAAGGTCAAATCATCATCTAATATTATTGAATTCATTTGAAAATAATATTTTTAAACATTTTTATGTCTTAATATCAATGATAAAAGAAGTAACATGATTAAATACACTTAAAGTATTGAATAATAACATAAAAATATTATGTCTTTCATAATTTATAAATAATAAAATAGTTAATTTTGTTTTATAGTAAAATTCTTAAATAAATAGGTATGCATATTTTAAAATATTACATTATTAAATGGCTGGAAGAGATAAATTAAAAATAAGTTGGGAGTGAAATCTTTTTATGATTGGATTTAGAGAACAATTTCATTTATTTTTTTTTTAAATTATAAAACAAATTAATTATCAATCATATCTAAATTTACAGTAATTTTATTATTGCATTAAAATTGGAAGAGAGGGTATTTTAAAATGTGGAGGCTACAATTTTAAGTTAAATACTTTTGGTTTAATGAATGAACCATTCTATTAGTTTTAAAAATGTTATTATTAAGATTAAAAAAAGGATAATTATTATTATTATTATTAAAATTAAGAATATTAATTAACAGCTTGAATTAGATCTTTTTTAGCTTCTTAATCGCTTTCGTTTGGTTTTATTTTACCTTTATTAGTTTTGCGAATAGAAAAATGTCTTGCCAATTAAGTAACTGATTTAAAACTTGGTGATTGTTACTATAATTGCTATTATTATTATGAAATTTATAATGATTAGTATGAGAAAATATTTGGTTAAGATTAAGGAGATGATTCAGGAATACTAACTCTTTTATTATTAAATAAGTCTACTAATTGTATTTCTGAATTTTATTTGACTGATTTCATTACAAAAAAAGAAGGAGGCCTTCTAGGTCTGTCAATTTTCTCTTATTACTTATTATTATTTAATTAATCTTCAGAAGCAATTTCATTATCGTTTCCATCTAAAATTTTATTTTCTAATGGTTATTGTTAAGGTAATTCTGTCATTGACTTTTATGTATTGATGTTTGAATATACTTTACTATGTACATGTTTATATAAACTTTTTCTAATAGATGGTTTTGCGGGATCTGATAATAGTTTATTATTAGAATCTATAGTGCCTTAAATAGTTATTGAATGTTAGATCTATCTTTGTTATTATAATTTATCTCTATCAGTAGTATTATCTTTTTTAACATTTCTACGGATATCTAAAAGCAAAAATGATTAAATAAATTACTTGCTCCTGTCCATTCTTCATAAATTTTTTATGCATATTGTAAATATTCATCATAAGATTTATCACAAGGGTAAATCTTTTCAAAGTTTCCCAAGTTTTATTATTCATATTACTCACGTTCAATTTATGATTAGATTTTAAGTAATTTTTTTTCTTCATTAGAAATTTTAGGTTTTTTACCAAAGACTCTTTTTTACATTAAATCTTTTTATTGTTGTTAAAGATCGTTTTTTACTTTTAAATTAATATTCATTAGTGTTATAGTATCTCTTATTAAATTCTTTTTTATTAAAGCATCTAATGGAGTATCAGCAGTGAAACTTGGAGTGTGGTTTACTTCTAATAAATATGGTTTATAATTATGATCTATTAAGATATCGAATCCCAGAATTTCAAAACACATATTATTAGCATAATTATCTGGTTGAGTATAATTTGATTGAAGAAAAGGTTATACTGAACAAAACGTTTTTATAATTAAATCCTTTATTTTTGCCATTAATTCATCAATATTTGTTTATTGAGATAATAGTTTAAAAACACTGGAAAGACTTCTTTTATGTCCTATATCCATCTATTTTTCATCTGTATTAAATATGAAGTTAGGATTGTCTTTGTTAATTGCATAATTAGTTAAATGCATACACATTTCTTCAGAATTCATCTAATTAGGTTATTAATATGTTTAAGTGGCAAATCTTGCTAAACCTTCTTTAAACAAATAAATTCTAGTTTATATTTATATATAAATTACCTTAATGGATCGCAACCAGCCAATAATACATACATACGAAAATCAAATTTTAAACCATCAATTAATAATGGTTTATGTAAATATCTTTACACAACACAATGTTCAGAAGCAATGGATTCAACTTATTTGGTTAAAAAAATACCTTTAATAAATTAACAGTCATACCTCTTCCTTGACATGATGCTTCTGGTTTTACAATAAAATATTTAATCTTACCTATGTTTTGTCTTAGATCTGAAATATCAGAGGGAAGCATCCATGTTTTAGGATAAAAATCAAACTCTTCTGGAAACTGTTTAGCCATTTTGTTTAAATTTTTACCTAAATAGTTCTTTCTAGCTATACAATACATTCCAGGAAAATGATTGATTCTTTAATGACCTATTTTTAATAACTTATAATTTACTTTACATTCTTGCCAAAGTTTCAGGTAACACTGCATTATCAGTCCAACAAAAATCCCATACTGCAGTTTCTAAATAGGGAGTATATTGCAATTTAAACTTGTTTAAGATTTTGCCTACAAATTTAACAGCAGCGTATTAGGTGTCCGATACATTCATTATCAATCTTTTATTATTGTTAACTAATTATTTTCTTTTTTTCTTTTTTTTATTTTAAAAGTCATCGTCTTCAGAATCTTCTTCAGATACATCGTCTGATTCTTCATCACTATCTTCGAATTCTCCATTAAATGGTATTTCATTTTCTTCATTTAATTTTAACATGTTTTATTAATTTTATAAATGGAGAAAGTTTGATATTCTGAATTTGATTGAAAAACAGTCAGATTGAAAGATATATAATAAAAAAGTTATTTTATAATTTATAAACAGATATGGGTAATCTATTGAAATAAAGAAATCTTAAATCATTAATTTTGTTTAGAAACATTTGTGATAGTTTCTATTGTATTTTTATTGTATGTCTAAAATGATAATAATTCTTCATGTTACATCTAATATATAAGTTAAGATATGATACTTCATCTATAAATTATTGGTTATTTAATAAAACTCTTGGTAAGGAGTTATCAAATCGAAGAATAAAATATTTTACTAATTGGCATATTACATCATTTAAATCTTCATAAAATATTTGTCTATCAAATTCTATATATATTTCTGATTCTAATATAAATTATTTGAATAATTTATTGTATTCTTATTCATCTGAATGAAAGAAATCACATATCTCTGATTATGATAGAGCCATGGTTTAATAATCATCAAAAATTTATAATTGCTTTGCAACAACCAAGTAAATTAGACTTAAAATTGTCAACTTTTCATTATGTTTATATTAATAATCTATCAAGCAAACATCAAATAACTACACTAATTCTCTGTATCTATAATAAGCTTCATTTGATCTTTCTTTAAACATGATGCAAGGATCTTTGTCTATAATGAATTCATCCCATAATTTTGTATAATAATTTAACCAAAATATGGGAGTATTTGGATACATTCTAAAATCTAATGATTTTAATATTTAAACTTCCATTTATTCTATTTCTTAAATGGTGTATTAATCTTGTATCAGTCTATGAAAATCTTTTAATGTTTTAGGATAGATTTCTTCACACTTGTGAGCTATAAAGATAGCAGCCACCCCTAAAAGTTGAAATTTCTATATAAGGACATTTGGCTATCTTAATAAAAATCTTTCGACATAATTAACTGACAAATAAAACGTTTCTCTTTTGAAATGAAATGAATGAGCAACTTCTATTAACCAATCAAACAAAATTGCCACCATATGACTTTAAATTTCATTTTAATTATTGAGATAATTTTTTTTATAACAATAATTTTCTTCGTATTTTACTTATTCTCTCATAAATTCTGTTAAAGTTTCTTACTCCTCTTCCTAACTAATTTAATGTTCTAATGAATTATTGAATGTGAATGAGGTAAAGTCTTTCACAACTTCTTCACAAATTAATTTATCAAGATCCTGAAAATTAGATTATTATATAATCTAAGAACCAAATGGAATTTCTTCCTCTAGTATGGGGGATATGTCCTTTTCATTCTTAACCTTTTTTGCTGTAGTTTATCTTTCAAATAAAAATATTTAATACTCATATTAGCATGCCGCCTATTCAGATTTGAAATTAGTGCTATCACATCTGGATTTTGCCTCTGAATCCTTTGACTTTGACAACTTTTTAGATTTACTTTTCTACTTTTTAGAGTTGTTCAACATTTATTTTTATGACTCTTAAGTTTATGCACTATAAATTATTTTAATTACTATAAGATAAAACTAAAAATGTAAGAATATCAATTAAGATTCAAATTTCTTTGTAAAATACTCATGAATAAAATATTTCAAATAAATAAAAGTTTAAATTTAATATAAAATATTGTAAGATGATAGAATGTTTTAAAAAACATCCTTTAAATAAAAAAATGTTAACTCTATATAATATTTTATAAGTTTTAACTTAACATCTAATATATTATCTTCAGAGCGAATAAGACCATTACTGTTAATTACACGTCGATACCTATGATCCACAAATAATAAAATAAATTGTCGAAAATATTATGGATTAGTTTGCTATTTAAAAATCAAATTGAATTTTTTACGTTTCTAATTTTTTTAAGTTGAATTGTATTTTTGATGCAATAAATACATACTTATAATTTAATGATACAGCAATTATAATCTATCCTACTTATTTTAAAAGACTTAGGCCAAAAAGAGAATAAATAACAATTCATTCTAAATTTGAAAGAATTTACTATTCTTTTTATATTAATTAATATATTTATTACAATAAAAAGCCAAACATTTTTTATAATAATAGATACTTCTTAAATTTATAATTTATAAGATTGATTTTGTTTTTAAAGTATTTTTCATTAACCTTTCTTTAGTATTAATATTATTCTTAATATGATTTTTGCAAAATTATGTTAATTTAATATAAAAAGTGGAAAAATTGTAATTATTGATATTTGCCAAAAAATATATATCAAAAATTCAACACAAAATATTAATTTGATATCCTAAAATATTTATCTTATAGTAAGATTTTTGATTAATTTGGTATATTTGTCTTTTATTACTTGTATGATGCAAATAAAGAATATTGACGATTTTGAGAATATTGTTGAGTAATAGTTAATTAAAATTTATGTATTGAATGTTTATGCAAATAAAAAGAAGTCAAAGGAAAATAATTAAAAAAATGAAGTTTGTCAATATGAATTATAATTTTTTAAGAAAAAGAATTTTGAATAACTTTTGTGAAAAATTCAAATCTAAGAAAAAACTGATTATTATTATTACTATTATTAATATATATAATTATTTTTAGAGATATTTTTATTTAATTTAGAGATGGGAATCTTATTTGACAAGTGACATAATTTAAATAAAATGATAATATTTTTATTTCATAAGATAATTAATTATATTAAGATTTAAAAATAATCAAATGTGATGTTGATATTTAAAGTATAAAGTTATTAGAACAAGTAGTATAAGAATGTATGAATTAGATTATAATTATTAATATTGATTGAAATAATAAAAAATAGATGAAGAATATGAATTATATTTTTAATATAATAATTTAATTATGAATACATCTAATTAAGACGAGAGTCCAGAATACATTTTTAAGTTTATCATAATAGGAAATTCAAGTTCGGGAAAGACTTCTATATTACAGTATTTTATAAAATAGACTGGTAAGATATTTATCATAATTTTGATTAACAATATTAGCAAAAACGAAAGTTCAATAAACAGTAGGAGTTGAATTCTCGTCGAAATTAATGGATTATAAAGACAAGAAAATCAAGTTATAAATATGGGATACAGCAGGACAAGAGAGATTCCGTTCAATTGCAAGAACATATTTTAAGAATACGATTGGAGCGATTGTTGTTTATGATGTGACAAGGTATATTAATTGATAGATTAAATTATAGTTAAGAGTCGTTTGATGCATTAGATGATTGGATAAAAGATGCAAGAGAAAATGGAAAGAGTGATTTAGATATAATTGTAGTGGGCAATAAAATTGATTTGAATGATCAAAGAGTAATTGACAAAGATTATGCTGAAAGAGAAATAAAAAATAAAGAAGCTCTATACATAGAAACTAGTGCAATTACAGGTGAAAATATTGATAAATGTTTTTAAAAATTGATTGAATAGATTTCCACTAAAATTGAAAAAGGTATCTAATATTTTATTAATGATTAGGTTTAATTGAAAAAGATGAATTCAATCCCTAATTAAAAAATCCATTATAAAAGAGCTTAACAAATAAAACTAATAATGCTTAAAGTCAAAATTAAAGATGTAATTGTTGAGTTTTCTATAATTATTAGTGTACATATCATAAGATATATATTCTTTAAATTAATAAATGACACAGTATATAATCTTACTATTTTCATCTTTGTTTTAAGAGTTGCTTAAAAATCAATATTTATTTCAAAACATCTGTTTTTCTAATTAAACTTATTTATATAAATTATTAAAATTTTTATATTAATATTTAAGATAAATCTTTAAAATCTAAATAGAGTTTGTAATTTTACTGTTAAATTTCATTCTGATAGGAGATAAAAATAACTAATGAATAAATCTAGTATTCGAAATTCATTTTATAAGCAATTTCTATATTAGGTCATCAAAAAAAAATATTATTAAATATAATAATGAATAAATTAACTATCGAGTCCCAATAGACGAGATCAGCATTAAAAGTCGAGTAACGCATTTTTATTGAGTAATCGGAGATAAGATCATGTCGTATTTGTCTAGAAAGTGAATAGGACAATGATAAATCTATAATACATCCTTGTAAATGCAAGGGTTCTCTAGGATCAGTTCATGAAGAAGTAAAATTAATAATTGAAATGAGTGTCTAAAAACATGGATAGTTACATAAAATAAATCATTATATTCTTAATGTGAAATTTGTAAGATTGAATATCAAATTCAATTAAACTCAAGAAAAGTCTGTATTCCTGTATAAATTAATTGTATTTAGAGAGAAAAGCATGTAAATCAAATTTGGAAAATATGATTGCTTTAGTTTGTCTTATATTTATTTTTCTCGGCTTCACTGCACTCTAAGCATTTTTAGTAGTATAGATGTAATAAATTATATATAAGTTACTAGTTTAAATATATTTGATGGCAATGATGATAATAATCAATAATCTAGTTTTCTGAATAGTCCTATCACAATGATTGGTAACGTATTACAATCTACCATTAATTAGGGTTTGCTGTAATAGTGTTTTTGTTCTTAGTTCCAATATTCATGTGTCTTTTATATGTATTAAAGAAAATGCTATTTATAACTAAAATAAAATCTTGGCATATTTTAGAAAGAGTTCAAACTCCTCCTGAAGAATCTTAAGAATAGGTACCTCTATAAGTTTTATCTAAAAATGCTTCATAAATCTTATAATAAATACCAAAATTAAATTAAACTACTTCAATTCTTATTTAAGGGAATGGTTAAGATTACGAACATGTTTAATTTATTTGATAAATTTATTTGTTTTCTGTTATTAAAAATTAAAAATTTAAATTTCCCTTATATTTAAAGAAAATAAAAAGACTTTCTTAGATATATTAATAACAATATATTTATTTATATTTATAAAATTACATTCTATATCAATCATTTGCATTTTAATATTCTCATTACTTATGCTAAAAAAGTCAATATCAAAGCTCCATAAAAAGATAATTTCAAATATTAATATTGAATTAGAGTTCTTCTCTGAAACATGTCATTTAATGATTTAACTGATTTTGATATCTTTTAAAAGGTATTCAAGAAAGCAACAACATCATTTTTTTCTAAATCTGCTCTTTGTTATTAATCGAACAAAAGATTAATAGCAGTTTCCAAACCCTGAATTTATAGTTTTCCATGAACTTTACATCTTTTACAATGTACACAATCCATATATGAATCCAATAATTTTATATCAGTTCGATACTATTCTAAATCCTATTCACTTAAATTCTAAAAGTAGTCAAACTTATAAAGTGGCATCTAGTTGTATGATGACAAGAATCCTTGTACTTTCAATAAGGTTTATGATTATAATTCAATGTTGTTGATATTAAGAAACTTTGAGGCTTGCATTAAGAATGATTCTAAAAAATAAAGATTATAAATTCTATCTGGATAATAGCCAACTCTCTAAAAGAAAAAATCTATATTAGGTCCTGTTTAATTTTCCTATTCAAAATGCTCAGTGATAGAAACAGAAATAGATGAATGAATTCCCTTGATCAGATTAATAAAGTGTGTATGTATTTCAGATGTTGTATTTGTTCCTAAATCTTCATATATTTTTAGCCAAATATTCTATCCTTTTTGTCCAGTGTATTTTTCTTTTGTATATTACAAATCAACTGTATAAACAGGATCTTCCCCTGGTAAATTTTAAAAATTGCAATTTTCATCATCACAAACATCTTACGATAAATATATAGGACAATTCAAAGTATTAGTATATTTGTAGATTCTAAAATCAGATTCAATCTAACTTATAAGAGAATTATTACTGATAAATCGTTAAGAATGGGAAATAAAACATTATTAATTTCTTCAATGTGATCGATGTTTTCTAATTCTTCTAAACTGTAATTTTCCTTATATATTATCTCTCTTTAGCTCTTTTATTAATTATATATTTACTATTAAGTAGTTGTATGACAGTATAGAAACAGCAACTAAATTAATTGAAAGTAGAATTTAAAAGGATGCTATTATCATTTGTTTTAATAAAAAATTAAAAATTTAAATCAAATTTATTCGAAATTTTTAAACATTGAAAAATGTACACTTATCATGCTTATAGACTATTTTATATTATCTAATCTAAATTTAAAATCAATTCTTTTTTTTTATTTTAAATTATATAGAAATATAATATAATTGTTAATATTATGTTTTTATAAATAATTTATATAAGTAGGATTTAATGACATATCAATTTTAGTTAAAAATATAAATGAATAATCAATCTACCTTAACTCTAGCAGTAGCTACCGTGCTTTATGAATAAATAGGTTATGTTCTTTATTTAATTAGAAAGGTCGGAGATCTTTATCTTTCCCTTAATACCTGTAATGCTTTCACTCTACAGAATTTGTTTGGGCTTTTTAATCTTATCTATAATTTCTCTTTACTAAAAGTATTTTCAATAAAATCATTCATTTGTAATGATGAATATGATCTGATTGTAATTTATCTTAAGTTAGGCTTTTCTTTTTCTCTAAACTATATTTTTTCCCTAGGAGTAGTAATTTATTTTTTTTGATAATTGACTAATTCTCCATTAAGTTGAATAATCTAATTTGTTGAAATTAAATCCTATTGTTTTTAATGAAAAAGATGAGAAATGAAACTCAAGCCACTTTAATAAGGTGATTAATTTTTTTATGTTATATTATTCATTAATTAAATCTCTATATATATCAGATATACTAATCATAAACATTAAGTTTAAATAAAGATGAGATTGAGTGCAAATTAAATACTAATATAAATATATTAAATATAATATTTCATGAACACTTGAATGCAAAAATTAATCTATTGTAGAGTTTATGTATAATGTAACTTAGAGGAGCTCTATTTGCATTTTAAAGCTTTATACTTAAAATTAATAAATTGAAAAATTGATTCTAAATTGTTTAAAAAGAATCAAATTATATCACCTTAAAAATATCTAGTAAGAGTATATTTTTTCAAAATAAAGAACTTTTAACAATAGATCATAGATTTAAAATTATTATATAGAAAAATTGAAAGATGATTATTTTTCACAAATTTAACTAGATTAATGGAAAGTGATATGATATTATATATAAAAATGGAATGGAAATGATATTATATTATAAATTTATTTTGAAATATATTTTACATCATAATTGATTCAAATTTCTGTTCTAATGTATTTACTTAAATTTTTAGAATCCAAACTATTTTATTTTGAATGCCTTGGAGTTACACATAAACTTTAAGTGGTAGATTACACTTTTAATTTTGAAATATTATTTTTCATCCATTTATAAGAATAGATTTCATTTACAGATGGTCTTTAAGTTTTTTCTAATTTCATTAGATCTCTTATTAATGTGGCTACTTCTTAACTTACATGTCGTCCAAATGATAATTCTGATACAAATGTAATGATAGGAAGGCTATTATGAATCATTTCCTTTTTTTATAAAGAATCGTTTTACATATAAAAGAACTCCTAAACTCCAAATATCTAACTTTGTATCATGATAACTAAAGGAAGAAACTTCTGGGGGCATCTAGTCAACAGTTCCACAAAGAATTGGATCAGCTTTACCATCAACTAATTCAGTTGCCCAATTAAAATCACAAATCTTAATATTATCATCTGATGTTAATAAGATGTTTGCCAACTATTTCAATAATATTTATATATAAGAACTTTTAAATCTCTATGGATAATTTATCTTTTATGAATAAATTATATTGCTTACAAAATTTAATTGAAGTATTTAAAAGCTTTCTCTTCAGGAAAAGTTCCTTACTCTTTAAGCAATAAATATAAGTTTCCCTTTGAACAATATTCTAAGACTACATAAAAATAGTTTTCATCTTCGAAAGTTTCATACATTTTTATAATATTGGGATGTTACAATTTAGAAAGAAATAATATTTCCTATCTCATATTGTATGCTCCATTAATTCTAGCCAACACTTTTTTGGAAATCTTCAATGAGAAATAACATTACTATTTTGATTGCATAAAGTTATTATTATTTTATCTATTTACTCAATAAAACAACTCCATATGCACCTCTTCCAAGGATCTAATTGTATATTATATATTGATTAGTTGGGCTCTTTACTAACAATGATTCCAATTAATCCATTATTAATATTTATTTGTAATTTCTAGATAAAATCTCAATTAATTTAATGCATAAAATATAATAATGATACATCATTCAATTCTGTCCTTAACTTCTTTTTCAAACATCTCTTCTAAACTCATAGAATTAATATAGATAATGTCTCGTTCTCTTACTGAACTATTTTTTAGAATATTCATCACTAATCTACTATACAATGTTTATTTTCCATTTGTAGGGAAAGTATTTAATTTTTTATCTATTTCTTACAATGTTAACAACTATAAATTTTAAAAAAATTAAGAATAAATCTAATCTAGTCTATTCTATTATTGAATTACTTATTCTTTAATTTTATTAAAATAAGGTTCTCTAATAAAATGTTCTTCTTAACCTAAAAATTAAAGTGGTAGTTTATTGTAAAATAAGCTTTCCTTCAATTACTTTGATACTAAAATCATTTTTTATAATATCAATCCTCTTATATTGGTTTACACTTCTGCGTCTTAACTAGGAAAAAAGGAGGAGATATGAAATGCTAAATTAAGTAATTAAATCTGAATATAAAGTTAATAGTAACAATTAAGAATTGGACAATCTTCTATAAAATAATAGTAAACTTAAAGTTATCTATTTTAATCATTTAAATAAGGGAAGTAGTTTCTTTTAAATGAATTTTTTCTCTACTTTAATAAAGATTTGATTTTTATATTTTAATAAAATTTAGATATTTCTTCCTTTTGATTTGGAGGTATTTAAATTCTAGGATGATTACAAATTTCATCTATTGTAATTCTCTAACTAGAATATATCTATAACATTTTTCGAAGTAGTTAATATAATTATTCATCTAAATTCTAATTATTTACATTAAAATTAAAAGTCAACTCAATTAAATTTTGGTCATTATTTTGTTATTGATTATAAATAGTTTAACCAGTCAATACCTTCCACATAATTGCACCAACCAACCAAACATCTGTCTAATAAGTAGTAAATTAGAGAAAAATATTTTCAGGTGCTTTTTCTAAACTATCAATGTATCCAATTTTTTTATAAATTAAATTACCATCTGCAACTTTGATGGATTCATATTTAATACATCTACCAATAAGTCCTAATTTATGTATCTAATATATTCCTACAAGTAATTAAGCTAATATATCCCAATAATCAATTTGGACTGCTTACTTTTCATTTTGTTATCTTTAACTTTAAAGCCAATCATCTAAAGAAATGTAATCGTCTTCTTTCGTTATGTAAGAAAATTTGGCGTCATTTTTAATATAATGATTCAAACATCTGATATGAGATTTCTCACTTTAAGAGACATTTGCACATATTCTCATTTCTTTTGAGGAATATTATTAGCATAACTTCGCTAAATAATCATTAAAATGTGCAGAAATGTATAAAATGTTTGCCATTTAAAAAATAATATAATTTATTTATGAAAAGTTTGTAATAAACTTCATTTTCTATAAAATGAGTTTACTATAGAAATCTAGATAATTATATTTTGATGAAATAATATACATGTTAAAACTTCAATTTTAAAGGAATCATGATCAATTTTAATATTATAAAATTGATTGCGATGGCCAAGTTAGTTTCGATTATATTAATATCACTTTCTTTAGTTAATCAAATTAAGAGCTTCTCTCTAATCCTGTAAAGAATTTTTTAAGAAAAAATCAATCATATGTTAAGACAGCTTAAAACAATTTAGATATCACAAAAAAATAGATGGGTGGAAAAGTATGTAAATTTAATATCAAAATAAGAAGTAATGAAAATAATAAACTACTTAATTAATTAATAACTTAGACAAACTCTAACCTAAAATTGTTACTGAATTAAAAGAAGATAATGATTTTTAGATTAAGAAACATAAATCTTAAAAATATTTATTAATTCAAATCTTTTCTCCATTATGATATATTTTTAATATAATAGATTAACCATTAAATATAATTAAGATAATTATTATAATACTCTAAATATAGGTTAAAAGTAAGTAAGTAGACTTTTTATTTAAAAATTAGTTATTCAAATTATGTTTAGACATAGCAAATTTGTATCTTAAAATTAAATATTAAATTAAAATATTTCTAGACAAGATAATGATTGATCATAATGATATCAATAATGTTAATGATAAGACTTCAGAAATTGTTCATCTATTTTACAAATAATATCATAATTCCTACTAAATTTTGGATTGAACTCTATGTATCAATATAATTTGATATCCAAAAAAGTTTTGCAAATATATGAATTTAAATATTCTCTGAGTTATTCTAAAAAATCTATATCAATTCAAATCAAATTCAAGAGTATTTCTTTTATCTTATAAATATTTAATTTATGGCAAATTTATCACTTGATTAAAGGTTTATAAGATTAGTGAAATTCAATAAATAAAGTATAAAAGAAATATGAATTATTAATAAAAATGTAAGAAATTAATAACTTTGAATATTTATATAAAAGATAAGAAATATTTAATGTTCTTTTACTAAACTAACTAATATGATAAAGAAACTTAAATTTATTTTCGCATTTAATTTTATTTTATCAAAAAAATGAAAATTATCTTGTACAAAAGATTAATAATTTAATTTTTATTGAATGACGGTATCAGAATTAATTATAGTAAAATGTAATTAATTATAATATTTATTATTTTTAACTCGAATGTCAAAAGAAAGTTTTCATTTACAAAAAAAAAAGTATTTGCTAACATCGTTGTTAGAACCGGAATCAGTTGATGTAAAATCTGATTTAATAAATTTACATTAGATTCTTAATAAGCCTCGAAGTCATTCAAATAATATTTTTCATAGTAAATGAATATTCATAATTTTAGAATTGACTCCAAATTAAAAGTTTCAATAGGGTATATTTATTTGTTAACTTTGATTAGGACCATAGTATGATAAACATGGAGTTATTGAAAGATCTATAGTTGGAAAACCAGATATTTTTTATAAAGTAAAAGAATAATAGAAGCCTGAGCTTAAATTTATCAATCAAACTAATTTAAATAATACTGCAATGAAGTTTGTAAGAAGGATAAGTTAACGTAAATAATCGAATTTATCAAATAAATAATAATAGTAAGAATATCATTCTGTACAAACATAAAGGAATGAATAAACTAAAAAGAATAAAGATTTTGATATAGTTTCAAAGTAAGATCTAATAAATATATGTCATTTAATTGAAGTAAAAGAAAACTTATAATTAGAGTAGAATAAATGAAAATAAAGAATCAGAGGAGTAAATAAACATAAATTAGACTTAATTCAGATAAGAATAGGTAAAACTAAATTAGCAGATTAAAGTTTTAAATAAATATGAGCATCAACTTAAATTGTGGGATGATGAGATATCCAAATCAATTAACACAACAAATAGAACTTCAAATGAATCAATAATATATAAATGTTAATGTATAAAAAGAATTATATAAAGTGTAGAATTTAGAAGGAAAATCGAATAAATTTAATTGCAAGAAGCTTTAAAACAATCTTAAGGAGAGAAAAAAATAAATGAATGGTATATGTCATTAAGATAAAATGAGAACAAAGAAGTAGATGTAATACACGAAAATGTCTAACATTAGACAGTATTTTAAGATGTGAATAACAAAAATGTTTTATATGTTGATCCTAAATACAAATAATTGGAAATTATTAGAAAACCAAGTTTTTATATGAGTTAATAAAATTCAATTAATCGAGATTAAAAGACCAGATTAAATTAAACAAACTTATCATTTTACTAATAATAATTACCATATTTTTAATTAAGTGGCGTTAATGAAGAAAATATAGAAGATTTAATGATAGAAGGCGTAAATAAGTTAAAGATGGAGAAAGAATATATCTTAGATTAAGGTGCAAATTAAAAATTTAGACTTTATAAATAAACTGAAGAGTAATTCATTGATGAAATAATTGATTAATGATTTTCATTTTCATTTTAATGTATTAAAGAATAAAATAACTTCAGCATAATTGTCGATTACTGTGTTATTTAATTTCCATAATGTATAATTATCTAACAACAATTTTTAATTATTAATTGTAAATAAAATTATATAAATAAGAAATATGGATGATTGATTATCTATCAATAAAATTTGGATTATATTTTTATTAATTTTATATATATAATTAGAAAAAGAAACAATCAAAATGATTTAGTAACTTCTGGATGAAATGAGTGTTGCTTCAGGAAAATAAAAAAAGGAAATGAATAAAGTTAATTATAAATACTAGAGAAGAACTAGAGATGTAATAAATGCAGAAAAATAAGAAAAATTAGAAAATAAAGAAATTGATGTTGGTTTACCAAAAATTAAAGACAAAGAAGAAGTATATTAAGAATTGAAAAGAAGATTTAGAATGGCTTGGAAAAGTATTCATTAAAAAATTATTTTAGGTCCTGGTTTCAAAAATGATGAATTTACTAAAATACCAACATTAAAAGGAAAGATATTGAATGAATGGGAAATATTAAGAATTAATTTAGCAGAGAGAAGTTATAAGGCTCCTTAAGGTTTATTAATTTTTATATTTTAGGATTCAAAGGTTTCAAAATACCTAGTTAATATTAAGAATTTTAAAAACCAAAAACACCACCAGGAATAAAGAAACAATTAGATTAATTTAGATTAGATTTTGAAGATTTTGTTTAAAGGCCAAGCAAATACGGAATAGTGCATGAAGATGAAATGTTAGAAAAAGTGAGAATAAATAATAAAGAACCGTTTAGGTTAACAAATAGTGTTCAACATAATGAATTTGGATTTGATCCTCATTTAACATGGGAAGCAGAAATGAATAGAAAATAATCTAGAAGTAAAATAAAATTAAATAAATGATGATATTAATAATATTAAATATCCATTTTATATATACTTAAGACTAAAAAATATTCAATAAAAGTTTTTATTTAATTTTAATGTAGACTTAAATTTTTTACTTAATTTTATAGAAGACTTAAGATATTTATTATTTAATTAGTTTTATATGGATAAATAAATAATTAAATTAAATTAAACTATGATATTAATCTTAATAAAGCCAGTTTTTATGTATAATTCGAATTTTTAATTTTTTTTCCTTAAAATTTGAGTAATTAATATCAATAATATTTTTTTGATAATTTTCGTGGATAAAAATGGTTTAAAATAATAATATTAATAAAATGGGAAATTGTACAAATGAAGAACTAAGTCTTTCTGAATTAGAATTATATAGTAAATGATAAGTATATCATAAAGCACCGTAATTGTCTCAATATAAATTACTATATGTGATAGGAAAAGGTGGATTTGGGAAAGTATGGAAGGTAAAATGCTAAAAGAGGTTTTTGGCATTAAAAGAGATGATAAAATCTAAGTAGATTTCTTAGCTATATAGAATTTAGAATAATAGAGAAGCAATCTATTTAGAGCATAATGAATGAGAGAACTCTACTTTAAAAATTAAATCATCCGTATTATATTAATCGAAATAGATTTCTAGTTAATATGAGAGGGGCATTTTAGACATCGACACATTTATATATTGTTCTGGATTATATGGAAGGTGGAGATTTAAGATATCATCTATGTAAATAAGGGAAATTTACAGAAGAGTAAACAAGTAGCAATTCTATTTGATATCTAAGAGTTTTTTGTAATCTGTATATTGATGGCACTCTAATATTTGCATAAAAGTCTTGTGATTCATAGAGATATCAAGCCTGAGAATTTAGTATTTGATGAAGAGGGTTATCTTCATCTAACAGATTTGGGAATAGCAAGAATTTGGAAACCAAATAATAAAAATGAAACAAGTGGAACTCCTGGATATATGGCACCAGAAGTAATGATGAAAACTGACCATGGTGTAGCTTGCGACTATTTTGCATTAGGTTGTTTAGTTTATGAATGTCTAACTGGGAAAGTATTTTATTTTAAATTATAGATAAGAGACCATATTAAGGAAAGAATCGAAGATAAATTAGAGAATTAATAATGAGCAAGTAAATAAAGTTGCACAAGTAAGGTTTTTCAAATGAAGTCACTGATTTTGTTAATAGATTGTTAGAAAGGAAAGCAATTTCAAGATTAGGGTATGATGGTCCAGATGAAGTAATGAGTCATTTATGGTTAAAAAATGTGAATTGGGGCAGATATTTTGATAAATTAATAGAAGCTCCATATAAGATTATAGGAAAGGACAATTTTGATTCCAAATTTGTTAATTAGGTCTTGACTAAGAGTGAATATAAGGAGGAAAGGGATCTTAATAATTAATTTTAAGGATTTACTTATTAAGAAAATAATGATGAGTAATAAGTTACAGACATAGGCACTAATAAATAAAAACTATTATTATCTACTAAATATAATTGAATAATATTGCTTTGTTTTTAATGTTAAATTTATATTATTAATGAATAATTAACAACTATAAAGTCGATTGCCTTAAATATCATAGCCTTCCTAAGGATCTTAATAAATGAATTCACCAACTTAATACAATCTAGATTCAATTCCAGGAGATTGGAGATTGGCAATTATTCATTAATCTGCTCATTAAGTAGGGACATCGGGTAAATAAATATGTTAATGTTGTGGTTATCATGTTTGTGAATTTCAATTTAAACTATCTATTGACAAAGAAGATTTATCATTTTTGGGATCGGGTTATCCACTTTATTTTACTTTTATTAAAAATTGCATATTTCTACTATGTCTTCATTTAATGGCAGCAGGTTAATTTAACATTATTAGTAATTACTAAGGACAAGATTGTATTTCAAAAAGAAGAGCAGAACACTAAGAGGATAGAGTATGTGTAAGAGACATAGTAACAATTTTTACTTTGGCTAATAGAAGAAATGATTAAGAGTTGTAATCACTTTAAGATATATTGACATTATCCTCAACTTTTTTAATGATGATCTTTTTGATTTATTTTAGAAAGAATTAAAAAAAGTTAGATGTATTTTGTGATTTATAAGAATTGACACCAAGTGATTATACGGTCATGGCTTATAATATTAATCAACCTGAAAAGTTGAAACAATTTTTTGAAATTGATTTATTTAAATTGTCAAGAAAAATAAATGTAAAAAAGATCAACTTAGCTTATGATTTGTCAAAACTAAATGAATTACAATAAATTAAATAAAATATATTAAAGAAGAAAAAGCAATGCTATTTGGATTAAGAACACTTTGATGAAACAGAATTGGATGATATTAATTATAAAATAGAAGATTAGAAAAAGATTTGTGATTTTACTGGATTGGCTTTTGTTTCATTTAAATATGAAAGAATGAAATCTGAAATTATACAAGTGGCTAAAAGTGTATTATTAATTCATCATTTTAGAATAATATGCAGCGCCAATAATTAATACATTTACTGGTTTGAATTTTAATGAAGGAAGGTCTCTTGATTATTATGGACATCAAATTTATGTTGAAGTTGCTCCTGAACCTACTGATATCAATTGGAATGTTATTTATATTTGGGCCAATCATAGTATATATAGAAGGATTTTAGGAGCGATTATTAATATAATCGTGAATATAATATTATCAATTGTAGTTTATATATCGATTTTAAAGTAAGTTTAAGTTTTAGGGGAATTATAAAAATAGTTTAATGATACTGATCCATTTAATTAACAATACATATAAGTCCATTTATATTCTTTAGGATATTCGATGATAACAGTTTTTATCAATTCCTTTTTACTAGATGAATTAACAAGAGCAATTGTTAGTTTTTAAGCATATCCCACATTTAGTTAAGTTAGTCTGGCTATAGCATCTAAATTATCTTTTATGATGTTTCTTAATTCAGTATTCATGCAATGTTTAATCGCTTTAGAATCTGGAAATGTTTATTATGCTGGAGGTCTTGCATATAATATGACTTACTTTTTTATTTCTAATGCATTTATTCCTCCTATAATTTAAATGTTAGATATTCCAAATAGAATAAAATCAATTAAATAGTATTATTACAAAAGATATGGAGTTCTTACTTAAAAAGAATTAAATGAGTATTATTGTATATATTATTTAAGACTATTGGAATTTCCTGAACATAAAATTGAAGAAAGCTATGCTGAGGTTCTTAAAACAATGAATGTTACATTTTTTGTAGGGCCATTGGTTCCATTAGGATATATTTTTAGTATGATAGGATTGATACTATTTTATTGGGCTGAAAAATATTAATTGCTAAGATGTAAAAGTGTTAAACACACTCCATCTTTCTAATTATCTTCAAAAATGACAGATTCGTTATAATTGATACCAATAATCCATGTATTGTCAACGTCAGCTTTTAAGTTTTTTATTTAAAAGAATTTATCGTTAATTTCAATGATTGGACTTATTGTATCTTTGATATATCATTTTATTCCAAACAATAAGTTAGTTTCTTTGATTTGGGATTTTGGAGAGCATGATGAATATGAAAAATATAGAGAACATATATTTCCTTTCAATTATGATAGGGAAAATCCGATTACCTAATAAAAAGCTTTAAGAAGATGGTTAAAAAGATAAGATAGATTTGAAAAAAGGTAGGAGAAAAAAATAAAATCTGGAGATGATTATGCAACTTTAAAATAAAAGGAAAAAGAAATTAAACTTTAACTTGAATTATTTTAATGAATTTCATATTCATAAAAAATTGAATTATTGAAAATTTTATTAACATATAGTAATTTGTACAAAATAATATAAATTATCAAATCAAGAATTTATGAAAAACTTCATTGAAATCCAATTCACATAAACAATAAAGAATGTAGTAACTGACATTAGTGGAATTACAAATCCAATAATAGAATTTTATATTATAGAGATTACCATAATTAATAGCATCAAAATTACAGCTATTATTAACATCCATCCAATCACTTCATTTATTTTTTAGTTGGATAATGATAATTTCTCAAATCTTGATTCATATAGATTGATTGGACCTTTTGGATATTCTTTTCTTTCTAAGGAATATTATTATTATTTTTTTTGATCATCTTTCTACAATATTAATTAAAATTGATTGAGGTTTATCTAAACATTTAGTGTAGTCATGATGATTAAAATTATTTATTTTAATATAAGTTTTAAATTTATATATTAATCAATTTATATGAGAATCTAATAATATGAATTATTTTGAAAAATGAGCCAACAGAGAATGTATTGTATGTGTATATATAATAAATTATAATTATGATCATAATAATCTTTTGTCCCTTAATCTATTTTTTGTTTAATCGTCAAGTAATTATAAATATTACTCTGGATACAATTACCTATAAGACTCTACACTTTAAATAATGTTTTCATCCTCATAATAAAGACTTTTTGATAAAATAATTTTAATTTCCTCTTACATATTGATCGGTTTCTTTTTCTTCAGACAATTCATAATGAAGGAATAAATCAATCCATTATATGATTTATTTTGTTCTAGGAATAAAAAATTTAAAATTTCTTTTGTGTGTTTATATTCTCCAACCTATTCTAAAAACAGTTTCAATAATTCATATTTATTGCTTCTTAATTATTGTTAATCCTTTTTTAAGAACAATTTTATTAAATAAACTGCTAATTCTTTACTTTCATCTTTAATTATATAATGATGTAAATCAAAATTAGATTTTCTCAATATCATCTAACTTAATTTTTCAGTTGGTATCTATTCAATAGTTTTTTTCATAAAATTTATATTCAATTAATCAAAAGTTTATTAAATAATCTTGTTTACTATAACTGGATCTCCTTCTATCTATTATATAAAATGACGATATAAATAAACTCTAAACATATCAAGAGCAAATTCTTCTGATTTTGGATATTCCAAAGCAAATTCTACAAATAAATCTAAAAACTTCTAGTGTAATGCATCAGGATTATTTACACTCAACCCAATATATTCAATAACCCATCTAACATTCATACTATTATTATTTTTTATTTTCAATAAATTTGCATATATGGCTTCAAGATGTTAAGGATAATTCTATTGACAATCTTGAACCAATTTAGCTAAAATTTTACAATGATGATTATGATTTTATTAACAAATTCCAATATAAAACATAAATTTCAATTAATCCTAACAATCATTCATCTGAGATAAATAATTAATTTTCTATTAGGTTTCTTCAAAGATAAAATCTATTATTTCTGGTTTCTTTTTATTAAAAATTAAAGGATTTGCTTATTTCACAAATTCTAAAATTGATGAATGATTAATCTTTAATAATAACCTAAAACTTTCAAATAACAATGGATGATCTTCATTTAGAAATTTAAATACCAAATCTCTTAATTAAGTAAAATATATTGAATAAAGTTTTTCATTTTATTTTAAAAGTGCCTGTTCTGTGAATTCTTTTACTAATTCAATTAAGGATACTCTAAATTATGGAACTGAATTAATTAATCTTTCAGTTACATTCGATGTATATTAATTAGACGTCAAGAATGAAATTTTTTATTTAATCAACATACAAAATGTATCTAAATAATAATCATATCTTTTTTGATTGTTTAATTCTATTTCTTTATACAGAATAATCAAAAAGATATCTATTATTGATTAAATATCACAATTAGGTTCTTAAAATTATATATTGAGACTTTATATAATCAGTTGTCGATCTATTTATTAAATTTCATCAGTTTAGATTTAATTTAACTTTTAGTCATAGTATTGTTTCAAAAATTACTTTATCTCATTTAAGGAATTAAATTTGATATTCTGATCTCTATTTGATATTGTTTAGATTTCATTTTCTTTTATATTTCTTTCTTCTTATTTAAAATCAAAAGAATTAAAATTTTATATGGCATCATTTGGATCATAAACTTAATATATTTTAACTTTTTTTAATTTGATTTCTTCTGGTTATTTCTCCTCAATTTACTATTTTTAGCTTTCCATTTCTTGTGATGTTAAGTAATAATAAAGATTTGCTCTTTCGGCTTCACTTAAAGCAAATTCATTTGCTATAACAGGGACTTAGAATTCTTTCAAATATTTGATGATTTCCTTTACTTTTTATTTCATTATTATTTATGATTATTAATTATAAATCATTCTCTCTTTTTCTTATTTATAATTTTCTTCTAAAACTATTACAATTCTTATGATCCAATCTTTTTAAAATCATCTTTACTCATAATCTTTTCAGCCTCTTTTTCATTCTCAACACCATCCAGTAAATCTTTCATAGTTTGATCATCTTAATTTGAAACCGTACTTTCTTAATCATTTTTCTTTGAATCAATAGTATAATTATGATTATCGTAATATCTACATAAATCAACTAATTCGTAAGCTCTTTATTCAACTAATTACATTAGAGTAACCTCTGAATTTGGATCATATTTTATTTATAATTTATTAGCAATTTCCAACAATTCTCTTTCATAATCTTTAATTTCATTTTCAGCCTATTAAATTTCTTTATCTAATTTCTCACTTCTTTCTAATTATTAAGCAAATTTAAATTTTTCATCCTCAAATTCGTTATCTTCCTTCTATTAATTTTTAGCATATTATGAAATCTACTTCTATAATTCTTCTATTTATTTCTCCTCAGAATCAATTTAATCACTTAAAATATTAGCTCTTTTAAATAATTCATTATTTGTATCTTCAATTGTTCTAAAAGTATGAATAATTTCTTCAATTGAATTTAATCCTGTTTCCTTTTTTAATTTTTCAAACATCAATTCATAATTTGAAACATCTTCAACATCTTTCTACATTTATAATTATTATTTAGGTTGTTAAGATTCCTTTAATTATTAAGATTTACTTTCTTATTTTGTTTATTATTACTATTATTATTATTATTACTATTATTGTTATTATTAATTTTTAGGTGATTGTTCATCTGTGTCATCCAAACGATTCGTTTTTAATATTTATGTATATTCTTGTTTATTTGATTCTACTACTTAAGTAGCTTATCTAAATTTAATATAATATTTTAATTTACTCCTTCATCTTATCAAATTATTCTTAACATTGATTTAATTCATGTTCTATTTACTTTCTAATTAATAATTATTTTTTAAATTCTTCCTCTTTTGCTCTAATATCACTTTCAAGTTTCTTAAAAACATTACTATAAATGACTCTTTCTCTTCTGGCAGTATTTATTTGTTCCATTAATTAATTTATTTCTGCTAATGATTCATTATGCTTAAGTTTTATTTATTCTAATTAACTAAATATGTAATTCTTATTAACCTCTCTAAAGTTTTTTATTTCTTTATCAAACTTGGCAACTAAATCCCATCAGAATTACTCATTTTTTTTCTATGATCTTGCAACTGCTATTCAGCATTCTAAATTAATTATTCTAAATCTCTCTTTTATCATAATTTAATTTACTTATTTCTTGCTTTCAACTTCAATTTTTTTTGCATATTATGCACATTCTTCCTACAAAGTATTCATTTTTTCAAAATCATTATTTTTTCCATCTTATTGTAATTCCTCTTGTAAAGTTTGATTTTACTGTTTCATTTATGCTATATGTTCTCTATCATAAGAAATATATTTACATATTTGCTGCTAATTAATCTTTAGATTTCCCTTTCATTAATTTTTTATATACTTTAAAATTATCATTATTATATTACAATAATTCGCAAACAAATGAATATTTATTTCCTATATCTTGTCAACATAGCCAAAAATCAAAATTTAATTATATTTTTAACAAAAATACTTCTACTATTAATTTATAACAACTAACAAAAAGATATTACAAATTGTTGAGTTTCTGATAAATTCTTTTATTTTTTTTTTTAAATAAAAATTAATATCTTCACAAAATAAACCATTTAAAATAATGTATCTTATTATAAATTATTATATAAGGTATCTAAACATTATTAAATGCGAGATGTATTTTTTTTTCAAAAACTATAACTATTTCTATGAGTAAAAAAACTCTATTTTATAAAAAAATGAAATATTTTTCAAAATGATATCGTTCTCATGATTGCTTTGTTTCATTTTTATTAAGTTTTGATAATGATATTATTATTAAAATGTCATAAGAATTCAAACAAAGTAAAACTCTTAAAATTTTATTTAGATATCAAACCAAGCGATAATTAGTCTACTTCCTTTAGATTGCATGAACATATAATAATATATGGAATGCACCAATAGTGCCTTATATATATTCATGAATAAAATTAATTTCATAATATATAATTAAATAAAAATGTTTTCCGACATCATACGTAATTAAGGATTGTTTAAGGGCATCTTCTTGATAGTAGGATTAGTGCTTATATCGTTTTGCTTTTTTTTGAATGTTGCTCAGTTTGATATGCAATCAGATAAGGTGAAATCATACTACACATTTTCCGCAAGATTTCATACATCATTTGATGGTAAAGATTGCTATTAAGATATCCCTGATTGTAACGATGAATCATTATGCAAAACTGTTAAAACAACTCCTTATTTAGCTGGATTTGCATTAGGATTTGGAGGATTAGTGTTATTATTATCTTTAGCAGAAACTTTAGCAAGCAGAGTGATTAAAAAGTATCACATTTGGATAATTCAATTAGTCAGTCTATTTCTTTAATGGATCTTAACTTTATTAATTCCAATCTTGTATTTCACAACAAAAGGAAAACTTTGGAATTTATGTTGGCTTCCAATAGTTTTTGAGTTCTTAGCATTGATTTCATTATCCATAGCATCTATTCTTTATTTTAGAGGTAATTAAAGCAAAGGAGTAGGTTTATTATAATGAAAACATCATTAATACATATATTTAGTCATATAAATAATTTTTATATTATAATCAATATTGTTCAAAAACACACAGAATAATATATAATTTTTGTTACATTATCAAAATCCAGAAAATTTATAGGCAATATTTTATCTCTACAAACTAAAATATTATTTTCATAAATACAACTTCTTCATAACTCTTAATAAAACAATATTAATTAATTCTTCTAAGAATTAAAATATTAAATGATTAATAATGTAATATTATTAATTAAGTAGCCAGATCTAAAGAAGAATTTTATAGCAATATATTAATATTTCTTAAATGTTATATTAGATTTTATAATTTATTCATTCATTTTTTCCTTATATATTAAAAATAATTTACTAATATAATATTATATTTAGAAGAGAAATGAGTGATATGAAAGATTTTGATATCAAACAATTACATGACAATATTTAAAGTTGCTTCTAATATTTAGATAAGAAGATATATAGAGCTATGAATGTAGCGCCAATTAGCAATACTATAATTATAGAAAAACCTAATACAGCTATGTATATTATTCGATGATTTCAAGTGCTCATGAATATAAAGAATTGTAACATCATGTTAGACAATTATAATTAAAGTATGATGAGGTTTGTTACAAGTACATGTAACTCTTAACAAAATACCAAAAAATTAATATCACATTAAAATTATAATAAGAAGAAATAGAACATTAATAAGATCTAATTAAAGAGATGAAATTAATGCATATTCAGTAACCTCAAGTTATAGAGATACCAGTTTATGAATACATGAGAGAGTTTACAAAAAATAATCACAGTCAATTAAGTAATTTTTTATAAATATTGATGCATACGAAAAAGATGGATCTGTCAATGATTGAGTTACTTTAAAATATTGAAAAATATTATAGACCTTAAAATAAGTTAATATTTCAAGATAAATATGTTTATCCAAAAGTACCTTTGAGAAAAATAAGAGAAAGAATATTAAAAACTTTGCCTGATTAGACAATTTCATAAAACATAGTACCTGATAGGTCTATATCATTCTAATGAATTTTTGACTATTTTATAACATTTGTTTAAAATTATTTATATTTATTTTATAATATAAGAGATACAAAAAAATTTGACTTGAAAAATGATTACCTATTTATATGTTTAAAGGTTCTGAATTAAAATTTATAGTATGTCTAGAATAGGAAGATTAAAATAAATTATTTATTTCAATTCTTCAATTTTTATAGAAATTACGGTTTTGAGAAAGTCAAAGATGGATAGGGTAATATTGGAGATCACTTGAATGAAATATTTAGATATTTTAATTTATTAATGATATATTAAATTAGAATTCTAAAGCTGTAAAAAATCTATTTATTTTTCTAATTCAATAACAAGTTCATAGGTATTTTACATCTAAAATCAATCATTTTATAATTTAGAAAGATTCAATCTAATAATTATCAACCAATAATTGAATTCTTGATTTAATATTTTATATTTTAAAAGCTATTATGATAATTAGCAATTTTTCCATTATTTTTAAGATAATATACATTTTGACCTACTAAAAGATGTATTTTAATTTTTAGACATTAATTTATTTCATAAAATTAGAATTCATCAATAAATTAAAGTACTTTTTTAATTATCTAATACCAATTATTCTCTTTTCATATTTAATGTTTATATATATTATCAATATTTCAGAATCTATTTTTATTTTTATAAATTAGATAAGCATTTTATTCTTTACTAAGTTTGGTTAACAAACTGCTTTTTAATACTCATATCTATAGATAAAAATAGTAAAATTAGATTATCAAAAAATTATATAAGAACTGTCATAAATATTTTAATATAAAATATAAATATATCAATCTTAAGCATCATTATCAAAATATTGAGGAGTGTAAAGTGCATCCCATCCCAATAAGAAAGGTAATGAAAACTATAATTTTATCATAAAAATTATTTTTACATTGATTAATTCCAAAGCTGTAATGTATTCTGCTTGAGTTAGAGTTATCTTAAAAGGAGTTAATTGCTTATCTTATTCTTCATCCTATGTAATTGAAAGTTGTATCTCTTATGCAGTTTTATTTATCTTCAAAAATTTATTTTCATTGACTTGTGTTTGATAAGCTTAGATTATATAGATTAAGGAATACTGACAAAGAAGTTTGAAGTTTCATCATATGCTTTATTTTTTGTAACCAACAATTATCCAATCTATTTAACACCTAAACTGTATTATTTCTTTTTATCCCATTCTAAGTGATGATTCCCTTCCCTTTAACGAATCACTGGAACTAATTCAAAAAGAATCCAACCAGGTTTTTAAATAGCAAAATAATTATTTTTCTCAACATAAGTTGCTTTTATTGGAGTCATTGAAAACATTAAATTTTCATTCCAAACTGTGAACGCTTTTAAAATGACAGGTTTTTCCGAATTTATTTCTATGATAAAATGTTATTACTATACTTCTGGTTTCAAAGCTAAAACAATGCTTCAATAATTTTGAGAATAACATAAATATAATTAAATGAGTAAATATCAAATTGTCAAATTCATTAATATAAAAGGAAATTCAATTTTTAATATTGGAACAATCATATATAAGCAAAAATAAGAATTAGGAACTTATACACTTTTCTAAAACGATTAACAGAATATGAACGTCTTACTACCCTTTTTTGTTAAGTATACAATGAAAATCTTCTTATGAAAATATTTTTTGTTATTTCTAACGAATAAGATAAATGAATCTAATCGTTTAGGTACTAGAACTTATTTATAAATAAATGTTTTAATAATTGCTAACTATTGTTTATATCAAGAACTAAAGTCTGATTGGATCGACTATAAACTTGCTCAAGGATTGAAATTTAAGAAATATTTGTATTAATAAAACTCTTATCTAAATTAATTAATCTTATTTTGGCTACAAACCATGTACATCAAGATTATCAGAGACAAGAAATTTGAAAATATATACATTAAAAATGATAAAATCTAAAATTTGTGACTTAAATGTTTTGTGTTCATCTACACATTAATTTCATATCTCAATGATGATATTTCTTTAAGAGTACCTTTAGAATTTGAAAATAATTTTAAATGTTATTTTGAGCAATTAGTACATATTAGATAAAGAATATATTAAGTAAATATAAAAAAATTTATAATGATAATTAACCAATTATTCAAAAATGTATAATTTCTATTTAAAAAAGTTAAATAAGGTTTATAAGTATTTAAATACTATAGACACTAAATTTTCCTAACAATAATTTTTCAAATCCTTTTATTCTTTGCTTTCAAATAGAAAACCAAAAAAAATTAATTAGATATTAGCTAAGTAATGATTAGTTAGAAAGGGTTTAAGATAATACTTTTTTTGTTAGAGAATATATCTATATTGTATTCAAGAATGTAATTAAATAATGAAGATTTATTAGAAATCTATTAATGATAAAAATACAATACATATGATAGAATTCTCTGAAATAAATTTGATTAGTATATAAGATTGCATAAATTATAAACTATTAACAAAAATGATAAATTTTGGATGACATGTTTCTCTTTCTTAATTGTTTTATAAATATTTTTTTCTTTTTTAATTACATTTCTTCTTCATCTTCTTCATTACTTTCCATTATAAAGACATATAAAATTGATTCTTACTGTATATATTTAAGTAATTATTCGTAGCTACAATAGGCTCACAAAAACTATTGGTTTTAATTAATAGTTTCATCATCCTTAATGATCTGAAAATTTTATACATTAGGATAATTAAATATTTTATTTAATTATGGTCATATATTCACATTGTTTATATAAATCATCAATTGTTAGTAATCTACTATTTGTAATTTTTATTGATATTTCTCTATTTATAAAAGACACTATTAAAAATACAAATTTAAATTACAAATGAATCAATATAAATTTCATTTCAGAAGTTTACTAATATGCCTAATTTCATTAACTACTTATTATAGTGTTTGTGTGCATTTATATTAGAATATTTCTCCTCATTGGATTTGGTCCTTATATTTAAGCCCTATATTTGTAATATCTGTAATATTATTTAGTTTATTTTATGTGAGCATTGCAAATTAGAATTAAGTATTATTCATAAATAAACATTAGATTCAATCTGACAGTGAACAAGATTTTTGTGTAACATTAATCTTACTTACATTTATGCTTATTTGGTGGCCAATTTTTATTATAATATATCTCCAAATATTTGATAATGTTTTGATACCTTTTTTACCAGAAACAGGAACATTAATTTAAAAAAATAGAAGTGAATTCTATAAAGAAAATTATGCTAATTTGATATTTGATTTAGGTAATGATAAATTTGGGATTGGATGTTAATCAAGTTAAAATGAAGCTTCAATTGTAGAATATCCACTACCATATAAATATTATGATAATGGAAATGAAATCAAATTACCATCATGGTTCTGTCTCCCATATGATGAAAAGATCTAAGAAGGATAAATTGAATTTTATGCAAGTCCATATTCAATAATTAATAATATGAAAATTGTCACTTTTAAATATCCTAATTTTATTAGTGATTCATTTTGGATTGCATTTATAACTACAATTTTTTAATTCGCTTGTATTTTTTCTTCCATTTTATTACTTGCAATACTTTTAATAATGGATTAATAATCTATTGAATCAAGTATAAGAAAACCATCAAGGAAGAAAAGAATAATAAGTTTTATTTTATCATTTACTTTGTATATTTTCATGATATCATGTAATAGTCTTATTATTACACTTACCTCTGTATTTGTTGGATTATTATTTTTATTTTGGAGTTTATTTAACAGAATTCATGATCATTTCTACTATTTAATAAAAGGAATGTTTTAGATGGTAACTCATTGGGTTCAATACATTCCAATAACAATTATAGCAATTATATTAATATCAATTTATGTAGTATTTGTATTGATTGTAAGCTAATGTGTAATTCATTTTAAAATATTTTTATGCAGACATTTTGTAGCATTATGGAAAGGTTAATAAGAGGAATAATTGGAAGGTTATGATAAATTTATAAATAAAGTTACATTTTTTACTTGGATATGGAATATAATTCAAATTGCTTTGATAGCTACGTATGCACACTCAGTTCCTTTAATGATAATTTCCATTATTTTAGGTGTAGTATAATTAATAAATATTCCCATTGTGTTGATATTTACTTCAAAACATAAAATAATTGAATAATAATGGTGTATTTTTTACACTAATTATAAGATTATAAATCAGCACTGCACAGATCATGAATAATAAAATTAATAACCTGTAGAATAACGTGAAATTGAATTGAATTTTTAAGATGATAAAAATTTAAAATGATAGAAATACCTATTATTTTTATTATAATAATAAATTTATATTTATAAATTACATGGATTATATAAGGGAAAAGGTATCAGGCAAAAAAAATAGATTAAAAGAAGGCAATTTTAATTTGGACTTAACTTACATTACACCAAGAATAATTGCAATGAGTATGCCAGGTGAAGGAATCGAAGGCATATATAGGAATCCAATTGAATAAGTAAAAAGCTATAATTAATTGTAGGTTGCTTAATATTTGAACAACAGACATAAAGATGAATATTTTATTTTCAATTTGAGTGGCAAAAATTATGATGAGTCTAAATTTAAAGGATTAATCTTTAAAGATTACTTTTGGAAAGATCATCATTCTCCTTCTTTAAATGTCTTATTTGACATTTGTTTATAAATTCATAATATATTGAAATGTATATTATTTTATTTAGTGAATTAGCTAATCTAGAGAATGTAGTAGCTGTTCATTGCTTGGCAGGAAAAGGTAGAACTGGAACAGTTATTTGTTGTTATTTATTATATTCTGGTAGATTTAATAATGTGAATGATGTACTAAATTATTATGGAAAAAAAAGATTTTATAAAGAAGGTTTAAGCGTAAATTAGCCTTGTTAAATTAAATACATTAAGTATTTTTTTTAATTACTCCATAAGGAGACAAAAATATTTCCAAATCTTATCAGTATTGTATCAATTTAGTTTTATGGAAAGTAATTTTTAGATTAATTAAAGATGTCCTTAAATTAATATTAATGGTTCATGTTATCCATATATTGATATTATTGATGTAAAAAATGATACTAAATTGTAATCTACTAAAAAATAAAATAAAAAATATGATGGAATTAGTCATCATATTAAATTAATGAATATAATTCCATTATCTGGAGATATTCTTATTTAGGTTAAAAATTTTGGAACAATATAAAATTCAAAAATTTTTAGATTTGCATTTAATACAGCCTTCTTAGAAGATTAGAAGTATTATATTTTTAGATGTAATTAAGCAAATTATCTTATGGCTTGAATGATTTGGATCCATCATAGATTTAAGAGGATTCTAGGTTTGATAAAAATTTTAGAGTTGAAGTAATTTGTAATTAAATTAAAGGTAGAATTTGAGAAATGTAACATTTGTTCAAATAGTACTACTTTGGAAGAGAAATGTTAAAAATGTTAGCCATACTTATAAGAACATAGATTGACATGGAATAGAATTACTGAAATAATTACTAGATATGTTAAACCTACAGAACTTTAAACAACATAATTGCTATTTTAAAATAAAGAAAATGATGATGTATAAACAGTGTTAAACAATGGATTTATAGAATAAAATACTCAAATAAGTTCTAAAGTTAATGTACTAGGTTAATAAATATAAAAGTGATAAATTATCTAAATAATAAATATATTTATTTTACATTATGATAAAAGCTTAATTAATCCACCTTTTAAAATTAAATGAAGCTGATCTCTAAAAGTCTGTGATTGTAAAACAACATCCACAGCATGAATAAATATTCTTTATGATCCTAAATTAAAAAGCCAATACTTTCACTCACAAATTTGTAAGAGAAATACATGAAGCATTAACAATTGTTGAATAGCATGAAGGACATACAGCTTTAATTACAACATCCTTTCATCCAACAATTTTTAGTGCAGGTCTAGATCTTAATGTTACAGGAGTATTTATACAAATAAACATAGAATATGAACTTATTTGATAGAAATAATTTTGTTCTTGAATTCATAAGGTTATTGGGAAGATTTTTAAGATATCCAGTTCCATCTATAGCTTTAATAAATGGACATGCTGTAGCTGCTGGATGTATGCTTATGTTTGCTCATGATTGGAGGATAGCAAGAGCTGAACCTAAAAAAGCACATTGTTCATTACCTGAAATAGAAATTGGTTAACATTATTTTTGAAACTTTTAGCTATGTATTTACCTCCAGGAATGAATGCAGTTTGCTAATGTAAGCTTACACCAAATGTTCATAGAGATTTATGCTTATTAGCTAAAAGATATGATCTAGGTACGGAAGGCATACAATTTTAAATGGTGGATGGAATTGCTACTGAAGATAAAATTGTAGAAGCATCCATTTTAAAAGCCTTGGCTGTGGCTAAATATGGATAAGATAAAGAAAATTTTACTAAAATTAAAGAAGAAATGTATCGTGATGCAATTAAGGCTTGCTTTAGTAGATAAATGGCTCCAGGTAATGCATATGACCTAGGATTACCCAGATTATGATTATTATTCATTAAAGTATACAGTAATTAATAAATTCATTTTTTTATTCTAAAACTTACTTATAAAGGTTTATATACAATCACTAACTACTTAATTTATTAATAATTATTGATTGAATTTTAAACTAAAGATTTTTTCGTCTGAATCAAGGCTTGTAAATATAATACTTACTTTATTTTATAAAGATAGTCTTTTTAAAGAGACTTTTATTACAATCTTATGTTTTCAAATTTGGTAGTATATCCTTTAATTAAAAAACAATTTTTTTATTAATCCTTTATATAATTAACCCCATTCCACCGAATCAAATAAATAAAATTTATAGTAAGCTTTTAAGAAAAAGAAAAATTATATTTTTGTTTATGGAGATAATGAATTATAAATAGAAATAATTTATATTATTAAAATAATGTATGCTCAAAATCAATTACTAAATTTTTTTTCTTTGTTATTAAGAAATAATGAATTATTCGTACTTAATTTTATGTTTTCTATTCTCCTAATATAGGAAAGTATTAATTAAAATAATGTGGTCATTTATTATTAATTTTTTAAATAAATAGATATGAATCTGATTAGATAGAGTGATACTCTTGAAGACAAACTCAAAAAGTGGCAACAGGTTTAAAAAAAGAAGTATGCTGAAAAAAGAAAGTTTGGATTCGTTGAAGGATAGAAAGAGCCTTAGCCTCCTGAAATTTTAAGGTAGAAGATTTTAATAATAAAAATAGGAAAATTTTCAAAGATCACGGAAATTTGGAATCTAAAAAGTATAGACAAGATAAGAGAGTATACTTGGGTGCATTAAAGTATATGCCACATGCAATTTATAAATTATTGGAAAATATGCCTATGCCATGGGAATAGGTGAGAACAGTGAAAGTTCTTTATCACATAACAGGATGCATAACATTTTGCTATGAAATTCCAAAAGTTATTGAACCTGTATATACAGCTTAATGGGGTACAATGTGGGTGATGATGAGAAGAGAAAAGAGAGATAGAAGAAATTTTAAGAGAATGCGATTTCCACCATTTGATGATGAAGAAATACCATTAGATTATGGAGATAATATTTTAGATGTTGAACCTTTAGAACCCATTTAAATGGAATTAGATGAGAGAGAAGACAATGCTGTATTTGATTGGTTTTATGATCATTAACCATTAAGATATACAAAGTTATTGAATGGACCAAGTTATCGTTCTTGGTAGTTGACTTTGGAAGTTTAACAGAATTTATTTAGGTTGGCTAATTAGTTGTTGTCAGATATAGTTGATTAGAACTATTTCTATTTATTTTAACTTCAATCTCTTTACACTGCAAAAGCATTGAATATGGCCATTCCTGGAGGTCCTAAATTTGAACCTCTTTATAGAGACATATTTGAAGAAGATGAAGATTGGAATGAATTCAATGACATTAATAAGATTATTATCAGATAATAAATAAGAAGTGAGTATAAAATTGCTTTTCCGTTTTTATATAATTCAAGACCAAGAAGTGTAGCTATTGCACCTTATCATTATCCTGCAAATGTATTTATTAAATAAGACAATCCTGAAATTCCAACTTATAATTTTGACCCTGTCATTAATCCAATATCTGCTTATAGAACATAAAGCAGAAAGATAGATGTCCAGATAGAGGATAGTGAATTAGATGTAGAAGTAGGAGAAGGATTTGTACCATTATTAAGCGAGACTGAACTATCTGATGATTAAACAACTAGTTCGATTGCATTGTTATGGGCTCCGGCTCCATTTAATTAAAGAACTGGAAAGACTAGAAGAGCTTTTGATATCCCATTGGTAGCTCCTTGGTTTAAAGAGAGATGTAATCCACAATATCCTGTTAAAGTTAGAGTTTCTTATTAGAAACTTTTAAAATGTTGGGTATTGAACAGTTTGCATAAAAGAAAGCCAAAATGTTAAAATAAAAGAAATTTGTTAAAGGCATTTTAGGCAACAAAGTTCTTTTAATTAACAGAAATAGATTGGGTTGAATGTGGTTTATAGATTGCTCGTTAAGGATATAATATGTTGAATTTATTAATTCACAGAAAAAATTTAAATTATTTACATTTAGATTACAATTTCTAATTAAAACCAGTTAAAACTCTTACAACAAAGGAGAGAAAGAAATCAAGATTTGGTAATGCATTTCATTTGTGCAGAGAAATATTGAGATTGATGAAGTTAGCATGTGATAGTCATGTTTAGTATAGATTAGGTAATATTGATGCATTTTAATTGGCTGATGGATTACAATATGTATTTTCACATGTTGGTTTAGTGACAGGTATGTATCGTTACAAATACAGATTGATGAGACAAATTAGAATGTGCAAAGATTTGAAACATGTGATATATTATAGATTTAATACAGGTCCAGTGGGTAAGGGACCAGGAGTTGGATTTTGGACACCAATGTGGAGAGTTTGGTTATTCTTTTTAAGAGGAATAATCCCATTATTGGAAAGATGGTTAGGAAATTTATTAGCTCGTACATTTGAAGGTAGACATTCAAAAGGAATATCTAAAACTGTAACAAAGCAGAGAGTAGAATCTTAATTCGATTTAGAATTAAGAGCAGCAGTTATGTCAGATATTATAGATATGATGCCAGAAGGAGTAAGAGCTAATAAAGCAAAGACAATATTATAACATTTAAGTGAAGCATGGAGATGTTGGAAAGCTAATATACCATGGAAAGTACCAGGATTGCCAGCACCAATAGAAAATATTATATTGAGATATGTTAAATACAAAGCAGATTATTATACAAATTCTGCATATTATAACAGAGAACGTATTAGAAGAGGAGCAACTGTAGATAAGACTGTATGTAAAAAGAATTTGGGAAGATTAACACGTTTGTTCTTAAAATAAGAATAAGAAAGATAACATAATTTTATGAAGGATGGACCTTATCTGACAACTGAAGATGCAGTAGCTATTTATACAGCTTTAGTAAGATGGTTAGAAAGTAGAAAATTCATTCATATACCATATCCTCCTGTCAATTATAAACATGATACTAAATTATTTTTATTGGCTTTAGAAAGATTAAAGGAGGCATATTCAGTCAAGAGTAGATTGAACTAAAGTTAAAGAGAAGAATTAGCTTTAATTGAATAAGCATATGATAATCCACATGAAGCATTAAGTAGAGTTAAAAGACATCTTTTAACTTAAAGAGTTTTCAAAGAAGTCAGATTAGAATTTATGGATCTTTATTCGCATTTAGTACCTGTTTATGATGTTGAACCTTTGGAAAAGATTACAGATGCATATTTAGATTAATATCTATTTTACGAAGCTGACAAAAGAAGGCTTTTCCCTAATTGGATTAAACCAAGCGATAGTGAGCCTCCTCCTTTACTTGTGTATAAATGGTGTTAAGGTATTAATAATTTACACGGTATTTGGGATGTTTCTGATGGTTAATGCGTTGTTCTTTTAGAGAGCAAATTTGAAAAGGTTTATGAGAAAATTGATTAAACTTTATTGAATAGATTACTCAGATTAATTGTTGATCATAATATTGCAGATTATATGACAGCTAAAAATAATGTCGTTATAACATATAAAGATATGAATCATACAAATGTTCATGGTGTTTTGCATGGAATTTAATTTACTAGTTTTATAATGCAATTTTATGGTATGGTATTAGATTTATTAATATTGGGTCTTAACAGAGCATAAGATTTAGCAGGACCATATAATAATCCTCACGAATTTATGACTTATTCTAATATTTAATAAGAAATTAGACATCCTATTAGATTATATTGTAGATATATTGATAAGATTTTCATGGTATTTAGATTCACTGCAGAAGAAGCAAGAGAATTGATTTAAAGATATTTAACTGAAAATCCAGATCCTAATAATGAAAATATTGTTGGATATAATAATAAAAAATGTTGGCCAAAAGATTGTAGAATGAGATTAATGAAACATGATGTTAATTTAGGAAGAGCTGTCTTTTGGGATATCAAAAATAGATTACCAAGATGTTTGACTACATTAGCCTGGGAACATTCATTTGTTTCTGTATATTCAAAGGATAATCCAAATTTCTTATTTAACATGTGTGGATTTGAGGTGAGAATATTACCAAAAATTAGAGGAACTTAAGAAGAATTCTCTGAAAAAGATGGAGTTTGGAAATTATAGAATGAATCGAGTAAAGAAATAACAGCTGTGGCATTTTTAAGAGTTGATGAAGAGAGTATGAAGAAATACGAGAATAGAATCAGACAAATATTAATGGCAAGTGGTAGTACAACATTTACTAAAATTGCAAATAAATGGAATACAACTTTAATAGGGTTAATGACCTATTATAGAGAATCAGCAGTTCATACAGAATAATTATTAGATCTTTTAGTCAAATGTGAAAATAAGATTTAAACTAGAATTAAAATTGGTTTGAATTCAAAGATGCCTTCCCGTTTCCCACCAGTTGTATTTTATACTCCAAAAGAATTAGGTGGTTTGGGTATGTTATCCATGGGGCACATTTTGATACCATAATCCGATCTAAGATTTTCGAAATAAACAGATACAGGAATCACTCATTATAGAGCAGGTATGAGTCATGATGAAGATTAATTAATTCCCAATTTATATAGATATATTTAAACTTGGGAAAGTGAATTTATTGATAGTTAAAGAGTTTGGGCTGAATACGCATTAAAACGATAGGAAGCTTAAGTTTAAAATAGAAGATTGACATTAGATGATTTAGAAGACAGTTGGGATCATGGTATTCCAAGAATCAATACATTATTTTAAAAAGATAGATTGACTTTAGCTTATGATAAAGGGTGGAGAGTTAGATAAGATTTTAAGCAATTTTAGATGTTGAAATAGAATCCATTTTGGTGGACTCATTAAAGACACGATGGTAAATTATGGAATTTGAACAATTATAGAACTGATATGATTTAAGCTTTAGGAGGAGTAGAGGGTATATTGGAACACACTTTATTTAAGGGAACATATTTTCCAACTTGGGAAGGTCTGTTTTGGGAAAAAGCAAGTGGGTTTGAAGAAAGTATGCGTTTTAAGAAATTAACCCATGCTTAACGTTCAGGTTTGAATTAGATTCCAAATAGAAGATTTACTCTTTGGTGGTCTCCAACAGTAAATAGAGCGAATGTATATATAGGATTTTAAGTTTAATTGGATTTAACAGGTATATTCATGCACGGCAAGATTCCTACATTAAAAATCTCATTAATTCAAATATTTAGAGCCCATTTATGGTAAAAGATTCATGAAAGTGTTGTAATGGATTTATGTTAAGTATTTGATATGGAAATGGAAACTTTAGAAATAGAGACAGTTTAAAAAGAAACAATTCATCCAAGAAAATCTTATAAAATGAATTCATCATGTGCAGACATTTTATTATTTGCTGCTTTCAAGTGGCCAATTAGTAAACCTTCTTTAATCCACGATACAAAAGACACATATGATGGAACTACTACATCAAAATATTGGTTAGATGTACAATTAAGATGGGGAGATTATGATTCTCATGATATTGAAAGATATGCAAGAGCAAAGTTTTTGGATTATACTACTGATAATATTAGTATATATCCATCCCCTACTGGAATGTTAGTAGCAATAGATTTGGCTTATAATTTACATTCAGGTTATGGTAATTGGTTCCCTAATTCAAAGAATCTTATACTTTAAGCTATGAATAAAATAATGAAAGCTAACCCTGCTTTATACGTTTTAAGAGAACGTATTCGTAAAGGTTTATAATTATATTCATCTGAACCAACTGAACCATATCTCAATACTTAAAATTATGCTGAATTATTTAGTAATCAAATTATATGGTTTGTTGATGATACCAATGTATACAGAGTAACTATTCACAAGACTTTTGAAGGTAATCTAACAACTAAGCCTATAAATGGTGCTATAATTATATTTAATCCTAAAACTGGATAGCTATTTTTGAAAGTAATTCATACTTCTGTTTGGGCAGGCTAAAAGAGATTGGGATAATTAGCTAAGTGGAAAACCGCAGAAGAAGTTGCAGCTTTAATTAGAGCTTTACCTGTCGAAGAATAACCAAGATAAATTATTGTAACTAGAAAAGGATTATTAGATCCTCTAGAAGTACATCTTTTAGACTTTCCTAATATTGTTATTAAAGGATCTGAACTCTCATTACCATTCTAAGCTATACTTAAAATTGAAAAGTTTGGTGATTTAATATTAAAAGCAACTGAGCCATCAATGGTTCTTTTTAATTTATATGATGATTGGTTAAAGAGTGTTTCATCATTCACTGCATTTTCTAGATTAATCTTAATTTTAAGAGCCTTACATGTAGCTCATGAAAAAGCTAGAATTATACTTAAACCTAATAAGAATGTAATTACTTAACCAAATCATATTTGGCCAACATTGACCGATGATGAATGGGTTAAAATGGAAGTCGAACTTAAAAATTTAATTTTATAAGATTATGCTAAAAAGAATAATGTAAATGTTTAATCTTTGACTTAAATGGAAATCAGAGATATTATTTTAGGTATGGAAATGTCTGCTCCAAATTTGTAAAAAGAAACTATATAGGATATTGAGAAGTAAGCTAAAGAGGCAGCTTAATAAACTGCTACAACAGTCAAGACATCTAATGTCTTTGGAGAAGAATTAGCAGTCTAAGTTACTAAACCCTATGAAAATCAATCATTTACTAGTCATTCAGATTGGAGAGTCAGAGCCATAGCTGCAACATCTCTTTATTTACGTACCAATCACATTTTTGTTAACTCAGATGATATTAAATAAACAGGTTTTACTTATGTTTTACCAAAAAATATTCTTAAAAAGTTTATTTCTATAGCTGATTTGAAGACATAAATTGCTGCCTATTTGTATGGTATTTCCCCTCCGGACAATTAATAAGTCAAAGAAATTAGAGCAATTGTAATGATTCCATAAATTGGATCAAGAGATAATGTCACTATGCCTCATCAAATGCCAGACTCAGAATACCTTAGAAATTTAGAACCCTTAGGGTGGCTACACACTTAGTCTACAGGTAATTATTAGTATTTAATTTAGAAACTATGCATTTGTCAACTTATGATATAACTCTACATGCTAGATTGATATAAGAGAATTAAAGTTGGGATGCAGAAAGATGTATTGTTTAAACTGTATCATTCACTCCTGGTTCATGCTCAATTACAGCATATAAATTGTATTATATTGTTATATTTCAAGAACTCATTAAGGATTTGAATGGGGTAAAAATAACAAAGATTTGAATGCTGTTCATCCATCATCAACTTAGCATTTTGAAAAGGTTTAGATATTATTATCAGATAAATTCAGAGGATTTTTCATGGTATAAATAACTAATTAATACTTCAGGTACCTGATAATCATATGTGGAATTACAACTTTATTGGTTTAGGACTAGTATAATAAATGAAATATGGATTGATATTATCAAATCCAAAAGATTTTTATCATGAAGTTCATCGTTCTAGTCATTTCATCAAATTTATTAGGAATGAAGACAAGGATCAAGTAGATGAAGCAGATAATGAAGATTTTTTATCTTGATTATTATTATTATTATTATTATTATTGATAAATCAAAATACTTCTTCTCTGATTTGGAGGAATTCTGAAGCAGCACTTAATTTTTAGGTCAAGACTTCTTATAATCTCTCAACAACTTCTAATTATTATTCTCTTTCAAAGGTTTATGCTTCATATTAAGCTTCTTATTCAGCAGCCCATCTTTATTGAATGGCCAAGGAATCTTCAGCATCTTCAAGGAATAACTATGATAATTAGAATGGTATACAGTTTAGTCTTCCAAATCTTCAACTGCTTCTTAAATGGTAACTTTGAATTGAACAATAGAGTTTTCTAAGAATGCTTTTCTTTCAACTAATCTCTTGTGCTCTTCTTATAAATGAGAGCTTTAAACTTCCCAATTAGCAGCTTATCTTTCTTCAGTGGCAAGGAGTGATGCTCTGCTAGCAACCAATTATTATCTAATTTAGGCTAACAATTCTAATATCTTGATGATACTCTTGTTATCAACTTTTGAAGCCAATTAAGTTAAGGAATTGATGAGTGGCTATATATTTATTAATAAATAAAAAATACCTTAAAAAGTGCATGTTTGCTTTCCATCAATTTTGCTTAGACTTTTTCAAATCTACTCTTTAATTGAGCAAATGCTACACCAGCTTATAAATGTTGGACAATCTTTGATGCTTCATCAATAGCATCAATTTAATCAACATGTTCAGCATCTTTTCTAACCCATGTTTCGTGTTATGATTATCTAGTGGCTGATTCGTCAGCATAGCTTTTTTCGTTATTGGCAATATCTGATGTTACTACTCTGACTTCTTATTCAGCTTCACCCAAAGCTTCAGTTGTTGAATCTCTTAAATTTGACAAGGCAACAATTTAGGTTTAGTGATAAGCAATTTCTTATTCTAAGTCTGCAATGATTTTCTCAAATGCAACTGTGTCACTTTCATGAACTTTGTCAGCTTTCTTTTAATCTCCATTCAATTATGAGGCTATGTTGTTTAAAAGGATTTAGATCTCTCCAACTGGTCCTCCTGTGGCCAATTAAAGTTGGAGAACTGAAAGGATTGAATTACCAAATGAATCCTTATTAACTTAAGCCAATATTTCTTTTGGACTTTCACTTTTTGTTACTCTTGCTGTTGCAACTGCAATCACAATAGCCAATATTGTTAATGATCTAGCCATTTTTTTTAATATTAATTAACAACTCAACCATTCTCAAGTGTTTTATACTTATTACCCGTTTTTCATAATACTATATTATACTTGCAGATTTATAATACGTTTTTAATTTAATCATTATATTTTACATAGAATAATTCTTTTCCCTCCAATTTCATTCACACATAATTTCTATTCAACATATTACATACTCAATTGAAGACCATTTCTTTTAAGCTTCTTATATTTGGTTTCATGCTCATTTATAAATATTTTATTTCGACCCAAAAATTAAGAAGACTTCATTTAGAATTTTCATTAACTTATAATTTCTTTTTTTCTAATACCTAAGAATTATATTAAAATTTTTTTAATACATCAATATTATTTTAAATCTTATATCTTAAAAAAATTGTTATTTGATAGATTTTATTCATTTTATGCAGCTCTTGTTGAAGTTATCCTACTAATTATTATTTTATTTTATGGCTTAAGTTGTGATGTATGTTTCCATCTCATCTTATGGCATACAGATTACTATTTGTATTAAGATAATATATATATACATTTTTTAAAATAAAAATTAATGAACTCATCCAATAACCCTTAAATAAACAAAAATCTTTATTTAATTTTTATATGAGTTCAGAAGAAGAGGAAGATAAACAATACAATATCGATTAACTTCTTCATTAGATTACATAAGTATTATTTATTTTATCCTTAAGATTGAGAACAGTCGATAAGTCAATCCAAAATTTAGAAAAGTTTAAGAACCAGAATTTAATCTTGTTTTTAATCTTAAACGTCCCCCAGTAGAAGACTTATCTTTGGAAGAGGCTCGACTCTGCTATTTGGAAAACAAGAGGTAACAAGGTAAGTTGTCTGATTTATAATAAAATTAGTTTTCTAAAGGAACAAATTTGAGGTAAAAGAGAAGAAATATGTCTATTCATCTAATAATCAAAGCAAAATATAAAATAAATTACTTATGTTCTTTTCCAAAACTTTAAGAGATCAACCAAACATGGTTGAAAAATTTTTGTATGATAAATACAGCCACAAATAAGAAACAATATTGGAATAGTAAATACATATTGGAATAGTATTTAATATCAATAATTTAGACTTCACAATAATTTGAGCCTGCTTTTCAATCAAATAAATTGCCTTAGCTTGGGTACAATTTTGAAGATGCATTCAAAATTTAGTGTCCAGATTCTAGAATTGGAAAAGCAAATATAAAAAAGTAAAGAAAAGTAAAAATAATAAAAAATATTAGCTTAAAAATGATTGCTAAGCTTCAACTTAGAATGATTATTTTAATACAATTATATAACAAGAATTATATGAGGATCCTATAGAGTGTGGAGATTGGAAGAAAAGTTGGGCTATTGTAGTTAAGAATGCAGTTAAAATAAGTAGATTCAAGGCTAAGTTCAGATAGGATTTAAGAGAATTTTTTAAAAGAATTGCATATTTCGCAGCCAAAGAGGCAAGGAGAAGAAATTAAAAAAGTTAAAAATATTAAAAAGAATTTATGTTAAGAGCCAAGAAATTATCAAAGGAAGCATAATCATATTGGAGAAAAAGAGATAAGGAATTAATTGAAATTAAGAAAAGAAAGGAGAAATTAGAATAGGAGAGAAAGAAAAAGGAAGAAGAAGAAAGAGAATAATTATTACAATAAAAAAGATTAGAATTTTTAATGAAATAATCAGATATTTATGCACATTTTATGGCTAAGAAGCTAGGAATAACATTAGATAATTAGATTTCCTTGAATAATGACGAAATAGATGAAGAAAAAGCACTTGAAAATGTTTAGAAAGTTATAAATGATAATAGAAAATAATTATAATAATTTGATGGAAAAAAATAAGAAAATGTTTAAATATAAGAATTAAAATTAGATCATAATGATTAAGATAGAGATTTTTCATTGATTGCACCTCCTTCAACATTTAAAGGTGATTTGAAGGAATATCAATTAAAAGGACTTAGATGGCTTGATAACTTGTATGATTAAGGTATTAATGGGATATTGGCAGATGAAATGGGATTAGGAAAAACCATCTAAGCAATAGCTTTATTATCACATATAAGTTCATTTAAATAGATTTGGGGTCCATTTTTAGTTATTGCTCCATCCTCAACTTTGCATAATTGGTAATAGGAGGTAAAAAAGTTTTGTCCAACATTGAAAGTTTTACCTTATTGGGGTTAGGCATAATAAAGAAAAACAATAAGAAAATATTTTTAATAAAAAAACTTTGGTTAAAAAGAATCTCTGTTTCATATAGTGGTGACATCATATAATTTGGTAGTATCAGATAATAAAATATTTAACCGAGTTAGATGGTAATATATGATTTTGGATGAAGCTCAAGCAATAAAGAACATAAATTCATAGAGATGGCAAATTTTATTGTCTTTTAATGCAAGAAATAGATTATTATTGACAGGAACACCAATATAAAATACAATGGGAGAGTTATGGGCATTATTGCATTTTATAATGCCAAGATTTTTTGATAGTTTTGATTAATTTTAAGAATGGTTTTCAAAAGATATTGAAGCTCATTCTTAGGATTAAAAGACTTTGAATTAACATTAATTATAAAGATTGCATGCTATATTGAAGCCATTTATGTTAAGAAGGCTAAAGAAGGATGTTGAAAATGAAATTGGATAGAAGAAGGAAATTTAAATTGTTTGTGAAATGACGAGTAGACAAGCTGTTTTGTATAAGAATGTGAAGTCTAAATTATCAATAAAAGAGTTTTTCAGGATGTTAGATTCAAAATAAAAGGTTGATAATTTGATGAATTTGGTAATGTAGTTTCGTAAGATTTGTAATCATCCTGAATTATTTGAAAGGAAACCTTATAAAAGTCCATATGTATTTTAAGATAGATAAAATGTTGAGGTTTATCAAAAAAACCCAATAGTATAAGTGACTAAAAGAAATCCTATTACTTTCATTATTCCTAAATTAATATATGATAATTTAGTTGTGGATATGAAATGCTTATTTACAGCACATTATATTTACAATTCATTAAAGAATGGAGAATCCACATTTTCATATTTTTTATTGAAACATTTACCTTTTGGATTGTTTGAAAAGAATGTATTTGATTTAATAGAACTATTATGTGAAAAGAAGGATTCATAAGCCTTAGTAAATTATTCCTATTCCAAATAATTAAAATTTTATATCCCTCCAGCATAAAGTTAAATAATATCATTTGAATGCAAATCATAATCATTTTATAAATAAATTCATTAGAGTTTATATAATAGATAAGCTCTTTCATTTATTAAAGAATCAGCGTCATGTTTTATTTTGCCAAATAGTCCTGAATCATTAATTGCATCTTCATCAAAATTATTATAATTGGATAAATTATTGAAAGAACTAAAGCAAAAATAATGGAGAGTCTTAATATTTTGTTAGATGACAAGAATGTTGGATATATTGGAAGAATATATGTTACATAAAGGATATACTTATTTTCGAATGGATGGACAATGTTAAATAAATGACAGAAGAGATGTAATATTTTATATATATATATTTATTAGATGGTTAATGAATTTTAACAAAATGATAAGATATTTGCTTTCCTTTTGTCAACCAGAGCTGGTGGATTAGGGATAACATTGACTTAAGCTGATGCTGTTATCTTTTATGATAATGATTGGAATCCAACAATGGATGCTTAAGCAACTGATAGAGCTCATAGAATAGGAAGAACAAAAGATGTTTATGTTTATAGGTTGATTACAAAAGGCACAATAGAAGAAAGAATTGTAAAGAGAGCATAATAAAAATAGAATGTATAATCAACTGTTTATTCAGGTGGGTTCTAAGGGGATAAATTTAAACCTTAGGAGGTAATAGAATATAATTTATCTATCTAGGTATTTGAATTGTTGTTTGGGGAGTAGGAAATGGACGAGACTGTTGCTAATAAGTTTATGGCAAAAGGTCAAAAAAAAAAGAAGAAGCCTGTAAAAATTGAGTAGAAAGACACTTAGAAAGAAATGACAAAAGAATAAAAAGATTAACAAGAAGAGGAAGATATTATAGAAGTCGATCTCAGAGAATTAGAGATGAATGAAAAAGATTGTGAAGATGCTGATTGATTCTTAATAAAAATAACATTATAATATTTTATGTAGAATTTCTTGTTAAATAAAACCCAACATTCATTCGAAGAAGGGAGCAACTATATTAAGAAATCCCATCATCACTCCAATTAGCATTATTAAATAATAGAATACGAATCTAGTTTATTTATTAAATCTTTTTTTAAGAGTAGAGTGATCTATACAGTTTACATCTTGTTCATCAAATATTGATTCATCTGGATTCTCTAAATACTCCTACGTATCATTAATCAATCCAATTCTATTGTCATTAACTTTCTTTTTGGTGTAAAGACAAGTCATATGCAATTAAATTGGAATTAAATACATTTAGAAAAATCCAATAACTGCTCCGGAAAAACTTAAAATCCAAGATACACTTATGTTCAAGCATTACAGCATTAATGTACTCAAGGCCACTACTGATGTGTAAATGAGAAACCATTTTTATGGGGGTTATTCTAATTTATAAATTAAAGCAAAAAATTAAGATCTTGTTATAAATGCTAAGAGAGGAAATACTGTAGTTAATTAAAACAATTACAATACTTATATTCCATAAGAATATATATTCTCTTCTAAATAATCTAAAACCATTGATCCATCACCTGAAGGATTTATTTCTTTTCCTTAGATAGCTATAGCTCCAAAAACTCCAGCCAAAGCATAAATTATCCAGGTCCATCCAAAACTTAATGCAATATCTCTTAGATTGTGTTATTATTGTAAATTATTTTTCATAATTGGTACTATGCATGAATGTACCATAAATGCAACTGAGAATACACCACATATAGTTATCACATCTAAAGTAAATAAATTAGTATTTGCAATTTCAGAAATATTAATACTACCTTTTACTATTATGTATATAATTAATGTTATAATTGATATCACTCCATATTGTACTAATTTTATAATTAGAGACAGATTCTTCTACAACATAATTAAGTATAGAAAACACATATAGACGATGCCACACCATTAATATGATAATTTATCTAAAGCAAAATCAGTTTTGACAGCATAATCTAATTCAAATTACCTACATAACAATTAAACCAATGAGTATAACATATTGCATATTAAAATAAAAAATACAACACCTGCAAAGTATAAAATAATGATATTTGTAATATTGAAAATTAAATTATACTTCTTTCCAAGTATTCTCACTATAGTTTAGGGTAAATCTAATTCTTCAGGTTTATTATGTACCATTTATAATTAACATGTCTTGCAAGATATTAAGCAAAAAACTAATGCTACAATTAAAGCAGTCAAAATTCCTGATTACGAAAACAAAACAGGTATCACGAGTAATGATGATCCTATCATTGTATTGCTAACACTTAGTACTGTTTATAAAGAGGTATTCTTTGGAGCATTTGCAACACTGGCTTTTAATATTGATTTTCTTAAAGATTTCTTTTATGTGAATGATAGGTTTGGATTTTAAATAACTTATTAATCAATTTGTTACTAAATCAAAGCATCATTTCCTAATGCATTAGCCATATTTATTTATAATTGTAAAAAAAATTAAAATTTTAGTTCGAAAATAAGAGAAAGAAATATGCAATATCAAAGAATTTTAGAAGCCTATGAATAACGATGGATGGAACGTCAAGAAAAGAATGTAAAGTTTAAGACAAAAAAAATTATCTTAGAAACTCCAGAGATTTAAGACTTGATTTTAAATAAAGAAGTAAAAGTTTATGTTATTCCTATTATTAATTATTAGAACATACAATAATCCAAAGAGGAAAAAACTAATTAATCTAAGGAGGAACCTAAGAAAATTAGATTGAAATAACAATTACAAGAAGAATGTCCTATATGTATGACAAATTTAGATGATTTATAAAATGTCTGTGAAATTGATATTTGCAAGCATTAGATATGTTTAACATGTATAAAGGAGTGGGCAGAGAAATATAAAACCTAATGTCCATATTGTAGAGCTAAATTCAAAAGAGTTTATCCAATAGAAAATGGTAAAAGAAGGAAAACTCCTATTAAGTTAAATCTAACAAAACCTAAATGGTAGCCAGAACAGGATTAGTTTTATGGTTTTTAGGAAGAAGAGGAAGAAAATCAAAAATGTTAACTTTGTGGATGTTCTCATTCACAATATTTAATGTTAATATGTGATAAATGCAATGATCAAATGTGTCATACATTTTGTGATCCAGGTTTTCTAGAATTTTTCATTCCTGAAAAGAATTGGTATTGTTTGGATTGTAGAAAATCAAAATTAATATATCATAAGCCTAAATGATAATTTGACATACTTATAATAATTAAGAATTGTAATTAAAGTTATATTTGTAAAGAAAAGTCTTAATCTAAAACATTAGTTCAATTTAAATATAAAAAAAATGTAATAAGATTAAAATAAATATTAGTTCATAATATTAAATATTTTTTCAATTATTCTACATCTATAGTTACACTATTATTTTAATATTTCTTAATAGAACTCATTCTTTTAGGTTAGATATTCCTTTATGGAAAATATTTTATTACATTAAAATTATTTTTATATTATTCTAATCTAAAAACAAATGTATTATCTATTTCAAAAATAGATGATGATCTATGTTCTGATTTACTCATTACTTTTTATTTTGGTATCTTAGGTAATAACTATTATTTGATTTAAATGCCTTCCTCTTTTCTAATATTTTAAGAATTTAGATGTTATTTTTCAACCAACCTTTTACTTTATATTTTTTTTTTTTAAATATTATAGTTTACAATATCTTATTCACATTCACTTTCTGATTCACAAGTATCATTAGAGCATTCAATTGAAGGTAATTACATCAAATCAATGTGATCTTCATTGAATTATTCAATTGAATGATATATTTATTAAGCAATCTCCAAATAATCCGCATTATTAAATTTTCCTTTTTATTATCCTTACAAAGATCCAAACAAACTGATTTCTATTGTCATTGAATACTAAATATTAAAGTCTAACCAAAATGTTTATCTGGCTGTGCATTTTCGATTAATTTATGTTAAAAAAGAGCAATCTCTTAAACTAAAATGCTTGTAATTCTAAAATTGTTTTACAAAATGTTTAATTTTCAAATTACAATTTTAACTATTAGAACATCCATAAATAAAATAATTTTATTTTGTAGAATGTCCATGCAAATCTATCATAAATTTAATCCTTGATTAATATTTTGTCAAAGATTATTTAATATAATATAATTCTGGTTCTTCTTATAAAGATGGATTTATCCACTTTCTATTTAAGTCAATCCCATTTTTATTACATCTACTATTTCCAAGAAAAACACCATCTGGATTAACCATTGGATATATTATATATCTATATTACTGAGAATTTATTAATTTTATTAATTCTTCTGCAATAAAAGACCCACTTGTCTCACATGGATGTTATCTCGCAAGTATTATTACATATTTTTTTGCTTTCCCTTTTTTTATTCTAATTATTGGATTATTCATTTGAGTATATCCAATTATTGTATAGTCTCTTAATTAAAGAACTCTATTTAATGGATATGGTTCAGCATATGCAAATGTAATGAATTCTTTGTCTATGAAAGTATATTTAAATTCTAAAGTGTAGAATGTTGTAGACTTTTAATATTATGCAATCATAATATCCTCATTTGCATAAAAAGGATGGTTTATGTTTGTCTTGTAATAGTGTATATCAAAACACTTACTTTTTGAAGTGAACAAATTACAAGATGTTAACAGCTGCTAACTTCTTCTATTATTTAATATTTTAAATTTTATTGTTACTACAGGTTTTAATGATTAAATCTAAAAATTAAACCATTAAGTGCATCCATTAGTATTTGAATCACTATTTAATAATATGTTTATTCCATCTTAATCAGCTGTAATGAAAAACAAATTTGAAGAATCATAATTTGAATGCACTTAAATATCATCGCCAATCATTTCTAATTTCCCAATTTGCTAGTTAATTAGAGGTTAGATTTCTGTATTTTCTAAACCTAATTTCTTTTTAAATACTTTCAAGTAGTTTATTAAAGAGTAATTGTGAGAAGTGATTAATTCTAATTTTTTATTCATACATAATTTATCACTCATTATATAAACTTTTTATAATATTATAATCAATATTAGAATATGAGATAGATAATTATAAAATGTTTCTAGGATTAATCTATATTGTAATGAAACTTATATATATTTTATTAATTTTATCATTCTTTTAGTTATAAAATATTGTTACTAGTAATTGTTTCAATTTTTTTGTTTAAAATATCATATATAGAACAAAAGCAACTTTATTATAATTGATAAATTAATAATTATAAATCTATTAATATATTCCTTTTTTAATCCTTTATATTAAAAAAAACACAAAAATAACTCTAAAATTTTTCAGTGAAAATTTGAACATTCATCTTACTGAAATTTAAAGTAATTAAATCATTTTTAGACATGATGTACCATATTGATTGCTTGAATATCTCTAAGACTTTAAGCTTTTTTAATTAAATTCAATAAAGTAGGTATCTTAATATATATAAAAGTGATTGTAATTACCTTAAGTTCCAGTAAAATGAATAATCTATAAACTAAGTAAGAAACAAAATAAACGATTTAAATATGAAACCTCAATATTAAAGCTTGAGAAATTTTTGAAAAAAGGAAAAGTTTACAGAAGCAGATATAAAACTCTAATTTTATGATCAAATCTTTATTATTTAACCAATTAAATAAATCTATAGATATATAATTGATCCCCTTTTCTAGTTATTACGATGTAGACAAATAGCCAACCCCTTAATTCGACAATCTTTATTCCAACTTACTATTTTCATGATAATTAGATTTAATTTAAGAAATCTTATCAATCTCTTATTCAAGTTTCTCCATTTTTATAATATGCTTTATTTATGGAAAGACTAAGGTTTCTTAGGCTTAATAGACCTTACATTAAAGCTGAGAAAATTTTTAACTTGGAGGTTATTATGAAAAGTTAATTATATTTATTATTATTTGATAGTTTTCTAGAAATTCAAAGGATTATGGTTAAATTAGATTGAAATGAAATGAAATTAATTATATAATTTTAGGGTTGAAATACAATTAAAAATATTAAAAAGGATTGTTTTAATTTTAATTTGTATTGATTTATGATATATAATTTTCTCAATTTAATATTATTGGTTTGACCTCTTCTATTCCATATTTAGCTCTACAGACAGGACAGGCTCTATTTCGATTTTTTTAATTATCATCGATGCAAGGTTTGCAAAACATATGCAAGCATTTCATCAATATAACTTATTTAACTCTTTTTTTACATTATTAACAATCTACCATCATTTTTAAAGATGTTAATAATTCATTATCAGTGTCTTTTGATTCTCTAGAATATAAATAAAGAAAATTACAATTTCATTTGTAATTTTAAATATTTTAATTTGCTTTTTGATTTTTCTGCCTTTTTTATGAATTTAGTATTGATTGACTCACTTAGTTTTTCTCTTTCTTATACAATTTTATTTTCTTCATTTATTTTGTTAACATCCCATTCTTTTTATAGTAATTTTTATTAGCTTTCACCATCAGATTTTTATAACATTCTAATGGTTTCTTTATAAGTAATTCTTTCATTATCGAAAAGATTAGTTAATTTCTTATATTAATCATTTTGTGATTATAATAATTTGATAGTATCATCTGCGGTTGAAAGTTTTGAAAGAAATTGCTATGATTTAATGATGGATCATACTTATCTTTCAATTTCAAATTTAATTCTTTCATCCACCTTTTCTTACATAGCTCGACTCAAATTCTTTTATGTTTCATTTATAAGTTTACTAAGATTCTTGTTTGTATCATTGATAGAGTTAAATGAATTTGAATTATAATCTAATTCATCAATCAATTATTATATTTACTAAAATAATTAATAAATTATGTATTTTACTTTTTTGATATTATTACAATCATTAGTCTTTGCTTCTAATTGTTATTCTAATCCTTTAACTTTTTCATCCCTCATTTTAACATATCCAACAAATTCTCTAAATCTTTAAATAAATTCATTAGATTTATTGTTTGCATACTCTTATTCAATTTCATAAAGAAGTTATTTATGTTTCTCATATCTTAAAGTTACTTATTCTATCTTTTCATCTTTCGACAGAATTTTATGAACACTTATATACTATTTCAAATCATTGTTTTAATTCAATAATATTTATTTCTGATTGATTATTTCAATTAATTAATTGTTTGCTTCTTTATTGCGTTCTCTACATTACTATAATTCAATTTTTAAATCTTCAATCATCTTTGATGAATGTTCAACTTAAGATTTTAATTCATCTATCAATGCATTTTAAATCTAGTCATCATTTTGTTTTATTTCTATCTTTAAAATATCTTATTGAGAAAATAAATCTCTTATTTTTTATTCACATTCTATCTAACATTGCTATATTTATTATTGGTTTCTTTCTAATTATTCTTTGTTAATTAATTAAAACTACTTTTATTACATTAATTACTTGTATCAGTTATTCTTCCATATTAAATAAAGTTGTTGTTAAATAATTGTTTTATTGTACTAACTCAGCAAACAATTAAGTTTGAAAGAATTGCTCTTCAGGTAATTTCTGCTATAATTTCAATTCTTCAATTTAATGAAGTAATTAAGCTTTTTCCTCTGAAGATTCTTATATCAATTTCTTTATATAATCTCTAACTATTTTATGTGATTTGTTACTTTTAATAAGATTAGTTTTATTGAATGTTTTCGTCTGGCTGTTGTATTTCTTATTATTATTCTTATTATAATATTTATTGATGTCCATTTACAAGTAAATATTTTATAGAATCGATCTAATTACCACCACAAAGACATTCAAACCTTTCTTCTTAGATATCTTCTTATGCCACTTTTTTTTGAATTGCTTCCTCATTATAAGCCATAATGATTCGTATTCTTCGAGAAAGTTAATTACTAAGTTTTTTATAATAAATTAATTCTTCCGATTAAATTAACTCTCTCTCTGTCTATTCTGGTAACTAGAAACTAGATATATTGGGTTGTTGTATACAGATTTCATATTTTAAATCTCTTTCTTTAATTAATCAATTTTAGCAGCCAACATAGTATTTTAAGTTTTCAATACATGTTCCCCTAACTCTGTAACTCTTTATAACTCGTTCTTCTTCTTAATTTTCATATTTAAAATTTTTATTATTTTATATACACATTTTAATATATTCCTTATAATCCAAATGTTTTGGAGGAAAAATTGTGTTTCATAAAATATCATACTCTCTTAAATCAAATCCAATTTATTTAACATTAATCAAGACACAATCGACAATCCAATACTTTTCATTCTATAATTCTTAAACCTTAATTTCCATTTAAATAACTTAATACGACAAGGCTATTTAATACTCAATATTTAAATTAAATAAACTACTGAAATAAATGAATGCATTTGGTATTAAAAATAATAGATTTCAATAAAAAGCAATAAAGAAAAAGCTAGAAATCCATCAAAAGCATAATAATAATCCAAACTTATCATAACAATCCAATATTTCATAATCGACCTAAAATCAATACGATAAATCACAGAATAGAAAAGAATCAATTACAGTAGTAAGTCCAACAACTCCAATATTAGAATTTCATGTGCCAATTTTTGAACCAGCAAAATTTATCAATGATATTACCCATAAAAAATTATGAATAACGACTTTATTACATAAATATATATAATATTCTCATTACATTACATCTAAATAATATAATCCTTCATATTCATAACTTCTAAATCATACTACATTTAATTTTAATCTTTTATAAATTAATCCACTAAAATTACCCTGATGTCTATATGTTAAACTAATAACGTAATCAACAAGAATAATTAATTTAATTTAAGACAGCAAATTAAGAAATTCTAATAAAGCTAATTAATCATTTTTTGTATCATTCTTAATAATAAACTAAAAACAAGGATTTATAAAAACACTTTCTTTTTAACCTTTTTCTATCATAACAGTAATTATTTACTTCCCTTATTAAATGTAAAATTATAAACTATTTTAATTAAATTATAAATGGAAACAATTTCCTTTATTCTTCACTTGTTTAAATTTATAGAATTAAATACTCATTTAATATACTATAAGTTATTCATTATTTGAAATTATGTAATGTTTTTATATAATAATTCTTATTTATTGTCAAAAATGAATTGAAAATTTATTTCAAATATATAATATTTGTTTTTCAATATAACTGGATTATGATGATAATGACTAAATAATAAAAATAATTCAATTTCAATAATAAAATCTCTATTCATTAAAAATTTGCTTAAAATTGACGAAAGTTAAATATAACAATTTAAAAATATAATTTATAAGTGAGATTTATAAATAACATAAACAATATTATGAATTTCAAATGTATTAATTAAGGACTGCATCTAAATCATTTTACAAATTTTACTATTATTTTTCTATAAATTTTGTATCATCAATTTTAGAGATTAGATTTTTAGTATTAATTTCTAAATTTTTTAAATCTTTTTATTGTTGTTATTTTAATCCTTAAATAGAATCATTTTAATCAGACTCTACTATTAAATTATAGTTTTGATACTCCATCTTTTTTTTTACATTAATTTAATTAGTTTTAGAAACTGATTCTCCTTATTTACCTTAAAGTTTCGGTGAATTAGATTCTATTAAATCAACTTCTACGTCATTCTCTAATAATAAGGAATGTTTAGAATCATTTTTATCGAATTGTTATTTTGTTAAAAAAGGCTTTTACGTATTTGGAATTATTTTTTGCTTTTTTAAAAATGAGTGCTCCAACAATTCATCAACAGTGGCTCTTTTTTTTGGGTCAATTTGTAAACAAAGCTATAAGAATTATTTAGATTCCGCAGATGTTAATTGAGGAGGTATGGGAGGAGGTTAAGTAGATTTACCAATTTTAACCATTATCGTAATAGCATCTTTAAATTCTGAAAATGGAGGATATCCAGTCGCCATTTCGATAATAGTACAACCTAAACTCCAAATGTCTGCCTTTTTTCCATATTATTCTTAATTAATCACTTCAGGAGCCATATAATTAGGAGTTCCGCAAATAGAACCAAGAGTATCATGAGCAAAATCACTTAATTATTTACTACTACCAAAATCTATTATAAATAAACAACCATTTACCTGCTAGTTTGCATTTTCCAAAATTATCAATTAGTATATTACCTCCTTTAATATCTCGATGAATAACATTTTATGCATGTAAATAACTTAATCCTAGCAAAATTTATTTTAAATATGTCCTAATTAAACTTTCTTTAAAGCAACCAAATCTTTCGATCATGGATTATACAGAACCTCCACTAACATATTCAAGAAATATGTTAATAAATTAATTTTTTTACTCACAACCTAAATATCTTACTATATTAGGATGTTACAGTTTACTGAGCATTTTAATTTCCTTTTATAACTATATAACTCTCTAAATATAAAACACTTAAGTATACATTGTCATTAAAATTTATAATATAAACTTATTTGACTGCCATTATTTAACCATTCTATTGAAGTCCTAATATAACTTTTCCAAATGCCCCTTATCCAAGAACTTCCCCTTGAACCCAATCATTTATGCTTAACATAGTAGGTTAATTACTCTTTATCAACTTAGAGAGATTATCTTTCTTAATCATTATTGGAGCCATTTAATATTCTAACTTAAGCATCTTAAATAAATGATTGCTAAATATCTTATTTATTTATTTCCAATTCATTATTTAGGCTGTATGTGTATGTTTTTAGAGATGAGTTCTTTTTTTTAGTCAGACAACATCCCATTATTTTAATTACAAAAATTAATGATTGACAAAAAAAATTATAGTTTCAAGGTTCGTTATATTATTACTAGAATGATAACATTTCGAAAATTATCATCCATGCTCTAATTGCTAAGGATAATCTTGACAAAATTAGCACATATCAGCATATATTAGCATATGCAAAATAAATATTTGAATCAAAGATTATAATTTATTACTTAAATCAATAATTTGCATGTTAATAAAAGCATAGATAAAAGCCCTATTTTTAATTATTATAAATCAGAAGGATATCGATAATTAAATTATATGATTGAAAATCTAAAGTTATTAATATTCAATATTAAAAAATGGTTTAATCAAGCTCTTTACCTTAAATGATCTTATTATGATAAATATAAACATAAGCTGATAGCATTAAGAGAAGGAATTTTTAACAAAACTTTTAAAACTAAACAATTGACAATTATATTGTAAGTAGATGATTTTTTATTTAAAAAAATGAGAATATGATTTTATGACTTATTTTGTTAGCAAGAGAAATTTAATTATTATGAAAGGTTCTAATTAATTGAAACAATAGTTTGAAACAGGAAGTAGGATTGAAAATTGATCATCTGAATGCGTCAATTAAATAAAAATCAAAATTATATTATTATAAAAATAAAGCATTTTTGAATTTTGGAATTTTGGAATATTCAAATTAATGAACAAAAAATGATTATCATTATGAATTCTTTAGAACTATATATTCAAATAAATTTATATGAAAAATTATGAGACAGTTTAATTACACTATTTATTAGAGAGAAATAATAAATTAAAGATTTTTAATGACAAATAAAAGAGAAATAATTAAATGCATTTAAATTTTAATAATGAGTTTTTGTTTATGATGGTTAAGTATTCTATAAAATGTATTTATTTGCTTCTTAGAATATTAGAATCAATGAGAATTTAAATTATTCTTCATATTTAAAGATGTACTTCTTGACTTTTATTCTGTAAATTTTGTTGGTTATGAAATTAAAAGAGAGAGACATCTTTCAAAATTAAAATTTGATTGATACCATGAGAAATACATATATAAGGAATATATTTGTTTAATGTTGAATAAAGAGTACTAGATCTAATAAAATATATAAGAGATTGAACTTCATATTATAATTGAGCATTTTTATTGGTTTAAGAGATAGGAAATCAAATATATGAATCATTAACAATAGAATGTGCATATTTAGGAATAAGAAAAGGAAGATGATCTTTTTTTGATAGAAGATTTTTATGAATTGTTTAAAATTAATCTGATAGTGAAAATAACAAAAGGACAATAAAATAAGAATTACGATGAGGAAAATAGTACGATAAATATGTTTCAAACTAAAATCTTTAAAAAATAATAAAAAAAAGAACTCTAGATCTATTTTTAAAAAAAGTATAAGAGATTAATATTTTGAGTTTAATTTATAGCATCACAGATTAAATCATTATGTAAAAATTGAGGAGATTTTAAGTTTTATGCTAATATATTAACTCTAGACGAGAATCATGCTAATTTTGATTAATAGATTCACGATGGAAGTTTGGTAATAATATAGGAAAAGTAATAATTTATAATAATTATAGAAATCATTTACAAAAAAATGTACTTGATTAAATTATTGATTATTGTGTAAATGTGTAAGAAGGGAGATTGTTAATATATCAATGAGTAAGAATTATTTGAGTGGAAAGTAGAAAAAGTAAGGAGGGATAGTGAAGTCATTAATTCATTTAAGTGAAGTCATCATAATATAATATAAATTTAATAATTAGCTCATCAATTATTATAAAATTATTTCATGCAATACAAAATACTATTATTGCTATTAGCAACAGCCTACTGTTTTAATTACCTTCCAGAGGTAGAGATAGATTTGAGTGCTCCCCCCAGATAAAGATGGAAGGAATCGGTCAGAACAGTTTTGGGATTATATGGATTTGAGAATTCATTTGGGCCAGTTTTTGAATTTCATAACGCTAATACCTTTAATGTGTTGGCACCTGAAGATTATACTACTATAGCATAAGCAATAAGAAAGAATTTCCCAGAATATTCATTAGAATTAGAAGGAATTGTTGAAGAATTCAATAGACCAGATGTTACATTTGAGTATTTGGCTGCTTGGGCATATTTCCATGAAATTGGACACATAAATACCTAAATGACAGAATGTACTGGAGTTTTACTTTCAATCGGTGATTAAGTAATTCATGGAAGAAATATGGATTAATATCCAGGTTAAGCAAGAAATATAGTGTTGCATTTGACAATTAAGAAGGATGGAAAATATTTAGGAGAATCAGTTGATTGGTATTGGTTTAAAGTTGGATTTGTTACTTTATTGAAATATAATGTTGCATCATTGGAAGAGAATTGGAGATTTGGAGATCCCTTAAGCAAAGATTAATTATTAACATTTATTAAATAAGGAGTACCATCATTAGCATGGGCATATAGAGATGTTTTAGTAAATGAAAAGTTAAACACTTTTGACAAGGTTGTATCATATCTTGAATAAAATTAAGTTGCTTGTGCTTTATACAACATTATTGGAGGAACTGGTAAAGATTAAGGAGTAATTATATCAAGAGATCCATTTGAATTATATCCAACAATATCATTAAGTAATTAAGCTTAAGCTCAAAATGGATTCAAATACTTGGTTTAAACCAATTACGATCATTGGCTACCTGATCCTGAAGAAGATTAAAGAAGAACCATCGCAGAAAATCTTTTGGCCTAAATGTAAAATAATCTTTTAAATGAATTTGGTGTGTATGCTGTTATGGATACCTATCCTATCCACAATGAAGGAACTTTCTATACAGTTATCATGAATGCCAAATACAATAGATTAATTGCATTTGGATAACCAAGTATTACATTATCGGATGAATGAGATAATAATATAAAAATGATGAAGTCATCACAGATAATATTATAAAATTACTTATATTTAAAATGTCATTTATAATAATAATATGAAGCTTACCATTATCTTGTTGATATTAGCTACCAGCTATGCTTACAAAGTACTACCAACTCTAGACATTGACCTAGATGGACCAGCCAGACAAAGATTCTAGCCAGCTGTTTAATTAGTATTAAACACTTACGGATATGATGCTTCTTTTGGTGCTTTCTTTTCATATCATAATGAAACTACATTCAAACATTTAACATCCAAGGATTATGATATATTAGCAGCAGCTGTTAGAACTCATTGGCCCTAATATGCTTAAGAACTTGAAGGAGTTGTTGAAGCTTTCAATAGATCTGATGTTACATTCGAATATATGTCTGCTTGGGCTTATTTCCATGAAATTGGCCATTCTTTATCAGTTGATATTAAAGAATGCACTGCTATATTATTATAAACATAAAATGGTATCATACATGGAAGAAACATGGATTAATCCCCAGATGCAGGTAGATTACTTGTTATACATTTCAAATTTATCAAGAATGGTCAATATATTGGTGAATCTGTTGATTAATATTGGTTTAAGACAGGATTTGTTACCATGCTCAAATATAATGTAGTTTCTTTATAAGAAAATTGGAGATATGGACACTATTTGCCATTATTTATGTTATTGAAAAAGATAGCAGCAGGAACTACCTCCTTAGGATGGACATTTAGACATGTATTTTATTTTTTAATAAATTTAGATCCTTGATTCTGATATCAATAACTTTGATGATGCTGTCACTTATTTAGAAAATGTAATTGTTGGCTGTGCACAATACAATATTGTTGCAGGTACTGGATACAATTAAGGTGCAATCATTAGTAGAGATCCAATTTCAACTTTCCCTACATTGTTCTTTAATAATACTGGATTAGGAAATGATTAGTTCTAATATATGGTTTAAACTAACTATGACCATTGGCACAAAGATCCTAAAGGTGATTAAAGAAGAACTATTGCAGAAGGTTTATTGGCTAATTTAACCAATTATATGCAAAATGAATTAGGTGCCTATAGTGTCATTAATACATATCCAATTCATAATGAAGGTACCTTTTATACAGCAATCATGAATGTTGCTACAGGCAGATTCAATTACTTTGGATAAGAAGGAATAACTCCATACAACGATTTAGAGTGATTCTTTAATAAATCATAATAAAATCAATATTCATCATTCTGGAGCTACCTATCTTTTGTTTATAATTTTTCTTGCTTATTTTCTAAATTTCAAAACATCTTTGTAAGCATTAATTTATGTTGCAAATGAGACTGGCTTCACTTCTAATATTGTCGGATCTTTATTTTTATATCTCTTTATAAATTCTGCAGGATATAAGAAATATTTAATGTAAATATTCATATTGCTTAAGAATTTAGGATGGAATTTAGTAGAAATTTATAAATTAACTAAATTATTGTGTGTTTAGTAGAATTTAAAATCTTTTTTATTTTCAAAATTTTCTAATTCTTAAAATTTATTATTTAATTAATTGTTAAGTTATAATACTAATAGATCTAGTTTATTTTAATCTTGTTAAGTTAAGGTATTACTTTTTCTTTGTATTCTTTATTAAATTAAATTTAAATTTTATTTTTAAACTAACATTGTCTATTATTTTTATTGAATACGCGGTTTTTCTATTTCTTTAGAAATCTTTAACTATTTTAATCTTTTTATAAATGTAAAGGCTTATTGAAATTTCACTTTAACTTTCTTAGCCTTATCTTCCTCCTGATTTCCATCTTTAGTATTACTTTAACTATTATTATCATCATTTAATTTTTTTAATGCTGATTTCATAAAATTCTATTTGATTGGGCTTATTGTTGGCTTAATGGATTCAGGTTATTAATTTTTGATTTAGATGGAAGTATTATTATCTTGTGATTATGTTTTATCATTTACATTATTTGTATTTAATGCATTTGATTCACTACCTATTGATTATTTGCGTTAAGCTTCGATTAAATATGAAGATCCTCTAGGAATCATAGGAGAAATGCTAGATTTCCTAGCTTAAAGCTTTTTCATTTGATTGATTTCTAACAATCTTGTAGTTCTTGTTTATCTAGGAACTTTCGAGGATGAATTTAATTAGGGTCTAGATTATTCATGGATGATTTCATCTTTTTCATCATCTGAACTAGAGGAATGTTGAGGTGAACCTTATGGTTAGTTATTAATGTTTAAACTATTTTAACTATTTTCTAGATCTAAATCATATATCTGGGTTTCCTACCAGAAATCATCCTAAATGTATTCAGCTGTTTCTTTCAATAATTTAAAATCCAATAAAGCATTATTATATATAAAACGATTTCCATTTTTATTAACATGTTTTCTAACTGATTTTTCTCTAACTTAATCTTTGACAAAATTGTGAGATTTAATGATTCTTTCTTTATCTGGACAGAAGTGAAGTAAAGGACAATCTTTAAAACGATGTTCTCTTGATTAACATACATAACAAGAAATATCCAAATTTTTAAGGGATTGTTTAGAGAAATTATATAATAAGTTATCTCTAATTTAACAAAACTTTTCTCTATCTTCTTGAAACTCTTTTAATATTTTTAAGAATGATAATCTAGGCAAAATAAGCAATTTAGTAAAGCCAACACTTTTATATACTTCTTTATGTTCTTAACCTGTAATAAATTCATATAATCCAAAGATACTGCCTGGAGTTAATTTATGAAAAGTTGTGCCTGGAGAGAATATCTGATCAGATAATTGAACCTCCACTTCTCCTGATTCAATAAATGTAAGATAAGCATTTTGGTATGCATCAGGTTCAGTAGAATAATCTATTATATTTTCAGGTTAAATTGAAATAGTTCTGATCTTTTTTACAAGAGCTTTTTTGAATTCATGAGAGAAATTCTTTTTAAATAATGAGCAATTGTTCAATACAACTGAATTAGCTTCTACCATAAGTTCTTCTCTTAATTGTTCTGATAATTGTTCAATTATGACTTATTCTTCATTAGATTATTAAGTATTCTCCATTTCCCAATAATAATTTAAGTATTCCCTTATTTAGAATTGCAATTAAAAACTAATCTTCTTTTTAGTCATGTATGTATTAATAATTCTTAATTTTTATAGTTTCTATTCACTATATTTTGAGATTTCATCGATAATAGTACCAACAGTGTTAACACTATAAGGTAATTGTATACTAAATATCATTATAAAGATAATACAAATAACATATTCTAGATTAGCTAAAATAACATTAGTTTATTTAATACATTATGGAGTTAAATCGCCATATCCGACAGTAAACATCGTAACAGTACAAAAATAGAAAGATCGTAAGTATCTTTCAGCCCAATTATTATCTTCTAAGTTATATTTATGTATCCAACTAGATCCCAAATATTACAAACCATAACTACCTACCTAATTATATATTTAATATCATACTCCATACCATATGCAAGTTGCAACATGTAGTATAAAAATTAAGAAAATTATTAATTTCACCAACTCTAAAATTGATGCAGTAACTTTAGTTAAATTCAGTACTTCCTCACTTAATCTTATTAATTTGGTTATGTTCTAATACTAACCAACAAAAGTCAATAAGCCAATCAAAATATATTGCTTTTTTTCTTAATATTCATCCCAATCCAAAAACATTAAGATAAATAAGTAAATTACTGATATAGCGTCACAACCATAAGCCTTACTTATTACATGATTAAAGATTTTAGATCTTTCATTGACTATAAGTCCAAATTAATAATAAGCAGTATTTAAATTGAGAAGAATGTCAATCATCAAAAGGATTGTCATAATGACTGTCAAAATAAACAATTAAGAAGAATATAAAAACTCTTACTCAAAAGTAATATCCATAGGAATCAATATTATAAAATATGTTCGACATATAGATAAACAACTGTCCCATATAATCTTTTTTCTTTCTTCAGGTTGAAATATTCTAATATTTTAATCCCAATATTCAATTTTTTATTTAATTGTTTAACCTATTCTATTTATCATCTTTTCTATCTTCTAATTAACAGATGGTATTCTCGGTATATTAAGATTTTTAATCATTCCCAAAGGTCTGAAATTAAATTGCCTTTAACCAAATATTTTTGGATCATAATTAGATGCAGAGTCATTTAGAATATCTAGATGATGCTTTTGTAATCTACTAAAAAGATGCATGGAACGCATAAATCGATTAAAAAATCTTCTTATTTATAAGTATCTCATCATATCTTCACCCACTGTTGATTGTGAATTTCTCAATTTTGAATAATTTGTTTAAAACGATGTTTGTGTCCCACCATTTGCTTTAGCTTTAAATATCAATATTTCATTAGTTTTACACCCTTCATAACTTGGTGACATCATAGGACTTAACATAAAACTGATTTATTAGTCTTTAGAATTAGGTGGTGGCATAGCATCTTCAAACTTCTTCTTTAATTCTGGTACTGGAAAGCCATGCTCTGATAGAGATTTTTAACTCAGAAAATCAGCGTATTCATCCTTTGGAAAATCGCTAATGATGAAGTTATTAATTCCTAATTCAGTTTCTAAAGTTAGATGCATATAACAAATTAAAATGATAGTAATTAATTAATATTATAATTTGCGATTCAATTACATAATATTTTTAATTATACTGATAACTTTTGCTATTTTCTTCCAGAAATTCCCTAAAAATTATAAATTTTTATTATTTTTATATGATTCTATTATTTCTCACTTTTTTCTTTTAATTTACCAAATTCATTACTTTATATCATTTTATTCACCTAAAAACAATTTTAATTTAATATATAAGGATATTATTTTATCTTCAAATTAGTTATTCCATTTGAACCTTTTGTAACAAATGTAATTCTTAATATATATAAGTATAAAAGGCTGAATATTCTTTTTTATATAAAATTTAGGAGTATTGTTTATAGACATGTATTTTAATTAATTATACTACGCTTAATTTCTCTAAGAAATATTATATCTAATATTCGCAATTTCTAAATCTATATTTATTTTTTTTTCCTTACTCATTATAATTATTTATTTTAATATAAATAGTATTAAACTAGTAAAATTAAAAAATAGCCATATTATATATAAAATCACTGAAATAAATTTAAACAATCAAAATTTCATAAATTTATCAAGTTTATATAGATAAGTTTTAGGAACTATTAAATGAATAGTACTTTAAAAAAGAATAAATATTTATTAAAATGATGTATATATATCTAATTTTTTTAAATGAATTAACTTTTATTCTTGTAAGATATCTATGCTAATATCATTTAAAACAATTAGATATATATAATTGATTGTAATTTTTTATAAATTTCATTTATTCGAACTTACTATGACATCCAAATTTAATTGTAAGAAAGAAATCAATTTAATTGTATTATATTATAATTATAAAATATTGAAAAAAATATTTTATTCATTTTAATAAATAAAAAATTTGACGAGAAGTGAAAATATTTTATAAAAAGAGTACTTTGAATATATGGAATTCTTTTTAATAGAATGTTATTATTGCATAATCACAGACAAAGTAAATTTAGTTTTGAGATTTAGAAATCAAAAATGTTATATGGTTAGAAATTAGCTAAAATAAAACACTTGTTTCTTAGTCTTATACTTCTTCTTCTTAATTTAATTATATTGAATTACAAAATAATTATTATGTTTATGATACATGTTAAAATGAAAACTTGATAAAACTCTATTGTTTCATTTTTATTATCATTATTGAATTAAATAAATCATACTTTATCATAAAAAATAGATATTAGATTTAGTTAGATTTTTAATCATTGTAATTAACACCATTTTATTTAATTGTTATTTTATGATTATGAATTAGTTGTTTTATTAAAAATCCTTAATATATCTATTTTTCATATTTTACTTTTAAAAGAATAATTAATAAAAATGTATAAGCCACTTGATTGACTTTCTTAATTTTTTAGTCAATTACAATTACAATGGTTATAAATTCTGTGAATAAATGTAAATTTTATGGCTAAAAGCAATAATAATATTAAAACTCTTATGTCATTCAATCCAAACATGAGTGAGATAAGATTAACTAATTAATCTCCAAATAGAAACAATAATCATTTGAATTCTTCGATGTAATTCATACCAGATCTTAATCTTAACTTGTAGTTTGAAGAATAATTTTCTCCAAGAAAAGAAGTAATAAAAAAAGGAATTGCCAAAACTTTTTATTATTAAGTATTAAGCTATTTAAATGTAGGATGTTAAAAGAAGAAAAATGATTGGATGCAACATCTATGTAAATAAAATGAATGAATAGTAATTATAATTATCTAAAAGAGGAAGTAAATTTTGTTACAATAATAAAAGTGATATGTAGAATTTGTATGAATGAGGAAGAAACATCAAGATTTATTAAACCCTGTGCATGTAAAGGAAGTTTACAATATGTACATGAAGAGTGTTTGAAACTTTGGATTCTTTAAAAAAATGGCATTGAAGACGTATTTAGTGACAGAGTACTTGTTTTTTTTAATAAAAATATAGATTAAATGCGAGTTATGCTAATAAAAATTTCGTATGCAAATGTAAATTCATAATAAATTTGAGATGTCTCGGTTTTAGGATGTACCAAAGCATCAAAAGATATGTTGGTTTATTCAACTGTTGTTAATTTTTGCTATAATTAGTTCTATAATTGGTACAAGATGAAATTATATTTAGTACTCTTCAAATGGTTTGGATTATCGAATATAGGAATTGATGCATTAATGACATTGTTAATAGTGGTGGCTTTAATTTTATTAGTTTATCTTGTGGCCAGTGTGATGTCATTTCATTATATAGAAATGATTGAAAATTGGGCTATTGGTAATTATAGACAAAGAAGAGATACGAAACAGGGGAGTTTTTTTTAATTATAAACTTAAATGGGATAAAGTATAATTGATAGTCCAAGTTAAAAGAAGAAAGCAGGTGCAATTCATCCAAGCGGACAAAATAACTTATAAGTCATTTAAATCAACTAAATAATGACAAGTACAAATATCTCAGAATAATAATGAATTATTAAAATTATTTAATTACACAATACTAGAACTTGATAGTGATGATTAATGATAGAAATGAGGCAACTACACAAAATAACAATTTTATCTTTTTGAATACATCTGAGTAAGGAATTAATGAAAATATTGGATTGAAAGAATAGAAATTCCAGAGGAAAATATTAAAGACTGTGTATTCTCGAGTAAAATTATGAATTAGTCTAGAGGATTTGATTCGTAAGAAAGTTGTTGGTTGTAGAATTTATACAAATGAAATGAATTAAATAGTTGAATCTGAACAAAGTATGAATACAATGAATTAGAAAAAAGTTGCAGAATATGTATATTAGATGAAGAAAGCTCATAATTTATTTCACCATGTAAATGCAAAGGTTCAACTCAATTTGTACATGAGGAATGTTTAAAAATGTGGGTCTTAGAATAGTTTGGTGTGAACAAAATATTTAATAGGAATGTAATTAATTTTTAATATAACAATAGTTATTTTGTGAAATATGTAAACATAAATTAGATTATAAAGTGAGCTTTGTTGAGAGATTTGATATTTGTTAATTCAAAAAAATTAAATTAGCAACCAAGTTTTGTTGGATAATTCAATTAGTATTTATGGCATTGTGTGTATTTGCATCAATTTCAATCGAATCTAAATTCGGAATTAATTCAATATCAACAATATCCATTGTTATAGTAATTTGTATAATCTTTCTTGCAATAGCAATTCATTTATATTTTAGTTTTGCATAAGCTCACAAAGTAGAAATGATTGAGAATTGGGAATTTTTAAATTATAAAGCCATTTTCAAAGCATCTCATGTTAAAAGATAAATCCCTATCTAATATTTAAGAGCTAATCAGATCAATTGCGTTTGAACAAAGATTCATTAAAATATATATTGTTTGCAAGCATATTATTATTAAATTAATTATTAATTTATGTCGAAATAGCAATGGACACTATTGACTACAGACACTTAAAAATTATAATTATTTGGTATGTAAGCCAAAGTAACAACGAATTATGGCGATGTGTTTCAGGGTCTCATATATTATTGCGATGAATCAATTATTATATTAAGTAATCGATGAGAATAATAATATTTTAGAGAATGAAGATGACTTTTTTTTAATTAATTAGCAATCAATACAAGACTTACAAACAATCGATATTTAAGATCCTAAAGTATGAGTTCCACTAAGCCTAGTAAACTTTATAAAATTTATTATCTATTGATTTGGCAGCTATGGCATAAGAGATGATAAAAAAAGAGATGAAAGAACCTCATCAATAATTATTTGACCATTTATAAAAGTTGTATAGAGATGTTGATTGGAAGGACTAAGAAATTATCATTCCATCTATTTCTATACGAATTTCGCCGCCTTATAAATCAGGTAAATAAGATCAACTATAGTATTCAAGATAATATATCAGGAGAAAATAAATTAGGAGTTGATAGACTAAGGAAAATTGTAAAGTATATAATAAAGAACTTTTTATATAGGTTGATAAATATGCCAAAAATTTTTGAATATAGTTATACATTATATAGATAAATATAATATTTTTACATTGCTATTTTATTAATTTTTATGAATAATCGAGAAGAGGAGAAGTAGACCAATTAAATAGAAGATACGTAAATATGTAATTTAAATAAGAGCAAATAATAATGATGAGGAGTTGAGAAAATAATATTTATAAGATTTGTAAAAACGAGTAAAAGAATCAAGAAAATAACCAGATTGCTTTGAATGTTGTTTTGCTTATTGGCTATTTATTATTTTGGGAGTTATTTTTAGATTTTTCTAAAAGAAAATTGATGAAACACCAGATGCTTGCGATTTTATTGGAATCATTATTGCACTTCTTTTAATTGTGTTTTCAACATCCGCTTTTTGTAGATGCATTGACGGATGTTGTATATTAATACCTTGCAAAAATACTAATTGCTTTCATTTGTCATTAAAATTTCATGATCTCAACAATCTTATAAATTATTAGACGTGCAAATGGGGGATGATTATATTGTCAATTATATGGATATTAAATTATAGCTGCATTGTATTTTGGCCTATGTTTATCTTCCTATTAATAACATGGATATTGATATTGGTATGGAGAGTTATGGAAAGTGAATGATTTGATTTATTGAATAATAATTTTAAAACCAAAAAGAAGTAAAAACGATTTTTAATAATAATATAAAAAATGATTAAGGCAATTCTCATCTGTGTCTTATTATTATCAGTTACTGCAGGACATGTAAGAAAAACTCATAAAGCAGTTCATAATAAAAAAGCTAGAACCTTTAATAGCGCATTCTTTGAATTTGAAAATTTAGGAGATAAAGATTATCATTTGAGTGCAAAAGAAGCTTGTAACTTTTTAATTCTCTATATCTTTCATAGAACATTGGGCTCAAGTAACAAAAGAAAAAGAGACTTAGACTAAAAAGCACACATCATTCACATAGACTAATTCTGAATATGTTCCAGGAATTGTTGGGGAAGTGTAAGATCTTTCAAATAATGCTGGTGTTTATTCATATACAGCAACAGATATTAACGGAAACATTCTTGAATCTGAATCAGGACATCAATTGGCAAGTAAATTGAACGCTGCATATCTTGATATGACCTCAAAAATTTAGGATTCCACCGTTTAAAATCTTTGAGATTTATATAACATAAAAAGATAAATAATTCATAAATATTTATAATCTATAAAATAAGTTTTTCTTTCTACGATTTATTATTACTTATATAGAAATAATCTAAATGCAATCCAAGTCTGAATCTTTTTAATGCATTTTTTCACTGTTATGTATATGATGATACCAGTGTGTTGTAATTATAAATAATAAATATTAGGTAACTTTTGTAAATTAAAGAGAAAAAAAAATAAATTTAAAACAAGTCCTTAAAAAACTAATAGAAAAATAGTAATGTGTGTTAGAACTATACATGCATTGAGTGATAGGAAGGTTAATAAATTGTAGTTTAAAAAAAAGTTTAAATTATGTAAGATTATTTATATAATTTTATTTTCTGTATAAAAAATTGATTGATCATGAAATACTAGTTTTATATAATATATATTATTTTAAAGTGTAGCATAAATTAGTAATCATTTCTTATTTGATGTAGACTAATGTTGGATTAAAGTAAAAAATGCTAGTTCTGTAGAGATTCTTTTAGAAATTAGATAATTGATTGTTGTAAGATTTGATAGAGATAAATGTTTTGTATATACATTAGATTAGGATAATAATTAAACGCTAATCTAGAGGGAAAGAATACATTGATAGAAAATAAGTTGATACATTAAGGATTGGCTGGATTATTAAAACTTTAAATTCAAATTGAGGGAATTCTAGCAAAGTCAAATAGAATGAGGATTCATATATAATAACAGAAATTTATAATTATTAATTAAATATAATCCCTAATGAAGAATGGAAAAACGAATTTTTCTGGTAATTATAAGGAATATGATAATACAATATTCATTATTATTTTTTATTTATGAATAATAAAACGCTGCTTATAGTGTTATTACTAGCTTGTACGCTAGGAGGTATGAGTTAAAAGTATGTTTTAGCTTAACAATTCATTTAATTGGGAAGCAATCTAAAATTGCATAATTTAAGTGAACTGCATCAAATGGAAACAAATAAATTAGATTGTAGTCCTATGTTAGGAGAAGTGAGTACTTCTATGGATGCATGGTCAGAGATTTTAGAAAATTAAGACTAGCTAAATACAGATTCTAATAATCTTTAGTAATTAAAGGTAGCATTATAAGATTTCCGTGGAAGTGGCTATGATGATGTAGAACCTGGTAAATTAATAAGTTTTATAATAATAGTATTGTTGCAGTTCAGAAATTCATTCTCTGATATAATGAGTTAAATAAGCGCACAACATCTATAAATTACACCATATTAAAGATGGAGAAAAGATAGTGCAATGGAATTATAAGGAGTAGTAAGTTTATTAGATACTGCTGAGAATGAGAATGATTTAGATAAATGTTGTGATAGAATAGAAGAATTGATCAATAGATTAATGAAAGAGAGAGAATAAGTTAAAAATTAATGTTCGAAAGGACCATAAGTAAGAATATTCCTAAATTTTTAGATTACAATCAATATTATAAATACAAAAGCTGATGAAGTGAGAGAGATCACAAAAGAATGTTCTGATGGCTAAGGAACCATCGTTCGTATTAAACCAAAAGATGAAGCTGAAGGAGTAGTAATACCAGGAAAACCTGATGGTCAATAATAATAATAGGGATAAGAAGAAATCAAGAAACCTATTTAACCAACTTAACCAGTTAGACCAAAACCAGATGATAGAGTTCCTGAAGGAGATGATTAATAAGAATAAAGTGTTTCTGAACCAAGTAGTACTACAGATGAAGAAGATGATGAAGATTCATCAAACAAAAAGAAACCAGCTGATTTTACAAATCCAGATCCTGTAATTTCAAAGGAAAAAGAGAATTAAGAACCATATACTGAATATGGTTATGGATATTGGGCTAAATTTTTATTGGCTTATCCTAAATTCTTACCAAATGGAAAAGATGCACCTTGGTATTTTGTTTCAAGATTGAGTGCCAATAAAAATGATGAAAATATTAATATGGGAGATAGATTATTGGCTGTTTGGTTAGGTAAAGGATATTATCATTTCACAACTTGTGATTAACCAAAGAATTAACCAAATGTTGCTTAAAATGTTAATTATCCTGAAGATTTTGATGGTGTTTGGACTTATATTTACTATTCATACAGTGTTGAAAAAAAGAGAGCTGTTGCTTTTATTAAATTTGGAAATGATGATGTGAAAAAAATCACTCATGAAGTTTAGAATCCATCAACTAAATGGGTAAGATTTACTATTGGAGGTAAAGATTAAAATAGATATCCTGGATTTAATGGTTTAATTTAACAAGTCTATTTCAGTACTAAACCAGGCGTTTTCCTCGATTCTGAAGATGATGTTATAGGAAAGTTATAGAGTTAAAAGAAATAACCAAAAGATTTCTTACCTGAATTGGTAACATATAAAGTTGTTTCGAATCCATAATAAAGAGATCCAGAAACCAAAGAAGTTCTTTCTATTGTTGGAACATCAAAGAATCCAAAATTCCCTCATGAATATGCTTTTAGTGGTTGGTTCAAATGGGAAGCACCTAAATAATAATAAGATTGGCATAACATTTTTAGAGTTCAAATCCAATAACCATCAACTGATAAGTTTTTGGGAGACAGAACATTGTCTGCTTGGGTTGGTAAATAAGATGGAGGTATCATTCATTTGCCTACATACACATTCACTAATTTAGAAGGAGCTGGAAATCCAAATGTTATTAAAAATATTCCACACTAAAATAGACATACTGAATGGTTCTTTGTTTATTTTGGATACTCAAGACCATAAAAGAAAGCAATTGCTTAAATCTAATGGAAATAAACAACAGATAAATAAGAATATGAAAACATAAAACATTTCTAAGTACCAAAATTCTATATTTATGTTGGAAAAGACAAATAATTCCCAGGTTTCAATGGTAAAGTAGCTTTGGTCTCTTTCAATGTTGGTGAAGGATCATTTAAACCCAATAATGATTTCAGTGGAAAGGGAGATCCATTTAATTTTGATAGTGGAAAAAAGAAATTGATAGGAGTTCAACCAGAAATTGATACTGAAGAAGATCCTGAAAAATAAAAGAAACCATACAAAGTATTAGATGATGCAGACACTGATGGTTTAACCAGACCAAGTTCAAGTGAAGAAAATAAACCAGTTATTGAAGAAACTTAAGATGATGAAAATGATCTTGTTGAATATGGTTATGGATTTTGGATGAGATTCTTGACTGCTTTCCCTGATAGATTAATAAATGGAAAGAATGCTCCATGGTACTTTGTATCCAGATTGACTTCAAATATGAATTATAAGAACATTGAAATGGGTGACAGATTATTAGCTATATGGTAAGGATAAGGATATTATCATTTCACTACTTGTGATTAACCAAAGAATTAAGCTAACGTAATTTAGAATATTAATTATCCAAATGATATTGAAGGTTTATGGACTTATGTTTACTATTCATACAGTTCTGAAGCTAAAAAGGCTATTGCCTTCATTAAGTATGCAGATTAAGAGCCAAGAACAATCTTACATTCAGTCTAACATCCTGCTGCAAAGAAAGTTAAATTTATTTTGGGTGGAATGGATAACAAATAATATCCTGGATTCAATGGTTTATTCAGTTAAGTTACATTCTCTACTAGACCAGGAGCCTTTTTAGATACAATTGAAGATTTTTCAGATTAATTAAAAAGAACAATCATACCAAAATAAGATTTAGATTAATTCTACAATCATGAATTAGTTTCTGATGTTGTTTCTAGAAAACCAAATGATATTCCAGATTATGATGAAATTGGAGGAGGTTAAGAAATGTTCCCACATGAATATGCTATTTCTGGATGGTTCAAATGGGAATAAACATAATAATAAGTTTGGCATAATGTTTTCAGAGTTTAGATCAAGAAACCATCAACTGACAGATTCTTGGGAGATAGAACCTTATCTTGTTGGATTGGTACTGCATAAGGAGGTATTTTACATTTCCCAACCTATACATACACCAATATGAATGGTGCTGGTAATCCTAATATGGTCAGCAACATTTAACATAAGAATAGAATCTTTGATTGGTTCTTTGTTTACTTTGGCTATTCTAAGAACTAATAAAAGGCATTTGTTGGAGTTAGATTTGCATCAGGAATTGAAACTTTAGAATATAACAATGTTAATCATTATTATGCACCTAAATTCTATACATTTGCTGGTAAAGACTTACATTTCCCAGGTTTGAATGGAAAATTGGCTTATGTTAACTTTAATTTAGGAGATGGAACTTTCAGAAAATCCCCAGATTTCAAACACCCAGATGATATATTTGGATTACAAAAAGGTGAAATTAACATCCTTAAAAAACCAGATTAAAAGAAAGTATAACCAGAAGTTGACAAAGAGACTGGAGAAACATAAATTCCAAATGCTGTATCAGACAATACACCAAAAGTTACAAAAGAATTTAAATCAGAATAACCTCTCTCTGAATATGGTTATGGATTTTGGATGAGATTCTTAACTGCTTATCCAGTTAAGTTAGTAAATGGAAAGAATGCACCATGGTATTTCGTTTCTAGATTGGCTAACAGACCAAATTATGATAATATTGCTATGGGAGATAGAACATTGGCTATTTGGTAAGGACAAGGATATTATCATTTCACAACATGCAATTTACCAGGCCAAGTTAATGTTATCAAGAATGTAAATTACCCAGCTGATATTGAAGGATTATGGACATATGTTTATTATTCTTATAGTAAATAAGAGAAGAAAGCAGTTGCATTTATTTAATTTGGTGCAACAGATCCAATTGATGTAGTTCATCAAGTAACTCATCCAGATAATACATATGTTAAATTTATTTTAGGAGGTAAAGATAATAATAGATATCCTGCATTTAATGGTTAATTCTAATCAGTTGTTCATTCAGCATCTCCAGGAGCTTATATTGGATCTTTAGATTAATTCAAAGCTTTCCTTACTAAATAACCAAATCCTTTAGGATCTAAAGTTCCTTTAACAACAACTACATTGGTTGATAGTTAAATTACAAGAAATCCAGGAACACCATCAAATACATAAACAGTTGAAGCTCCATTCCCTAAAGAATATGCATTTTCAGGATGGTTCAAATGGGAATAACCAACACCATAATAAGCATGGCACAATTTATTCAGAGTTCAAATTAGTCAACCATCTACAGATAACAGTCATGGGGATAGAACTTTAGCAGGATGGGTTGGAAGTGGAGCAGGTGGCATTATTCATCTGACTACATATTCATATAAAAATATGAACGGAGCTGGACCCAACAATTTACCATAAAATATTAATCATAAAAATAGACATTTCGAATGGTTCTTTGTTTACATGGGTTATTCCAAGAATGATAAAGCTGCTTATGCTTATGTTAAATGGAGAGATAGTGAAGACAATTTAGAATACAAAGACATTAATCATTACTTTGCAAAGAAGTATTTCGTTTTTGTTGGAAAAGATGTTCAATTCCCAGGATTCAATGGAAGAATAGCATCAACATCATTTAATCATGGTGAAGGATCCTTTAGAAAAGGAAATGATTTCAAACATCCTACTGATGCATTTAGATTTGATAAAGGAAGCTAATTGATTCCAAAAGTTGATCCAACAAAACCAGTTGTAGATGATAAAACTGAATATGGAAGTAAATTCAATAATAATGCACCAAATGTTGATAAAACTTTGACATCAAATGATCTTTTGGTTGAATATGGTTATGGATTTTGGGCGAGATTCTTAACAGCTTATCCAGCTAGATTAATTAATGGTAAGAATCAACCATGGTACTTTGTTGCCAGATTAACAACAAATGTTCAATATGATAATATTAGAATGGGAGATAGAGCTTTAGCCATCTGGTAAGGATAAGGATTCTACCATTATACAACTTGCAATAAATAAAATGGAAATGTTAATGTTATTTAAAATATCAACTATCCAGCTGATATTGAAGGTGTATGGACATATATTTATTATTCATACAGTGCAGAAAAGAAGAAAGCTGTAGGATTCATTAAGTATGGAAATGATGAAGTTAAATCAATTACTCATTAAATTACACATCCAGAAACTAGATAGGTTAGATTCATCTTAGGTGGTATGGATAATAACAGATATCCAGCCTTTAATGGTATATTCACTAAAGTATCATACTCTCATGAAAAAGGAGCATTTATTGAAAGTTTAGATGCACTTAAGCCTAGAATAGGTATTGTTCCAGATGTTGAAACTCCATCTGTTAACAAAAAGATTGTTGCTGGATAAATTGAAAGAGTTCCAACTGTAGCTCATATTGGTGAAACTGTTGGAGATGAACAAACTAAATTGCCATAAGAATATGCTATTAGTGGATGGTTCAGATGGGATAAATTATAAGGATAATAAGCATGGCATAGTATTTTCAGAGTTACTATTAATTCACCATTTTCTGATAGATTTTTAGGAGATAGAACATTAGCTGTTTGGGTTGGTACTGTTGCTGGAGGTATTTTACATCACACTACCTATACATATAATAATATGAATGGAGCAGGAAATAACAATGTTATTTAAAACATTTAACACAAAGATAGACATTAAGAATGGTTCTTCTTGTATTATGGATATTCAAAGAAAGATTAAAAAGCTTATGCTTATGTCAAATTCAAAGATAGTGCTGAAACTTTGACATTCTAGAAAATCAATCACTATTTAGCTCCCAAATTCTTTGTTTATTTGGGCAAAGATCCTAATTTCTAAGGATTCAATGGTTAAATCGGTTTTGTTAATTTTAACATCGGTAAAGGTAGTTTCAAATCTGGAAACGATTTCACAGATGATGCAGATAGATTTGGATTCTCAGATGGATCTAAAGCAATTGCTAAACCAGTTGAACCACTTAAACCAGATGCAATTCCAGAAGCTGATAAATAAGTATTTACAAGTGCATCAAGCGTGGATTCACCAAAAGCTGACAAATAAACTGTTTTAAGTGACTAAAATCTTGTTGAATATGGTTATGGATATTGGTTGAGATTCTTAACAAAATACCCTGAATAATTACCAAATGGAAAGAATCAAGCTTGGTACTTTGTTTCTAGATTAACAACAAATATTTAATATGATAATGTAAGAATGGGAGATAGAGCATTAGCAATTTGGTAAGGATAAGGATTCTATCATTTCACAACATGTGATTAGAAGAGTAATAATGCTAATGTAATTAAGAATGTTGATTATCCAAATGATATTGAAGGTGTTTGGACTTATATTTACTATTCATATAGTGCAAAAGAAAATAATGCTGTTGGATTTATTAAATTTGGAGAAAGCGATTTCTAATAAGTAACTCATTAAGTCACACACCCAGCTGCTAAATAAGTAAGGTTTATCTTAGGAGGAACAGATGAAAAGAGATACCCAGCATTTAATGGTCTTTTCACAAATGTTTACTTCAATGGTAGAATTGGAGCATACATTAATTCAATACCAAATCTCAATAATTTATTGGATTCCTAAGGACCAAAACCAAGTATTAAATTAGTTGATTTAACTACTACAACTTTGGTTGACAAAGAAACTTCAAGAACTCCAAAGGATGCACCAGTGACAACAGAAGTAGAAGAAAAGAAATTACCACACTAATATGCATTCAGTGGTTGGTTTAGATGGGCAGCTATGTAATAAGAACCATGGCATAACATTTTCAGAGTTTAAATTAAGACACCATCAACAGACAATGTATTAGGTGATAGAACATTGTCAGCTTGGGTTGGAACAGCAGAAGGAGGTATTATTCATTTACCAACTTATACTTACACTAATATGAATGGAGGAGGTAACTCAAATCTTTTCAAGAACATTCAACACAAAGGAAGAAATACTGAATGGCATTTCATTTACTTTGGATATTCAAAAGACTAAAATAAAGCATAAGTTTATGTTAAATGGACTTAATCAGAAGATACACTCGAATATCCTGATACTAGACATTACTTTGCATCAAAATTCTATATCTTCACTGGAAGAGATTAATAATTCCCTGGATTCAATGGTAACATAGCTTAAGCAAAATTCAATATTGGTGAAGGATCCTTTGTTGCTGATAAGAACTTTAATTTACCAAAAGATCCCTTCTCATTCACCAGTGGTATCAGTACTTACCATAAAGACTAACCAAAACCATAACCAGAAGCTAAACCAGATGCTAAAGTGCTTGATAATGCATAAGGATAAAAGGACCCAGTATTGAACAAAGACTTAAAAGATGATAAAGAATTAGCAAGTTATGGATATGGATTTTGGATGAGATATTTGACAGTTTATCCAGAAAGATAAATTAATGGTAAAAATCAACCATGGTACTTTGTTTCAAGATTGACTTGGAATGAGAAATATGATAATGTTGGTATGGGAGACAGAACCTTAGCCATTTGGTAAGGATCAGGATTCTATCATTTCACTACATGCAATATTGCAAATGGAAATACTAACCTTATTTAAAACATCAATTTCCCAAATGATATTGAAGGATTATGGACTTATGTCTACTACTCATATAGTAGAGCTAGTAAATAAGCTGTTGCATTTATTTAATATGGAAATGATGCTCCATAAACAGCTACTCATTCAACTTAACATAAAGATACTAAATATGTCAGATTTATTTTGGGTGGTAACGATGATAATAGATATCCAGGATTTAATGGTTAATTCACAGGAGTTTCACTTGATTAAACATATATTGGTACAGTTGATGAATTCAAAGCATTTGTCTCAAAGATCGGAGTTCCATAAGTTGGATTGAAATAATTAACAACAGTTGGATTGGTTGACCAAGTTAGCAGAAGTGCTGAGGCAGATATCACTAAGGAAGTAACTGTTGGAGGAAATGATTAAAAATTCCCATAAGAATATGCTATCAGTGGTTGGTTCAAATGGAAGCCTACAGCTTAAGCAGCATGGCATAACATTTTCAGAGTGTAAATTAAGAAGCCATCAACTGATAACTTTTTAGGAGATAGAACATTAACAATGTGGGTTGGTAATCCAGAAGGAGGTATTCTTCATTTCCCAACTTATACATATGACAATATGGTTGGTGGAGGAAATACAAATCTTTACAAAAATATTCAACACAAGTAGAGACATCTTGAATGGTTCTATGTTTATTATGGATATTCTAGAACAGTCTCAAAGGCTTAAGTTTATGTTAAATGGGCATCCTCTGATGATAGTCTTACTTATGATAATGTTAGACATTATTTGACTCCAGAATTCTATGTATTTGTCGGTAGAGATAAATAATATCCAGGACACAGTGGTAAATTGGGTTATGTTAAATTCAATCTTGGAGATGGAGCATTCTTAAAAGATCCAAACTTTGATCATCCTTAAGATGCTTTTGGATTTAAATCAGGAGTTGATAATTTAGTTAAGAAACCTGCTGCTGCAATTGAACCAGGAACTCCAATTACTGAAGAATTATCAAACGGATTTGAATAAAAGAATCCAGTTGTTGACAAAGCTGCACCTTCTGAAAGAGATCTTGAAGAATATGGTTATGGATTTTGGTTCAGATTCTTACACAACTATCCAGTGAGATTACCAAATGGAAAGAATTAACCATGGTACTTTGTAGCCAGATTAGCTAATTAAGAGAAATATGATAACATTAGAATGGGAGATAGAATGTTAGCAGTTTGGTAAGGATAAGGATATTATCATTTCACTACATGCAACAAAGTTGATAATAATCCAAATTACATCAAAAACATCAATTATCCAGAAGATATTGAAGGATTATGGACATATCTTTATTATTCATATAGTGATGATAAGAATAGAGCAGTTGGTCATATTAAATATGGAAATGATGATATCTAATCTATCAAACACGAAGTTAATCATCCTGAAACTAAATATGTTAGATTCATATTGGGAGGTAATGACGATGGTAGATATCCAGGATTTAATGGTGTATTTTCATAAATTACATTCAGCACCAAAGAAGGAGCATTTATTGATACTGCAGATCTCTTGAAAGGATTCATTAGTAAATTAGCTAAGCCAGCTTAAGGATTTAATGATTTAGCAAATTACAAATTGATTGAGGATAGTTTGACAAGAACTTCTGATGATAAACCACTCACAAAGGTTATTGGAAAAGAAACAGAAAGATTCCCTGCTGAATATTCATTCAGTGGATGGTTCAAGTGGTAACCTTTGGCCTAATAGCCATGGCATAACATTTTCAGAGTTTAAATTAAGACCCCATCTACAGACAATGTATTAGGTGATAGAACATTATCAGCTTGGGTTGGAACAGGAGAAGGAGGAATCATTCATTTACCAACTTATACTTACACTAATATGAATGGAGGAGGTAATGCAAATGTTTGGAAGAATATTTAACATAAAAATAGATAAACAAGTTGGTTCTTCCTCTATTTTGGTTACTCAAGAGATCAATAATTAGCTTAAGCTTATATTAAATGGACAGATGGAGAAGATTAATTATCATATGAGAAAACCAATCATTATTTGGCAACCTAATTCTATGTGTTTACAGGAAGAGATGATCATTTCCCAGGATTTAATGGTAAATTGGGTGAAGTTAACTTCAATATTGGTAAAGGTTCTTTCAGAAAGCCAACTGATTACTCTCATGAAAAAGACATTTTTGGTTTCAAGAGTGGCACAGATAAATTCATTAAAAAACCAGCTGATGAATTCAAGCCAGCTGATTCTGATAAAAATATTCTTGAAAATGCATCAAGTTAAGATAAACCAGTTGTTAACAAGGAAGCAAATTCAGAAAAACCATTTGAATAATATGGTTATGGTTTCTGGTTGAGATTCTTAACTAAATATCCAGAATAATTACCAAATGGAAAGAATTAAGCTTGGTACTTTGTCTCTAGATTAGCAAATTAACAAAATTATGATAATATTAGAATGGGAGATAGAACATTAGCTATCTGGTAAGGATAAGGATATTATCATTTCACAACATGTTCTTCTGCTACAAATAATCCAAATCTGATTTAAAATAATAATTATCCAGAAGACATTGAAGGATTATGGACATACATTTATTATTCATATAGTGCAGAATAAAATAAGGCTGTTGGTTTTATTAAATATGGTAATACTGATTTCTAAAGAATTGTTCATGAGACAACTCATTCATTGACAAAATATTTAAGATTTATTGTTGGTGGTAATGATGCTAAGAGATACCCAGGATTCAATGGTTTATTCACATCAGTTACATTCTCTACTGAATCAGCCTTTGTTTCAGATGTAGATAAATTAAATGCTTATTTACTCAAGAATTAAGCACCAAGTGTTGTAGTTCCATTATAAACAACTGAATTAGTTAAAGATTTAATTACAAGAGATAAAGATGAAAAACCAAGTGTTGTGTAATCAGTAGGAGGCAATAACAAATTCCCATTGGAATATGCATTGAGTGGTTGGTTCAGATGGAAACCTACTGCATAAGCAGCATGGCATAATGTTTTCAGAGTTTAAATTAAGAAGGCTCCAGTTACTGATAGTTGGTTAGGAGATAGAACACTTACTTGTTGGGTTGGTAATGCTGAAGGTGGAATACTTCATTTCCCAACATATACTTACACAAATATGAATGGTGGTGGTAATAATAATTTCTACAAAAACATTCAATACAAAAATAGAATAAATGAATGGTTCTATATTTACTATGGATATTCTAAAGTTTAAGCTGCTACATAGATTTATGTCAAGTGGTTTGATTCTGAAGATAGTATGTCTTATGATAAGATTAATCATTACTTGACACCAGAATTTTAAGTTTGGGTTGGTAGAGATGAACCATTCGTAGGCTTCAATGGTAGAATTGCATATGTTAATTTCAATGCTGGTGATGGTGCTTATGTAAAGAACAACAAATTTGATCATCCATAAGATATATTCAAATTCAATGTTGGACAAGCTAAATTGTTTGAAAAATAAGAAGAAGTTAAACCTGGATAAGTTAATAAAGATCTTTTAAGTAGTCCAACAAGTTAAGATAAACCAGTTGTTGACTCAAATGTTAAATAAGATAATAATTTGGAAGAATATGGTTATGGTTTCTGGTTGAGATATTTGACAGCTTTCCCTGAAAGAATGCTTAATGGTAAAAACTAGCCATGGTACTTTGTTGCTAGATTGTCTAATTAAGAAAATTATGATAACGTTAGAATGGGTGATAGATTATTAGCTATTTGGTAAGGATAAGGATATTATCACTACACAACTTGCAATGCTGTTAATGGAAATGCTAATGTTATTTAAAATATTGATTATCCAGCTGATATTGAAGGAGTATGGACATACATTTATTATTCATACAGTGAGGCTAAATCAAGAGCAGTTGGTTTCATTAAATATGGAGCTGAAGATACAATAAAAGCAATAAGACATGATGTAACCCATCCAGACACAAAATATGTAAGATTCACATTAGGTGGTACAGATGCTAAAAGATATCCTGGATTCAATGGTATTTTCACTTAAGTCACATTTGATGCAGCTAAAGGAGTTTTTATTGACACAGCTGATTAATTGAAAGGATACTTAAATAAATTAGAAAACCCAACAGTTGGATAAGTTGATTTATAAACATATAGATTGGTTACTAATGAATAATTCAGAGAGAAGACAAATGATCCAAACTTTAATGCAATTGGAAAGGATAATGAAAGATTCCCATTAGAGTATTCTATAAGTGGTTGGTTCAAATGGTAATAAGCCCCATAAGATGCTTGGTAAAACATTTTCAGAGTTTCTTTGAATGAGAAACCTTCAGATTAATTCTTGGGAGATAGAACTTTGTCAGCATGGATTGGAACAGGAGAAGGAGGAATTATTCATTTACCAACTTATACTTATGCTAATATGAATGGAGGTGGTAATGCAAATGTTTGGAAGAATATTTAACACAAAGATAGACATACAAAATGGTTCTTCATTTATTTCGGATATTCTAAGACTTAAGCTAAGGCATATTCATATATTAAATGGTAAACAGATGATGATTTCTTGAATTATGATAACACCAACCATTATTATGCACCAAACTTTTAAGTGTTCTTGGGAAGAGATAAATTCTTCACAGGTTGGAATGGTAAGATTGCATATGCTCAATTCAATTTGGGTAAAGGTGCATATAGAAGTGCTAAAGATTTCACTCATCCAAATGATGCATTCGGAATTGGAGCAGGTGTTGATAAATTGAAAAAACCAGACACTGGATTTAAACCAGCTGAATCAGATCCTGCAGTTAAAGAGAATGCTTTCAATTAAGATAAGCCAATCCATGATAAGAGTGCTACATCAGAGAATCCATTTGATGAATATGGTTATGGATTTTGGATGAGATTCTTGACAGCATATCCATAAAGATTAAACAATGGAAAGAATGAAGCTTGGTATTTCGTCTCTAGATTAGCTAATTAAGAGAAGTATGATAACATTAGAATGGGAGATAGAATGTTAGCTATATGGTAAGGATAAGGATATTATCATTTCACAGCTGCAAATGTTTTGACTGGTAATCCAAATATGATTCAAAATGTTAATTATCCAGAAGACATTGAAGGATTATGGACATATGTTTATTACTCATATAGTGTTGAAGAAAATAAAGCTTAAGGTTTTATTAAGTTTGGAGAAGAGAATTTCAAATAGATTACACATTAAACAACCTAACCATTAACAAAATATTTGAGATTCATAATTGGTGGTAATGATGACAAGAGATATCCAGGATTTAATGGTTTATTCACATCAATAACATTCTCAACTTAAATTGGAGCTTATGTTGATAGCTTAGATTCATTGAATAAATATGTAAATGCTAATCCATATCCAAAATTGGATACAACTCCATAAAATTATCTTTTGATCAAAGATCCAATAAATAGAAAACCTGAAGATGACTTTTTCTTAAGAGAATTCAAAGAAGAGAAATAAAGATTCCCAGTAGAATATTCAATAAGTGGATGGTATAAATGGATTGAAGGCACTCCAGCCAATTAATGGTAGAACTTATATAGAGTATTATTAAAGAAAGAGCCAACAGATACAGCAATATTGGGAGATAGAACATTGGCAGGTTGGATTGGATTTGGTAATGTTCATTAAAGTACATACAGTTATGTAAATATGAATGGAGCAGGAAATAACAATATTTGGAAATAGGCTGAACATAAAGATAGACATTTGAGATGGTTCTTTGTTTATCATGGATATTCAAGAAATGATAGACTATCATATGCCTATGTATAATACTACAAGGGAGCAGAATCATTATCATGGGATAAAGTTAATCATTACTTTGTTCCAGTTTTCTATGTTTATGTAGGAAGAGATGCAATAAATGGATTTAATGGATAAATTGGAGCAATTAATTTCAATCTTGGAGCTGGTTCATTTAGAAAAGGAGAAGATTTCACTCATGATAAAGATTTCTTTGGATTTGGTGCACCATTTGTATAAACTAAAGTGAAACCATTTGATGTAAAAGATAGAACAACAGATCTTTTAGTAAGTGCAGCACCATCATAAGAGAAACCATCATACACAAAAGTATTGCCTGAAGATGAAGTAGCAAGTGCTGAGGAGTATGGTTATGGATTTTGGGCAAGATATTTGACATAATATCCAACTCCATAGAGAGCAGGAATGTAAGGTGAATGGACCTTTGTGTCAAGATTAACAAAGAATTAGAAATTGTAAGATGTTACATTGGGTGATAGAACTTTAGCAATATTCTTGAATAGAAATAGTGCATTCTATTTTGCAACTACAAATGCTGGTAATCCAAATGCATTTGTAAATTCAGCTGTTAGACCAGATTTTGAAGGAGTTTGGATTTACGTTCATTTCAGTCATAATTTAGAGAAGAAATCTAGTGTTGCTTTCTTGAAATATGGTGATGAAAAACCATTTAGATATTAATAAGTTGCAAATCATGTTCCACCATCTTTCTTATAATTCTATTTGGGAGGAAAGGACTTTTATAATTCATGGAATGGTCAATTCAGTGATGTAATGGTATCTGCTAGTAAAGGTATCTTCATAGATGATGAAGCTGCATTGATTAAACATTTATCAGGATTTAAGATGCCAGCATAATTCAATTATGATTTGAAGACAATTGAAGTCATTCCTAAAGAATAACTTTATGACGCTAAATAAGAAATTAAAGAACAACTCTATTAAGAAGATGTAGCATTAAGACCAGAATATGCTTGGTCTGGTTGGTTCAAATGGGATAATTCTCCAGTAGGAAATTGGTTCTTATATGCTAGATTGAGTATTTTCGAAAAGCCTGAGAATTTATAAGCTTTGGGTGATAGAACATTGGCAGCTTGGGCAGGACCAGGTAATGTGTTGTAATTCTCAACATATAATTATAATAATTTAGTAGGAGGAGGAAATGCTGATAGTTGGAATAGATTAAACTTTGGATAAGAATTAGTCAGATGGCATTATGTTTACTTTGGATATTCTTTGATTGAGAGAGCAGCATATTATAGAACTGAATTCAAAGGAAGATTGGAAGAATTCACATTCAAAGATCACAAACATTATTATCCAAATAGATTCTCTTTGTAAATTGGTAAAGACAAATTCTCTCAACCATTTGTTGGTTTAGCTGCATATTTCAGATTGAATGTTGGTGAAGGTGCTTATAGAACCAGCGGTTATGAGAAGGCTAAGAATGATATCTTTGCTTATAATTTAGGCAAATAAACTTATGTAAAACCATCTCCTACATTTGACATTAATAAAGATTAAAATAAGGGAGTTTCTGATTCACCAACTGATGGAAAGGATCCAGTATGGACAAAGAAATTGATCGGGTCAGATTTAGATGATATTAATGAATATGGTTACTCATTCTGGTTAAGACATATGGCACATTATCCAGTTTAAATGCCAAGAGGATTAGCAGATAAAGCATGGTCATTTGTTGCAAGACTAACAAAGAATCAATAATTATAAGATATTACTGTTGGTGATAGAGTATTAGCTGTTTGGTTATAACAAGGAAATTATTATCACTTCACTACATATCATTAAGCTAACCCAAATTTAGTATAGAATATTAACAATCCAAATGATATTGATGGTGTTTGGTATTATTTACACTTTGCTCACAATCTTGGAAGTAAATAATCTGTAGGTTTCTTGCATAATGGTGAAAAATTAAATAAAGTTGTATTTGCAGCTGAACATACACCACCTACTTTCTTATAATTCTATTTAGGAGGAGCATAACTTAACTATCCAGCATTTAATGGTCAATTTGCTAATGTATTCTTTTCAGTAGGTGATGGAATCTTCAAGAGAGATGAAGCTGAGTTTAATGCATTCTTCACTGATCTCAAATAACCAGATCCATTCAATAGAAATCTTGTTACAAAGAATATTATTGATGCACCAAAAGAATTTAATAAGGATTCTATTAAAGATGAGAAAGTTTTTGCTGAGTATGCTTTGGTTGGTGAATATTCATGGTCAGGTTGGTTCAAATGGACTCCAACTGTTTAATAAGCATGGCATTTGATGGTTAGAGTGTCTATTCTTCAGGATTCTACAGATGCATAATTCTTGGGAGATAGAACTTTAAGTGCATGGGTTGGATAAGGATATTTGACATTTGCTACTTACAATGTTGCTAATATTAATGCTGCAGGTAATCCAAATCAATATTAGAACATCAATTATGAAACAGATCACACAAAATGGCATTTCATTTTCTTTGGATATTCTAGACCATAAAGATTGGTTTAAGTTAAAGTAGAATTTAAAGACAGAAATGCTGATGGTATCCAAAAAAGTACATTCCATTACTTACCTAATAAATTCTCATTATATGCAGCTAAAGATAAATTTTATGCATCTTATAGTGGTAATATAGCACATTTAAGATTCAATGGAGGTGATGGTGCATTTGATCCTAAATCTTATGCTGACAACAAATAAGATATCTTTGGATATAACATTGGTAAAGATAATGTTAAAGAGAAAGAACCTGAATTAGATCCAGTCAGATAATAAGAAGTATTAGATTCAGCATGGAATTAAGATAAACCAGTTTATTAGACTGAATTCAAAAAAGAAGATTTAGCTGGTATCTAAGAATATGGTTATGGATTCTATTATAGACATTTGGAATAATATCCAGTTTAAATGAGAGAAGGTAGATTAGAACCATGGTACATGATGTCTAGATTATCATGGAATAAAGATGAAGGAAATATTAGAATGGGAGATAGATTATTGGCTACTTGGTAAGAATAAGCTGCTATATTGTTTGTTACAAATAATTTACCAGGAGATCCAAACATGTTAGGTAGAATTAATGTTGCTGAAAGAGAAGGACTTTGGACATTCTTATACTTCAGTTATTCATTAGAAGATTAATTAGCAGTTGGTATTTTGAAGTTTGACAATAATGAGGAAGTATTCCATATTCCTATGAAATGTAATCATGGTAAAGTTGATTATTTGAAATTCACTTTGGGCTCTGCACCACCTCATTTCTATCCAAGATTTAATGGTCAATTTGCTAATTATGCAGTTAAATTAGGACCAGGTGCATTTGTTAAGAATTATGATTCAAAGAAGAAATACTTAGTAAATAGAATCCCACATCCCCCAGCTGATGATAATAAGTTTAAATAATTTAAAGTTGTTGAGGGTGAGAAATAATTCAAGGGAGACAGTTAAGATGAAGTACTTGTAGAAATACCAAATGATTTCAGCAAATTTGCAACTGAGTACTCAATTTCAGGATGGCTTAGATGGGATAATCCAGCTCTTGGTGGTGCATGGTATAATGTATTTAGATTAAGTTTATATAATGGTGATTAAAATGCTGAAAATAGATTTGGTGATAGAGATTTGGCATTATTTAAACATAATACATACTATCAATATCATACTTATAATTATAATCCAGGATAACCATGGACATTTGAACATGTTATTCCTCATACTGATTAACATTTAGTATGGCATTTCTTCTATTCTGGATATTCAAGAGATAAAGGAATTCAATATCATTACATTTCATTCTAAGAATCAGATATTGAAAAAGTATTTGACAAATAAAAACATCTTGTAGTGAACAAACATTATTTATCATTTGGTAAAGATTATAAGAAATTCTTCTCATCTCATAGAGGATTCACTGGAACTGCTAGTATGGTTAATTTGAATTATGGAGATGGAGCATTTACAATGAAACCATTCACTAAAAAGAATGACTTATTCTAATTTGCAGATGGAGAGAAGAAATATAGAAAGCCATTTGATTTGGTTGAGCTTTGGAGTGAGAAGAATAAGTTGATAGGTTCAGTCTCTGATGGTAAAGATCCAGTCTATGATGTTTAATTGGAAGATTCTAAGACTAATATAAGAGGATTAGATGAATATGGTTGGGTTGCATGGGTTAGATCATCTAGAACAGAACCAAAGAATTTACCATTCAGACCAGCAACACATTCTATTGGTAGACTCACTACTTAGAGAGTAAATAAGAACAATCAATAACCTGGAGATAGAGTATTATGCGCATGGTAATATTTCCCTACTTATTATTTCGCTACATACACTTAAGGTAATAATGATGTTGCTCAATAAACACCATTTAAGATTGTTGATGGTAATTGGAGATTAGTTGCTATGTCATATAAGAAGGGATAAGCTAAAGCTTATGTTTACTTTGATGATAAAGATGTAGCTGAATTGACATTCAATGTTAAGCATGAATTGGTTAATGATTACTTAAGATTTACTTCAGGAGGTGAAACAGACAAATTCTAATACAACAATTTCAATGGTTATTTGTTCAATATTGGATTAAGATATGGATAAGGAGCACACATTGCTACTAAAGAAGATTTATTAAGATAATTGTAAGGACCATGGAAATTACCAGATGAATTGTTATTTGATTAAACTAGAGTTAGTTTGCCAATATTGAAATAAAAGAGAGAATTCAGAGCAGATGGTGAACCAGTTTGGGTAACAGTAAAACCAGAGTCAGCAAGAGGAAAAGATGAATATGCAATTTCAGGTTGGGCTAGATGGGTAGATCCAGCATCAATTTAAGCATGGCATTTACTTTATAGAGTTTAAATTTATGACAAAGATGTTGATGGATTAAAGAATTTGGATAGACCAGGAGATAGAACATTAGCATGTTGGAAGGGTAATGGATTTTTCTATATGGCCACTTACACAGTAGATTAAGGACATGGTGGAGCATGGAATATTGAAAGAACAAATCCATATGATGAAGTTATGCACAAGAATTGGGTTTATTTCTATTAAGGTTATTCAAGATCGAAATAGAATGTTCACATTTATATCAAATATCCATCAAGAGATGTACACTTTGACGTTCCAGCTAATCACTTTGTTCCAACACAATTCTATGTACAATTTGGTAAAGATTAATGGCATGGTGGTTGGAATGGTTTCCTTGAGTCATGGTATTTCAACACTGGTAATGGAGCATACAAGACTTAAGATTATGGAACAGATGAATCAGATTAATTATCGTTTGGATTTGGAGGAAGAGTCATACCCAAACCAAAGAATTGGGAAGTTAAAGAAATGTTCTAAAACAATTGGGGACCTACTGATTAATCAGTTGGAAAAGATGTTGAAATAACAGATGATTTCATTAATGGTTTGACAGAATATGGTTATGGAATGTGGACAAGATTCATTTGGAATGGAGAAAGGAAAATAGTAGATAAACCAGCATGGATGGCATTATCTAGATTAACATACAGACCCAACTATCAAGGAGATGCAGCTTAAATAGGTGACAGATTATTAGCAATTTGGGTAGGAGCAGGATTCTATCATTTCACTACATCACTACCAGGAAATGCTAATTTAGTTAATAATGTAAATTATAACAACTTGTTGGATGGATAATGGAATTACATTTATTATGGGTACAAGAAATTTGAAAAGGGAGGAAATGTTGTAGGACATGTATTCTTTGGAGGTAATGCAGTAAGAACAACTAATTTCCCTGAAATAGTAACTCATTTACCATTATCTGATTATTTATACTTCTGTGTAGGTAGTTCAGGAGCTAAATTGAGAACAAACTATCATTCATTTAATGGACATATCTCAAATATCTAATTGATGTTAGGTGAAGGTGCTTACTTTAAGAATGCTGATGATCTCAGAAAATTATTACCAGAATAACCTAAATTCCCAGAATTAGCATAACTTAAGGAAGTTATATTTGAAGAAGCAAGAGATATGAAGAGAGAAAATGCTTAAGTTGCTCCAGTAGAATTCACTGATAAGTTTGCTGGATAATTTGAATATTCAGTTTCAATTTGGTTCAAATGGTCTACAATTGCTAGAGCTACTTGGGAAAATGTTTATACTTTGAGCTATAATGAACCAAATATTAGAGGAAATCACGTAAGACCAGGAGACAGAGTTTTATCATTATTCTAATATGCTGATCATAGACAATTCTTCAGTACATATACTAACCCAGATGTTGATGATGCTTTCTAATAAATCTTTACTGAATGCCCCACACCAGCTCTTGATTAAACTGCTTGGGTTTATGCATATTATGCTTACAGTAGAAAAGCTTTAAGTGTTTACAGTTTCTATAAGACTAGAACTACTGAATGCGAAAAGAAATTACCAGCATCTCATAGAGTACCAAGATACTTTGGATTATATGTTGGTAAGGATGGAATTCATACTCCTTACAATGGTAAATACTAACAATTGTATTTGATGGCTGGAAATGGCGCATATAGAGACAAGGATGTTTTAAGTTTCGATCCATATATAGCAGGTGCTTTGGGAGTTTAAGCTAAACCATATAAATGGTCAGACAAGAAGGATTAGTTTGATTTGTCATTTGATGGAGTCTTGTAATAGGAATTTGATCCAGCAACTGTTGATGGACATTCTGCTTACGCTATTGGATTCTGGAGTAGATATTTAACAGCTATTCCTAAGAGAGTTTTAGATAAACCAGCTTGGGTTTCAGTAGCTAGATTCACAGTTAATAAAGACTATTAAGATTAATCTAAAGTTGGTGATAGAACACTTGCATTATGGTTAGGAAAAGGATTTTATGGATTCAGAACTTATAATTTGGCTACCAACACACCAACCATTGCTTAGGATGTTAAATATGATGATAAATTGGAAGGAGAATGGAATTTCGTTTATTTCTGTTTTGCTAGTTCAAAACAATAAGCAATTGGATATATTAAATTCTCTAGTACAGATGAAGTTAAGAGAGTCACCTTCCCAGAAATAACACATAAACCAATTGAAGGTTATGGTAAAGTAATTGTAGGAAAAGAGTTTAGTTACCCAGGTTTCAATGGTAAAATTGCATAATTACAAATGATTTTCGGCGGATAAGGTTATGTTCCTGATGTTGAATCTTTGGAAGCACTTATTAAAACTACATTCCCATAACCAGATCTAAACATTCCAGATACTTAAGTACTAAAAATATAAGAGGATGAAGTTTAGAAGAGGGTTGGAGATAATCCATAATTCACTGAATGGCCAACTCAATATTAAGAATCTCTTGAATACTCTATCTTCGGATGGTTTAGATATGCCTCACCCAAATTGTTGAAAGATAATAATGTTCTTTTGAGATTGACAAACAATGAACCAGCATATAGAAAAGAAGCAGCTATTGTAGGAGATAGAACACTCTTAATTATGTATTAACCAAATGAAGTAGTCTTCTCAACATATACTCTTGGTACAATTGATGATGGTTAAGTTGCTAATATTAGAAAACCAACTCCATTAGGAAATAACTTTGGAGTTTGGACATACGTATGGTTTGGATATAGCTGGCCAAAGAAAATTGCTTCTGGTATTGTTAAATTCCCATCAGACAAAGCAGTTGTTCCATATGATAACGTTTTACACATGGTTCCTAAATATTTAGCATTATTTGCAGGATCAGATGGTATGTTAGGAGGATGGGATGGACCTATGAGAAAAGTTGGAGCAATCTTTGGAAAAGGTGCATACATAGATCCAAACAAAGGAAATTATGAAAATATGTTACCAAACTTATTGGGAATGTAAGCTAAGAAGTCAGAATGGAAACCAGCCAAAGAAGAAATTATTCTTGTACCAATAAAGGATAAACCAGGATATGATTTGACATTCAAAGAAGAAGTAGGAGGTGTTACTGAATATGGTTATGGATTATGGACAAGATGGTTGATGACTACTCCTGATAGAGTTGTGGAGAAATCTCCATTCCATTAATTGATTAGATTGACTAGCACTGAAAAATATGAAGATAATGTCGCCTTAGGAAATAGAGTGTTAGCTATTTGGGCTGGTAAAGGATATTATCATTTCACTACATATGATAAGAAGACTAACAAGGCTTCAGTTTCTGCTAATTCAAATTATGATGACTATCTTGAAGGACATTGGAATTATATCTATTATTCATTTACTGCATAGGATTCTGCTAGAGCTGTAGGATTTGTTCATTTCGGAGAGTTGCCAGGATAACCAGTTTCTAGAATTGAATTATTAGATTTAGCTCACAATCCATTAAATGGTTATGCAAGAGTTGTAGTTGCTAATAATGAATTTGGATATCCATCATTTAATGGTATGATTACTGGATTAAGAATCTTCTTCGGATAAGGTTTCGTTGGTTCCAAAGAACAATTCCTCAAAGATGTTTTAGCTGTTTAACCTAAACCATAATTAACAGTCCCTGCTAGAACAGACATTAATGTATTGAAAGAGGAGAAAGTAATCAATAAAGGTGATGCTGGAATTCCAATTAAAACTTAATATGATTAATATTAAGGAGTTCTTGAATATGCAGTATCCGGTTGGGTACAAACTAGAAAAGGATAAGCTGATGAATTATCAAGAATGATCTTTAGATTAACTATTAATGATCCATCAATTCAAAAAGATAAATCATTGGCTGGTGATAGAACACTTGCTTGTTTCTTATTTAAAGATGCCTTCACCTTCTCTACATATGATTATGGAGATTTGGATAGCAATGATGATGATTAAAATGATATCTAATGGCCATCCAAGATTGGAGCTAATGGAGGTGAATGGATCTTCTTATACTTTGGTTACAACTCAAAGATCAGAAAGGCCTTTGCTTATACCCTATTTTTAAATAGAGAATAAGGAAATCAATACAATGACTTGAAACACTTTGTTCCTAATAAATTCTGGTTCTATTTGGGTGGAGATGGATTCAATTAATAATTTGAAGGTACAATGTTCAATTGGAATCTAAACTTTGGTGATGGTGCCTTTACTAATAAACCAAAATAAGTTATATCTTCATGGCCATATGAACCATAATAATAAGCTGCTGATTAAGTCCTCTCTGTTTTACTTGGTAATCAAGGTTTGAGCTCAATTAAATTGAACAGATTATCAGGACCAGCATCAGGATAATTTGATGTTAAAGGAGGACCTGCTTCAGGTTAATTTACAGTTAGTGGTGGTCCAGCTTCAGGAGTTATAGATAAAGCAGCTGGAGCTAAGTCAGGAGTTGTTGAATAATCATAAGGACCTAAATCAGGTTAAACTAGCACAGCAGCCGGACCTAAATCAGGTTAAAGTGATGCAGCTGCAGGACCTTAATCTGGAGCTTCATAATGAATGATTTGAATATTCATATTAAAAAAATAATAAATACACATTTTCTAAAATATATTAAATCTTATATATATCTCAAAATCAATCTAAAACTAAAATTAAAATCTACATATAATATATATTAATTTTAGTTTTAATTGTGAGTTATATGCTTTAATAAAAACATTATATTAATAGATATTTACTATTCAAAGTTTTCTTATTCTTTTAAATTTCTTTTAATTGTTGGATTCGAATTAATACATTAACAAAATTATTTATCTCCTTTATATTAGAAGTATAATAGTGGTATTGATGAAATATGTAAAGATTTATAATTGAGTTTGGTATTTATAGAAATCTTATTTATATTTAAAATTCTGTATTATATTGATTATATGACACAATAACTTAAAGGCTTTACTTGGACTTAAACTTCCAGCACTGTATTAACAAAAAACAATTACTTAAGTTTAAGATAAACAGTTATTCCAAGTCAAGGACCAGTTTATGTAAAGATTGATACAGAAAGAGAATTTTAACATACAAATGATTTAGGATGGAATTGGCATAAAAGTTGGAACATACCTAACATCTCAGTGAAGATGATTCTAAAAAATGATGAAAATGTATAATGGATGAATTGTTAGGTATAAATTTTAGAAAACTATTTTAGGCTCAACTCATGGCTGTAAAATTATTGTAACCTGATCTATTTGAAGAAGTGGGATTGGAAGGAACAACTTTATATGATTTAATGGATGGCAAAGCTTTTTTTACAGTAAATTCATTAAGTGATTTTAGGGTGTAAAATTTAACAGCACCACATATAATCACCAAGGCTATAAATTTCAATTAGTATTAGTAATTAAAGAAAGAGAGAATATTATTCTTTCATTATAGTCTCCTCCTATTTTTATTGACAGTAGGAAAAGTGCTCGTGATGAACATAGATAAATATAATATATTTAACCATTCGAACCTAGACATTTAGAGCATATTTTTTGTAAGAAAGAAAAGCATTAGAATGATATTGTAGATGAACCTATTGAAAATAATGAAAATGGATTACATAATTATTTAACTGCTCCAAATATCAGAAATAAAGTAAAATATTTCCTAAATTTTTTAAGATTAAACATCCTTTATTTTTGGCAATTAAATTTTCTAAATGTTTCAGCATATACTTTTCAAATAATTCCGAAATTGAAAACCATCTCTTTGAATTCTAAAAGCAATTGCTATCTAAATGCAAAATCTTATAATATGTTATAGTTTTTTCATCAAATAATAATAGAATTAAGAGAAAGGTAAAACAAAACATAAATAATATAGATTGAAGATTCTTTAAATTAAATATATGGATAAAACAAAATATAAGTGATTGAGAAAAAGCATATTAATGAACTTACTCATAAAAAATTGGAATTTAATTTGTAAGATTACATATTAAATTACAATCAATTAGTTTTGTTGATGAAGCAATTTACTTTTGATTAACAAGAAAATGTAGAACTTGAAATTAAGTAAAAAAAATAATTACCAATTGAAATTGAACCTTAATCTTAATCTTAAATTAAAAATGCTTTCAGTCAATTCAAAAGAAAGTCAGCATTCAAAAAATATAAAGATTTTGATAAATTACCAACAAAAAATTTTGATGAAGAAAATCAATTGAAAATAGATAAACCAAACTTAACATTGGACTTTTAAGATTAAATAAAAAAAATAGTTAAGTAAGAAGATAATATTAATAATTGTTATTAATAATAATAATTATCCTAATAATATTAATAATCATAATTTGTATCTAATAATTATGCTAATTAAATCAATTAATTAAACTCTAATGTATATATAATATTTTATTTAGTTTTCTATGCTCTATTAATAATAAATACAAGAATAACTATTATAGTTTTATTTGTTTTAGTAATAATTATTGCTCCTGTAAATGTCTTCTTCTATATGATATTGTGTATTTTATATATATATATAGAAAATTTAGATAGTATCAAAATTAAAATAAATAAAATTTAATTTTATCAAATGTCAGAGACTGTCGAGGAAGAAACCTAATAACAATTCTCTTCCAAAAAACCTGAAGAGTCTAATTCTGATGCTAAAGTAACTAATGCATGGGAAAAATCATCAAAAGAGCTTATCAATTCACATTAAAATAAATTAGATGCCTTTAAGGCTATGGCTGATTAAACAGGAACAATAGATGAAAGTCATTTTACTATAGGAGGAGAATAAAAATCTGAAATATTCAAAAGATTTGATGCTGATCATGATGGTAAAATAACTTAATAAGAATGGAATTAAGGTTGGAACAATCTTGATGTATAAGTTTTAGAAACATAACATAAAGTTGCAATAGCATAATAGAAAATGTAAATATTGGATGCTTTGGAAGCAAAAGTGGAACCTGGATTAAATATCACTCAAAAATCCTAAAATTAATATCATAGCATAGTAGATAGATTTAAAAATACATCAACACTGAGTGACTTAACTGATTTGTTTAATAAGAAATCTCCATATGGGGAACATGAAGAATAATCAGATAGTATTAATTATGAGTTCAAATAAAAAGGAAGCAATAGACCATTAGATTAACTATTATAATAATTCAAAACACCAAATAAGACTGACATTTTCGTTGAAACAGGTAGTGGACATGGTTCAGGATAATATTTAGGAAGTAATAAATAAACTTAAAAATTTGGATTTGTTTAAGGAAGTGCTTCACCAGGATTTAATCCAACAAATTTAAAAAACGACAATTAATATAATTCAAAAGTTCATTAGCAAATGAATATCAATATTGACTTAAAGGATAAAAATAGATCAAATAAAAGAAGAGAAGAATTATCTAATTATATGGGTAAATTAGGTTTGGGAGGAAACGAATAGATTTAGAAATAATAAATAAGCATTGACTAGCCAAATTCAAGTAATAGTTATTATATATTATTAGATGTCTTTGAGAGAATGAAAGTTTATGTCAATAATATTGGATCATAAAACTCCAGAAATTCATCTTAACCTGGATTAAATGAATTTATTACTGATAAATCATTTAGTACAAGTACATTCAAATAACAATTAAAACAATATAGAAAAGAAAGAGGAGTAGATTAACCTGAGACTTAAAGTAACAAATTCTCAAGACCTTCTAATTTGTTGGAAAATCCATTATTATAAGATTAATCTTTAAAAAGTTTTCATTTGAAACTTATGCATTCTTAAGGAGCATTGAATAATAAGTATACTAGAATTTGATAATTTGAGATTATTTTAAATGGTAATAGAATTAAATCAATAATAATCCTTTTTTATTATTTATATTATTAATTATTATATTTATATGAGCCAATATTACCTTTATTAAGCACCTTTACCAAAGTAGATGATAAGTTTTCCTATAACTTTAATAGATGGGACAAAATCAATGTAAAGGGAATACACTTCCATAATATAGATATATGAATAAATATTCAATGATTTCGGAGAAACAGAAAGATAGCAATTTTAATTTACGAAAGGATTAAATCGATTACTTCCATTTATTGCATCTGATTTTGGAGATCTAACATAATCAATAGGTGAAATGCTTTACAATTTATCATAAATTGATTATCCTCAATATTTGACAATCATATTAATTACAGATGGTGTTGAACCATTGAATAACGAACCTCTATAGAATTTAATGTAAGAAGTAAAAGCCAAATATTTTATTTAATTTATTACAATCTTGATTACTGAATAACCATAAATTATCACAACTATTACATAGTTAAACATGATTTTCCAATAAGACGATTCTAATTTTAAATCTTAATACACAATTAAGAGATCATAAAGGAAGAGCATTTTACAAATTTAAAACGAATTTAGAGAAGTCTTTTCACAAATTAAATGTCAATTAGTTGTATATCAATAAAAAAATTTGATAAATCATAAAGTTAAAACTATTATTAATTAATAAGAATTAAGTGATGAAGTTACTCCAGGTTGTTTATTTTTGGCAGAAAAAAATTAGGAAATTAGAACTGAAAATGCAATTCTATAATATACAACATCGATTTCGCATATTCTATAAATTTTATAGAAGTCATTCATAAATGTACTTAACAAATTAACAGAGACTTAAATTGAATAATTTACAGTTGAATGTTCTGAAATATTAAGAGTAATAAATGATTTGATATCCTAATCTAATCATGATAATGATAATTCAGAAGAATATTAATCAGTTTAATTAATTATACAAATAATTAAATTAATTATAAGTGAATCGTGCAATTTTTAGCAAATAAGTGGTAGAGTATATGAAGATTTAGTGGCAGCAATATAAAGTGCTAAAATTAATTAATTGAAGGAAATATCTTTAATTAATAAAAGTGAAAGTATTATTGAAAAAATCAATCAAATCAATTAGAAGATGATCCTCAGTTTTTAGAATATATAAAGAAATTAAAATGAACAATTTAATTAATTAGATTTACTTAAATAATAAAATCAAATAATTATTGAAACTTTATAGTAGTATACAGGATTCTTTTTTTCTGAAATTAAAAATGTACGAGATTAAAGAGATCATCTCAATAATTTTATCATATTACTTAATAATTATTTTAAGAGTATATATTTAGAAAAGAAAATCAATTTGAAAGATGTAAATCAAGTTTAACAATTATTTAGACTGTCTAATATTGTAAAATGTTTATAATAAATTTAAACTTAATGTTCAAATGAATAGATTTTGAATAGTATTAAATAGTTAATTAGATTAGAAGAGAATTTTAATAATAATCCTAAAGAATAAGTATTTAATTATTATAATAGTATAAATGAGTTAATTTAATTAAAATAATTTGCTAATAATAATAATGAATAAGATGATCGTGAATCATTTTTTGTATTGTTAATTAATATGAACGAATCAATGACTATTGATAGAAAATCATTACAATAAAGTTATCAAGATGGCTTTAAAGATATTTAAAATAATAGAAGAATTGAGATAGGTTGGAATGATAGAAATGATTAAATAGATTAAGAATTTTATTTACTAAATTAGAGTAATGATAAATTTAATTCACTTGTTGAATTGTTTGAGAGATAATAAGAATAGTTTTAATTGGATTAAAAATAAATAAAATTATGTATTTTAACAGATGATGACTAAAATTATTGGAAATTGCATTTATAAATAAAAATGTTAGAGTTAACCAATTAAAATGTTAGATTAATTTATATAGCACTAGGATTAGGTTTTTTAATATTTATAAGTAATGAAATTGAATAGTATGCAAAATAATTTATTAGTATATAAAAACCATACTTGTTTAATATTCCTAAGAGTAGATATAAAAAAAAGGGATAGTAGGTTGATGGTGATAAATTTTAATCTAAAATATTTGAAGAGATAGGGAAGAAATTTAAGTAAAACAAATTATGATTAATTGTTATAATTATTTATAAAATATGACTATTATTAATATTCTGATTATAACATGAAAATGATGATCAATGTTTTTTTTTCTTATGGTCTCTTGATCTACTTCTACTTCGACTTCTCTTTTTATGTTTTGATTTTTTATCTTTTCTTTCCTTACTTTTTTTCCCTATTTATGATATTTATAATTTTTACTTGATCTTCTTTTTTCTTCAGATGAGCTTCTATCTCTGTCTTTCTTCTTTTTATGCTTTTTCGAATGACTCGATGATTTCTTATCTTTTTCTTTTCTTTCGGTTTCCTTTTAAAACGCTTATAATACGGCTTCAGCCATTTTATTTTATTTTTAACCATATTTTTAGAGAAATGGATGTGGATATTAGACCTTTCCAGTCAACCCAGGTATTTTACCAACATTCATTTTATTCCAATTGATTTCCATCTATTATTATTATACAAATTATGCTATTGTTTAATTTAGCAATGCATGTTATTCTTAATTTAGTAATATATTCTAGGATGGAACATTTTAGTGACTAGGTGAACGACTTGGGGATTTTTGTGGTTATTCTTTAACTGGACTTGGTTTTACAGGAGCTTTAATTAATTTTAATTAATTGAATATACAAATTATTTGACAGACTTCCCACTCGTTATCATCTTTCTTCGGAGTTGGCTCTTATTAAGGTTGTGGCATGGGTTCTTATTCTTCGTCGTTTTATTTGATTTATTCAAACAATAGACATATACGTTGACCAATATCCTGATAAATAAAATTAATAATAGGATCATTACAGCTGGAACTTCTTAACAATCTTTACTCCTAATCACAAGATCTCCAGTTTTAGGATTAATGGTATCTTACAATTTGGCAAAATCAACAGTACCTTTCCTTAACCATTCAATTGAAAAATTATCAGCCAATTGAATAGTGGATGTACCAAACCATTACCATTTTGGATCTCGAGGAACTTGTGTATTCTTCATCTTAGCACAACCTAAAAACTTTTCAACACGATTAGCAATAAAAATCAAAATGACTTTTTTGTTATTAAATTAATCCATTAGAGTGCCAAAATTACGACGAGTAGTAGCCCAAACATCATGAGTTTTGGCCAAAATCACATTTTGTTCGGTATTACTTTTAACAATAAAGAAAACAGCATTTTTAATTTATTATTCCAACTCTGCGTTGGAAATCTCAGTTTATTACTTGATAGTCTAAACTTGATAATTGACATATTTAAATGGACATTATTGTAGCTCATTAAAGAAACACTTCGTAACTTTGATAAATTGTTCTTCACATCCTTGGCATATCCTCCTCTAACAACATGGCGTCTATGACGTGCTTCTCGCAGACAGGCATGACTCGCACAACGATTGCCCTTGTTGGTATGGTTGTCTCACTACTATCACAGTTTATTTATTTCTGACCTTTAAAATATTAAATTTATTCATCCTACTTTATCAGCCAATCCTAATGCTTTTTCTTATCCGCCATTTTACTCCAATTCACCATAAATCACTAGCTCTTCGAAATTTTAGTTCGACTATCCTTTTTAAGCTTGAGGCATTTCTAAATTGTCATATTCAAATATCCTTACTTAGAAAATCCTTTATTTTTTGGCGTAAATCTTTTAATTGTACATTCACGCCTTATATAGGAATCTTATAAGTCTGAGCCTCATGTTTCATCTTAAAATAAACGATGTTCTCACTCATTAAGATTTTTTAATTATTTAAAATAATTATTCTTTCAAATATAAGACAAATTTTATATACAATATTTTACTAAATATCAATCACATCATATTTCTATTATTATATCCTATACTCTAATATTTATAATAACAAATAAAATTATTAATTTATCTCCATACAAAAATATATCTATTTCAAAATTTTATCAAAATAAACTAACCAATTAGTACTTAAATTTCAAACATCATCTCAAAAAAAGGTTTCTCTTATCGTATTGATTTTGGTACTTGTTTCTCAAGATTATCAAATCCTTAACTTTAAAACTATTAATAACAATTAATTTGGCATAACTCTTATTCATCCATTCTGCCAATAACATTGATTAAATCAATCATCGAATCTTTTATCTATAAATTAATAATATATAATTACAGGCTTTTTATATCTATATTTTATTCTATCTTTTAGCCACATCATATTTGAGATCGATTAATCTTCAATTAAATTATATTTAATATTAGGGGCACAAAATAGCTATATAACTATATACTTTTTACTTACGATTTGATATCAAAATATCTTGAAATTAGTATTATTTCAATATCACAAAGAGTTTATGTTCCCACAATAATTCGATTTTTCTTATATTCTTATTTCAGTTTCAACGATGATTAATCATTAATAAATGAAGCCAAAGCATTTGCCACTGGTTGTATATATTATGGTTTCTATTAATTTCCACAAAACTAATTAGAATTGTTAAATTAAAAACTAGGCATAGACATTCCTTACAAAAATGAAGGAATTTACAAGTTATCTTTGAATATAGAATCAGCTATATAATTTATATGCAATTTACTTGAATTCCTCATCTGAAGTTATGGAATTGAAGTATTTTGGAAGTCTACTAAAGATGTCTATGGGAAATTATAAACAAAATAAGGAATATTAGATGTTTAGTTTGGCTAGTCCTTTGATTACGTCGATATATCAATACAATCAGTCAACATAATTAATATTTATAATTATACAATAGTGCACAACGCAGAATTTCACATTAAAATATGAATGTTAATTCTGCATACATATCATATAGATGCATTTTTATTTCATATCAAATATTTTCCTCAAATCAATTTTCGCTTTGTATAAAATAATGAATCTAAGATTATTATGCACTTAGTGAATTCAAAAAATAGCTAACCCACCAATTTTTGTGTAAATGTTTATATTTCCCTTAATAAAGCAATAATGGAAGGATTAATATCTATTTTGTTTTATTAAAATACTAAATGTTCATTCTATTTCTTATGCACCTATAAAGACTTTAAATAAATCTGAAAAGTTTTCAATAATTTTAGTTCATTTCAATTTTACAATCTTTATTCTATTAAATAGTCTAAACAAGATCATTATCAATTATGAGAACATTTCTACTATAATCTTACCAGTAAATCAAGATTTAAACCCGACTTTATTCACATCATAAAAGAATAAATTGTAGAATTATATGAGAACTCAAAATTAATGAGATCCAACTTTTGGTTTGACTAAAATAGTTTAAAAAGGATATTTTTTAGAAAGTTTGACAAACTAAAGATCATAATAATGTTTATATGCTATTTTTTTGAAAATTAATTACAAATACATTTATATGTATCCAGTATAAATTAATTAAAAAATAAAGTTAAAATTTATTTCTAACTTAAATATTAAGTAGGTTTTTAATGAAAAGAAATTTGTCAACTTTTATAAACAAATAGCAAATTGATCTTAAGCTATTGTAAAATTTATTGAAAACAATAAGCTTGTTTCATAATACTAATCTATAAAATAGATCATCTTAGTAATTATTTTAGTTATTCTTCTTTGCCAAAAATTAATTGATTATATTTTAACTAAATAATATAATATAAATTATCATATGCAAATTTTCAATTCTCATCTAGCTTAATTAAGATTCTTTTCCCATATTTTAATATTTATTAATCTTTTGTTTAAGCCTTAAAATTAATGAGAAATTTACTAAAGTCATTTCAATTATCTATCTAATTTATAATTCTTCAAATTTTTTTCTACATTCAGGGTAAGCGCAAAGGTTTCCTATAGAAAATAAGGATATTCTAGTTGGTTATGATCCTTTGTCGGTTTTCACTAATTCCAATAATTGATGTAAGGCTCCATGTTTGATTAAGTCTTTAGTTAAAGCATTAGAATTCCTAACAAAATTTCCTAATGCCCCAGCTGCATTTGCTCTAGTTTTTTCCTTTATTTAAATGATAAAGATACTTCTTAATCTCTTAACAATTCAACTAACATTGGTACAACTGGTCTTAGCTGTTCGTATAATCTATCACTATGAAATCCTGCATTTCCAACTGCAAAACATGCAAATTTACGTGTATGCTTATCTGAATCTTAACAACATTTAATGCATAGATTTATTAAATCAAATTTGAGTAAATGTTCATAAAAAAATGATGAATGTCTACATAAATTCCCAATCAGATTACAAACTTTTGCTCTCACATTTGAATCCGGTGATTATATTTACTATTTCAAATCATTATATAAATTAATTGAATGAATATTTGGATAAAAATCCTTACTTATTCTAGCTAATTAGGATAAGATATTAATAGAATCTACACTCATTATTTAATACTTTTATAATATGGCTAATCCATTATTTTGTACAAAACTTTAAGCAAACTATTTATCTTCCTCATTATTTCCTACTAATCTTGAAATAAAAGAAATTACTAATGATATGTGATCTTTTTATAGATATTTGATTAGATTTAAAGTTAATGCTACTATTTCTTAATTACTCAATTCTTTAAATACATTATCACAGTTCTGTTCTTGAAATGCCAAAATAAATATTCGAATAATTTAAATACTCATTACATTTACACAAGCCATACCTCCACCACTAGATGATGGCCATTCTTATATACTTTATAATTATGCTTCTTTTAAAAAGGAACATAGTATTCTTATTGAATTATCTTAAAATATTAATTATCCCAAAGCTTTGAAATTTGAATAGATTGAATCATGAATTAAAATTAATAAAGATACAAACCCTTTTGGAGATACATCATTTCTGCTTGTAATATTCAATAATATCTAAAATAATAATTAATGTATTTCATATTTTTCCAATAATTAAAACAGATCTGTCAACTTCTTCTATTCTTTATTATATCTAAAAAGTAGTTTTTATAGTAATGTTATAACTCCATCTACAAATCCATAACTAGGACATCCAAAACTACTGCCTTCTAATTTTCTTATTTCTTCGGTTCTATTTTGTTTTTTATTTGGATTCACTAAATCACTTAATAATTTATATGGTAATTATTAACTAAAATAATTAAGTAATTAATTAGTAAAATTGGTTTCTTATTATAATAATTCTGCTATTAATTAAATGGCTGATAAAGATACTATGGGATTCATTTAAATGTTATTTTCAAAAATTTCAACAACTTGTTATAAATTTATTTGATATTCTTAATTCTTATTTTTATATTGTTAAACTAAGATCAATAAAGCTGTTCCTTAAAATAAGGCTTCATCTGAATTAAGTGCTTAACTTATTAACTCTTTTGGAACTTGGACATCTTTACTTACCCTAATCATTTATAATAGAATTCTTAAAACAGAAATTCTAGTCAAATTTTATTATTCATCTTATTCATTATAAATTTTCATATGATCAATATCAGCATATGCAGAGACAATTTAATTTTTTAAAGATTCAAACAAAGGAAGAGCTTCATTAAAGTTTGATATTTAGATTGAATAACCTTTTTTCCAAGGAAAACTAAATATCTCTCCATGAATCGGATGTATCAATACTCCTATAACCTAAGTTGAAAATTTATGAAGAGTAATATTATTTTTTGTTAATTTAGCAGTTTCTTATGCTAAATTATGCTCTACTAATTCTTTATAAAATAGCACAGATCTAACAGGATTAAGACTAGCTTAATTAGCAAATATGCCAATGGTTTTGATCGTATTGATTAATTCATTGTTTTAACCAATTTTCAGAATTTAAGCAGTCATACCAATAAATTTTATAAAAACATTGTCAATCCCAATGTTTTTATCAAAAGTAGCTTTAGCTAAAAGACCTATAGTTTTAATTAATTCAGATAATAATTCTGAACTACCTTATTTAAGTATGCTTTTGACATGAGTAACCAATTAAATCGGGATTTATTAGTTTTTAACCACATCCAAACCTTCTTATTAGTTTCCTTTGGTTATAACCTATCCAAAGACTTTCAAAGCACAATGTAAGGATGGTTTCTTTGGGGGAGTCAAGACTTAAAGTAATTTATCTAAGAATCCAGGATCACATCTTAATTAAGTGGCTCCTTAAATATCGTTAGCAATTTATTCACATTTAACCCAATATTCATCATTGCAAGGCATTCTTCTTGGCGAGACATCTCTTGTATCTTTACTTTAGTCATAAGTAATTATATCCCTTGTAGGAGTTAACGATCTTTTACGTTTATCAATAACTTCATTTTCAACACCTGCCCATTAACTATATTATTCTAATCTTTTTTTTCTTTCATATTTTTCTTAATCAGACTCTTGTATAAATGGATGATTTAATAAATCTGGCCAGCCTAATCTATCAGACGGAGTTTTATTTAAAAGGCCTTTTAAAAAACTTTTGAATTCTGGACTCATATTATCAGGATATTTGACAGGATCTTTAATAATGAGTTGAATTAATGAATAAATTTGATTAGTATAGAAAGGAGGTTAGCCAACAAATAATTCATATAAAATAACTCCCAATGACCATAGGTCTACAGTATGATTGTAGGGTTATTCTTAAACTAATTCTGGTGCCATGTATAGAGGCGTACCTTTAATGGAATGTAATACTTGAGTATTTGTAGACATAGCTCTTGCAAATCCAAAATCGCATAATTTAACAACTCCATTGGCAGATAATAAAATATTTTATGGTTTCATGTCTCGATGAATAATTCTGTTGGAGTGTAGATAATGAAGTGCTCTTACTAATTATTATGCTATTTTTCTCACTTCACTCTCTGGAAGATTATGATCATCCTCCAAAATTTCGTATAATTCCCCTTAAGCAAACTAATAAATGAAATTTTAAAATTACTTCAGTTACTAAACAAAATTCCCCTTGTGTTTCAAATGCATCTAATAATAAAATAATATTTTCGTGTTTCAATCTCCTTAATATTTCAATTTCCTATCTTAAATTTGCTAAATCTTTTTCAGTTTTTCCTCTCTTACTTATGAACTTTAAAGCTGCCATTTAATTGCTTTTCTTCCATCTTCCCTTATATACCTTTCCAAATGAACCCTCTCCGATTAAATGTAAGACATGATAATTTTCCATTTGATTTTAACTTATAATATATATGTTAATATTTACTATTGAGTTTTTATATAATTAATCCATTAATATTCGTTTTTATAAGTAATGAAAATACAATTCCTTTTGTTATGCATTGTTCTAGCATCCACTTAATCTTCATTTCTTGAAGAATCCTTAATAAACAGATCATTTGCACCAATGATTAATGTTTTCTTAGAGAAATCAACTGATCCATCTCAATAATAAGAATTAGAAACAGCCACCCCTCCTTAAACATTATTAACAGCTACTCTTGATACCTACATAAATGCTCAACTATAATAATAAATTCTTATTGCTCAATAATATGAGACAAATTTACCAGCTTAAGGTGATTGCATTATTCTTTATGGAGAATGTGAATATAAGGGACCTTCTTTCAAATATTGCGATTAACCAGGAGAATACATTAAATTTGAAATCCCTGTTCACTCCGTTTATATTCCTATTGGGTATCTAATTTAAATATTTTAGAATGTCACTTAAAATTAAAGATGCCCTATACGGAAACAAACTAAATTTAATTTATAGTCATGAATGCATTTCAGAAGGAATTCACATTCCAGAACCAAAGATATTTGAAGATCATCCAAATGAATGGTTTGGGGAAATTAAAGAATCTGATAAAGCTGTCCTTGATAGTGGAGAACTTGCCACACCATAAATTAAGTATTATGACAATGATGGAAAAGTTATTTGTAATTAAATCACCTTATAAATTTAGCTAAAGAGGCATACCAAAAATTAGTTGAAGCTGATTTGTAAAAATCTCATGATTTTTATCTTGGAATAGTTGAATAACCAACTTATTCTACCCCTGAGCCATCATAATAAACAGAATCTAATGAATGATATATTTCCAAAAAATAATAAATAATCATTTTATCCCTTCCATTACTTCAAGATAATATTTTTCTAATTATTCAACAAATCCTTCATTCGGTTCTGCCCATGGTCTAGTCTTTTTTATTTTTACCAAGGCTTCCTAAGGTTTTATTTTTTCAGTTTTAATCATATACGCTATTATGAAACAAACTGATCTTGATATTCCTGCAGCGCAATGAACTAAGACATTTGTTGTTTAAAGGTTTTCATGAATAAATGTGACTGCAGTCTCAAAATGTTAATTTATTTAATAAGTTGGACAATCGTTTGCTTCTATTATTAGGTGCTTTAACTTTTCATCTATTTTTCTTTTATCAGTCAAAACTGCAGATAATACAGCACCGATTCCTTTTGGACCAATTCTGTTTAAAGATTCATATCCTCCTACATATAGATTTCCTTTATTTTAATCATCTGAACTCTTTACTAATGCAATTCTGTCGTCTAACATTCAAGTTTAATTATTTATATTTTTTACCTTACATAAATTTCTCCCTCTTTATATACAATTCTATTTTAAGACTAATATACTAATAACTTAAACACTATTAATAGTTAATTAGATTAAAATCAGAAAATTATGTATATCGAAATTTTGTCGAATATAGCTCATATATCTCAAACTTTATAAATAAATCTAATAAATAAAAAAAATGAAAATTCATATTGACAGCACCCTTGCAAAGATAGAATAACTCTTTCAAAACTTAGATTAGAAATTAAATCAAGAATAATTCATAAGACTTTAGTATAAACTTAAAGGATATAAAGAAAAAAAATTAGGATAGGATTAAATGATAATTGAGACAAATTTGATTGATGGAATACATTCTTAAGTAGCAATCTTAGCAGGAAAGGCAGCCAATCTCATTAATATCCACTAAAGTAAAAAATACAAAATATTAAGATGAACAATTTATTAATGTGAATTCTATGGTAATATAATTATTAAGATGGAAGGTAGTTCATATGGAGAAATAATCTGTTTATTTAATTGTGATATATGAATTTTAATATATCGCATCAATTGATGGAGAATATGAATGTACCTAATATAAAGTAGATTAAAATATACCAGCATAGGCTAAGATTAAATTATCCATACAAAAAAATAAACCACCTATTAATAATTTGAACAATCTATCATGGTAACCTAATACATCTTCAAATAAAAAAGTGAAAATAGAAAATTAATCATTTACTAAGGATTCATTTATTATAGATGATAATCTCTTAAATATTTCTGCTTTAGATACTCCAGCAAACAATAAATAATAAATATTGTTTAAAGATTATCAATAGAAGCAATAAATTTTATAGTAGGATTTTACAAAGATATCTGCTATGTACCCTAATATGAAAAATTGGGTTTTGGAGGGAAGAATTATCTTTAAATCATAAGCATTAGAATATAGATGTAAAAAAACTGAAACAGTTTCAAAATACTTTCGAATATTAGTTGTAGATTGTGAATAAGAAATGATTACAGGTTTATTCTATGAAAAAGCTTTAAATAAATTTTTTGGATCTTTGCAAGAAGGAAAAGTTTTCACTTTCAAAAATGGATGTATAGGTTAAGATAAAACAAATGGTACCAAAAAAATAACCTTCAATGAGTATTCAATTATTTAAGAATCCTTCAATTTTGCAATCCCAGTAGCACCTTAACTTAATTTTCAACACCTTAAAGAAATTGAGTCCTTATAACATAATTCTATAGTTGATGTTATAGTTATTATACAAGTAATAATATGAATTATCCATAGGAAATTAAATAAGATTCTGAGATATGTAAATCATTTATTGCCTTAGATTAAACAGCAAGATTGTCTGTGAAGCTTTGGGGATCTTAATATACGAACCTAAATTTGGTAAAAGGGGAAATAATAGTATTTAAAGGTTTAAAATTTTAAAACTCTAATTTTAAATCATTAAATTCAGATTATCAAACTTTGATTATTTAAAATCAAGACTTAAATGAGTAAAAATATTTTGTATGATTTAGAGTGAAACAACTAAAAAGTTGGTTGGCGGGTAAAAATCTTGATACAATTATGAAATAGAATTAAGATAATTAAACAATAGATCTATTGTAATTAGATGAACATGTAATAAAACTGTTAAATGAGGGAAAAATTGAATAAGCAACCTATAAAAACATTTATGGATACATAATTGAAATTAATGAAGTAAGCAAAATTTATCCAAGTTGTCCAAATATCAAATGTAAGTCCAAAATGGACGAAATCACTACTAGAATGACATTTAGATGTAAGAAGTGTTTGATAGAAAACAATTCTCCAAAGTTTAGTTTTGTGTTGAGAGTGACCATTATGGATGAGTATACGAGTATAAGGGCTGTTATATTTGATGAAGTTGCAATTAAATTGCTTGGTCTGACTGCTGATCAATTCAGATCAATGAGTCCTGAAGATTAAAAGAATATATACTTATCAAAAGCATACTAATAAAAGAAAATGAAAGTATAAATATAATTCAAGAATTTTAATGGATAAAATAGACCATAGTACACTGTTTAAGAAATAGTTGACATATAGTACAAACATTTAGCTTTGCAAGCTATTGAGAAATTTGATGAAGTGGATAATCTTTTAAATTTATCATTATTACTGTGAACAAAATGAAATTTAATTAAAATTTATTTAGACTAATTATCGTTTATTTTTAATTGTATATTTAATTTAAGTACATTAAAAATTTATATCTCAAATATAAAATAGAATAGTAAGATTTAATAAGCATTTTAGATATTATATTTCTACTCTTATCACAAGATTTTCGTTAAAAAATATAATCAAATAAGCTCATTTATATTGCTTATTATAACAAAAATTTTGTGTAATAGATATGATTACTAATTATTTATTATTGTTTCAAATTAAAATTTATGTCTTTAATTTTCCATATTCAACACATTATATTAATTTCCATAGTTCATATTATTTTTTATTACAAATAGATCATTCATTTTATATTAGTCGTCTCTTTTTCATTATTACTTAACTAATAATCTTAAATATTTCACTTATTTTTTTTCTTTAAATCCTTATCGATTGTAATTAGAAAAGTCAGATACTTTGAACTTAAGTTTAATAATAAATTTGTAATATTATAGTAATTAAATTAATAAATTGAAATTTAACCTGCAGATGATCTCATAAATAACAATTAATTTGATTTTACTTCATTACTGGAAATGTAAATATCCTTTTCTAACAACAATGCAAAAATAATATAATTATACATAATTTATTAGCTCACAGAACACCCTCACGCCACCAATGCTTTGCTATCCCAAAACACTAGATTGTTTTTGTAATAAATTGGAAGTCTAGTTCTCCCAATACCACTTGTTCTCTTATTCTTTTTAAAAAATTTTAATGTTTTCTTCCATATGTAGTGTATATAGAGAGATATATTTCACTTTAAGTCATCTAAGGTCGTCATAATACAATGTCTGAAACTTAATATTTAAGAAAATTTGAATATTTTCATCCAATGTTTACTTTGCATTTATAAGCAATTATTTATTTGGTATTTTGCAATGAATAAACCCTAAATTTATTGTTTTTTCTACTGCAATTTGATGAAGTGACTCATAAAGTACACATTGGTTCATTTTTTTAACATCATGCAGAATTTAAAATCTTGTTACTATATTCAATATCACTTATTCTATGCAACTTTGTAAATAATTTCAAGTTATCACATCAGAGATAAAATGTGTAAGGTAAATTTAATTTAAGGACAAGCAGTAGAACTTAGACTTTAAATTACTGACAACTAAATTTATTGCTTGAATGCTAACTTGATTCTATAATATGGAAAGATTGAATAAAATATTAAAAGGAATCTTAAATAGAATAAATTATGATTGTACTTAAGTAAAACATTAAGATAATAACAATAAATTTAAAAAATTACGTATTATTTTGTTAATTTATGAATAAAATATTAATATTACATTTTAATATATGTTTTTTTATGAATTTATTTAAAATATCATGAATAATAAAATACATTTGAATAATATATATAAATATAAATTCAATGTAAAGACTTTAAACTTTAATATAAATTTACATATTAAAATAATCAAAATTTTTTGAATTGATTGAGATTGTTATATTTCAATTATTATTCATAAATACAAAAAAATATAAAGGGATTTTATTTTTAGATTTTAAAACCGCTTCAATAATTGTTAAGAAATAATAAAACACATACTTACTTTTACTTGAAATTTATTTTAAGTATTATTTGAGTGTAAAACTATTTTTTTTTGAGAAAATTTATATTATCAACCTTCCTAAATTTTTTGATTTGCTTTAAACAATTTCGAATTTATTTAACACTTTTTACTAATTATCATAGTTTGATTAAATTTTTTTTGAATGAAAAAATAATTACTAAAAAACAGTTGCAAATTGAAAAAGTATTTTATGCATCACTTGGCTCATTAATATACAATATTTTGTAATTCACTATTTATGTTTTTCCTTAAATTGTAAATGTACAAATTCGTTATTCTTTCATAAATGTAATACTTCTAATTTGATTTAAAGTTATGTGGCATATAAATTTTAAATGGATTATAAATATATTTTGTAAACAAATCCATCTTCTAATTAAATAAAACTGTTTAAATCACCCTAATGGAATGATTTATAATACCATCCAATATTTAATATATTTTAACCTTGATTTTGATTTTGGAAGGTAAATTTATTTAATTAAAATTGTATTATAATTTATAAAAATATATGAATGGATTTTACAAAGTTGAAATCAATTAAAATTTTTATTAATAATTTAATTATTTGCTTAAGAAGAATTTAATATTCTGAACTCATATTTAGTGTAACAGAGCAATAATCTAATGCTACTAGTTTATTACTTTTTGGATAAAATTTTGAATTTAATTAGCATGTCCATAAATTTTTAATATTTAATTGATACTTCTTACAACTTATATTTAAAAATTATTAAGGTCAATTTAACAAGTAATTATTCAAGTATAAAAAATTTATGTAAAATCATTTTGGTTTCTGATATATAATATTAAATGGGTATCAAATACAATTTAAATCATTTAGATAATCATCGATTAATTATTTCGATAAGATGGAAAAATACAAATTAGCAATGAAAAAAAATATATATTTATTAATTTTGATATAATTTCATTTAGGTTTGTTTGTTTATTCTTCATCGTTTTACTAACTTAAACTTGAATGAACACTAATATATTGATTTAGCATTTATATTATTTTTGAAGCTGAATTAATATTTTTCATCGATTCCTTATAATTTTTAGATGTCTTGAATTATTCAGCTTCACAAAGAAAATTCAATTCTTAATAAGCTTTTTGAAGTATACATTGAGTATTTAACTGCTCCTTAACTTAATTATGTTATTATTGATTAATTAAATTCTGACTTTAAGTGTTTAGATTATTTTTTTGAATCTGAATTGAATCATTTGAAGATTTCATTTATATTTCTTCTTACAATGGATAAGTTTATTATTTTTCAGACTTTTTGGTATCAATTTATTTGTTATAAAGACCTTGATTCTATTGTTATTAGATTAAGTATTCAGTTTTGATGTTTAAATTAGTTTTGCTTTCCTCAAACTGAGAAGGAGGATTAATTATTTAATTTTAATTAGAATAATTAGATAATTTTTCTGATTCGGTTTCTTTTTTAACATCATTTTGGTAATATTTAGAAAAATGAATATTTTTGTTATTATTAAAACCTGAATTTTCTTTAGTTTACTTATCTATGTTTTTATGTTTGTCGTCATATTAAGTAATGTCTTCTTCATTAGCTTATAACTCGAATATTGTATCTTTGATTGATATTTTAGGTTTTTATGCAGCTAACTTTAAAATTTTTTAGGTAAATTCTTGATTAAGCTAATTATTTGAGAAGAAGAATATCTCTATTGATTTGAATTACGAAATAGTTTATATTTTTTATATAATTTCCATCTAATTTGTAACTTATTCTTGATCACAATCGACAATTACAATAATATTATTGCAAATCTTAATAAAGTACTTTAATATTTAAGTTAATGCTTTTAACATTAGATCTGTTCTATCGTATTTTATAACTATCAAAAAGCCTGATATAAACTCACTGTTTTTCTCAAAATATTAAGTAAATTTTTATAGCATTAGATTTCTTGATTGAATTTCATCAAAATAAAACTCTGGAGTATCTACAAGAATAAATTTCTCATCAACAATTTTCTATTAAAACTATTATTCTGATTCTTGTATTTTTTAATTAATCATACTGTTTTTATTTTGCCCATTGAATGATTTAAATATTCTAGTTTTTCCTACGCCTAAACTTCCAATAATTAACACTTAATTTAATTTTGGTTGATTTATAGTTAAATTTGTATCATTCTTTGTATTAGAGAGAATTTAATTGCTAATTTAATTTAGAAATTAGAAATTATTATCAACTTACAAAATAGGATACTTTCTCTTTGAAAATGTAAAATCACATTTATTTTTGTTAATTGAATCTAATAAAATAGTTATTTTATCTTAGTTTTAATACTATTTATCCAAGATTTCAGTATATTTCTATAAATAAGTCAAATAGTCTTGTCGTTTTATATCAGGATAATAAATATATTATTAAATTGCCACTTCCCTTTTCTTAGCTTAATTTTCACAAGAATTAATAGAATTAGAGTAATTATATTGAACCTAGGAAATATGAGGTGCCAAATATAAATATACTACTCTTTGTTACTCTAATTCAATTTATGCCTCAAAGGGTTCGTGTTCAAAGTTTTTATGTAATTATTCTACTTTAGATAAATTGTTGCTGAATATTACAAACATAATATAATTTTCATTTTATTAGTGTAATAGCCTTTAAATGTTTAACTATTTCTATTAAACCAAATTTAATTGTTAATAAATTTATAAACTTTAAATTGTAAAATAATTAATCATAATCTCTTTATTGACTGCTTCTATTCTTGAATTGCTCTTAGTAATTTTGATTCAATTGCTTCTTTCTTTGTTTTTTATTCCTTTTATAATTCCAAGTCTTTTGCCTTATAATAATCTTATAAACCAGGATCAACTAATTCCTTCAACTCTCCTTCCGTCAAAGTTTCCATAGTTCTCCAGTCAATCAATTAGCCGCATCCAAATTCACCTATTGTGACAGTTTCTCCATATTCATTTTTCAAAACATTTCTTTTCTCTCTGTCTTTCTAAATTTTTCCAATTTCTTGTTTCTTTAAATTTTCTTAAATTTGTTATTTTATTACTTGAGTTTGTTGTACATATATTCCATTTAATTTAAGGTCTACATCATTCTCTCTCACCAAGACATCATACTTTAATGGGGGTGCTTCCTATTATAACATATTGTCTTTTTATTTAATAGGAATAGATCCACAATGAGTTTTTAGATCGCAACCTTCAACTTTAAGCCATATTTTCTTACAATAGTTACATTTTTTGATAAAATTAAAACAATGTTTTTAGTTTATTTTTATTCTTTGCTAAGCTTTTTCAACAATATCTTCAATCTCTAATGATAAACTCTTTTTTAACCTATAATGCACTAAAATCATAACCATTTCTTTATTATCTAGAACAAGTTAGTTATAAACATTCTACTACATTTGTAAATATTTGTCTACAAGTTATTCTCCTTCTTTTTTTGTATAATCCATAAGCGCTTACATCTTATTTGTAATATCAGGATCATTTATCTCTATTTATGGTATTTTATTTCTGACTTTATCGGCCAATTTTTTAAAATCTGCTTAAATCTATCCGGATGCAAATTCTAAATCTATTTCAGCTTAGGTGGGATTATTTGAGTATTCAACTAAGTCCATATGAGTTAAATACTCGTAGTCGTTCAAAATAACATCTGTTTTTATAGACTTCGACAATATTTCATCTATTTCTTTGCAAATATTCTCACCATTATCATCTTTGCCAATGTAAATAGCCGATAAAATATTTAATTTCGATAACTATAAAGAAATTTCATATCTATGTTTAACTTAATCTTTTGATAAATCAAAATGTGTTATCGCAATAGTAATTAAAGGCTTAAATCTTTGAAATGGCTTGGTTAATTCTATTACTTATTTCACAATCAATGGTGTTCTTTCAAATTTTACAACTAAAATAATCCTACTCAAAGGACCCTCAGCCAAAGCTGCCAAAATTCCAGCACAATGTGTTATTTTTTCTTCCATAACACCCGTTCCTGGTGTATCATTTACTTTGAATCCTTTCCCAAAGTTTGAAGTCTTTTAAAAAACGCATCTTGTTACTGATTCTCCCCCATAGACAGTAGCTTCATTTGATTAAGTAATTTTATTAAAAAGTGTTGTTTTTCCAGAACCAATTTCTCCTATTAAAACTACAGATTCCATACAATGTTTAAGTTATAATTATTCAAACTGAGATTAGAAAGACAGAAGTGCTTAAAAAAAGCAGTTTAATTCTATTAAGAAAATACTATTAGAAAATATTTAAATTTAATTCATTATATCAGACTATTATTTTATTTAATTTTTAAGACAATTAAATAAATTAGAATCAAATTAATAATGTCATACACATTCAAGTAAACAAAATTTATTTGGCAAGTAGATTAAGATAATAGGAGAATGATTAGTAAGATAATTATGATTAAAGTAAATCCAGATTATAAAAGCATTTAATTCGTAATATAATCCTTCTAAAGCTAAAAATTAATTACATTGTTTCGAACAAGAAAATTATTTGATTAAAGAGGAAACTTGAAATTAGTCAACGTTTGGATTTTTAATTTGAATTTCATTGATTATAAATTAATATAAATTATTATTCACCATTGGTTCATAACAACTATTTGGTTAATCCATAAAAGCATTTCGAAATTCATTAATAATACAATCATTCTTTCATAATTAACAATCTTCATGTATTGAATATGCTCCTATATTCATTTAAGAAATATATTTTATTCTATCCAATGTACTTCTCCACTACATTTTATTATTATGGTCTTAACAACTTTTATATTTATAAACACATCCTAAACCAATATTTGATGTAGTATCAATCATTTGAACAGTACAATCAACATTCCATAATTCACTCAAATTATGATTTATTAGAAGTTGGATATATGCATTAGCAATATCCTCCGTTATTGTCATGATTTTTGCAAGCTACTTATGTTTAGTGATTTTTAGCAATTGGATTTTTTTATGCAATTTATCACCGTATGATATACAATTTATTGATAACTTACATTTATTATTTAATAAAACATAACAAGATTGGAAATTTTTGAGCATAAGCCATCTACAAATATACTTCTTTTTATTTGACACATTCTTATTCTTTGACACATTCTTATTCTATATATTATTCATAAATATTTCCAATTCTGAGTAAAAAGATGGATTTTAATACATCTGTTATTGAACCACAAACACCTTTAAGATTTCTTAAAATTCAATTAATCAGAAACATGATAAAATTCACATAATTAATTTTAGGAATTAATAGTTCTAATTAAATTAACAACATTAAGAAGAATTACATCACTTATTTTAATTATACAAAATAATTTTTATCAATTAATATAAATTATTATTTGATTAGTTATGCAAATATTCAACAAGAAAATTATTAATATTATAAAAATTTTTTTTTAAGTAATTTATGTGTGAAAATTTTTATGAATTTTTCCTTTAGTTTAGAATTTAGCTGTTCAATCACTCAATATAAGCCAATATATATTCAAGCTTTTTATTATAAAATACTTTAATCTATTTGAATGTTTTAACTAGAAGCATACTAATATCCATGGTAATGCATGATTTGCGATAATATTAGCGAATATTTTCTAAAAAAATGTCCCTAATGTTAAACTTCTAAAGAATAATTTTGCTGTTAAATGAATACAAATTGTAACACTTATTTAACTATCTCTAGATGAATTAAATCATTAAGAATCGTTTTACAATATAGGAATCATCGAAATGGATTATAATCAAGCAAGAGAAAGATAAGAAATCACTAAACTTAAAATCACAAAGATTAGGATCTCTGATGATCAAGAAAATAACATTACTTAAAAATCATTTATCATCAAACCTGTTACTAATTCTCTAATGTAAAACAGTTAATTCAGTTCAATAAACTAAGAATAGTTTAAGAATGCTATTCCATTTGATAAAACATTTTAATATCTAGAGGACCTTAATCTTATTGTTTTTGAAAATAGGATCAAAGCTTAGATATATCTGAACTAATGTATTTAACTTAATTTAGAATGCCCAATTAAAAAATATATTGAATTAAAGACTGTTTTTCCTCATTAAAAAATTTAATTGAACATAAATGAAATGTTAAAATCACTTAAATTACCTTCAACATGTATTTTCTTTCATTTAATCTAGCTTAATAATTTCCCTTGGCATCTATTGTAATTGAATTACTTAAAAGATCATATACATTTTAAACTTAGATGTTATAATCATTGTAATTTCCAATACCAGAAGAAGAATCCAGATTATAAGGATTTAATACTTTAATTACTCTAGACTTTTAAATTACTAGTGTACAAGAATATCAATCTAAATCCAACTAAGAAATTATTGAATTTTCAGCTTAATTTTATGATATAAAATTGAGAAACATAACTCATATCTATTAATAATACATCAAACCAACTGAAAATCCAGTTTTAAGTGAATTTTGTTCTTAATAAACTGGCATCATGTAATCATAAGTTAATGATGGAATATAACTTTAATTTGCATTAAATTAATTTTTAGAAATTTTTACAAATTTGGGTAGAGTTTGTATAATTACTTTTGGAGATTTTGATCTTGTCCATCTTAAAAAAGAAGCAGAAAGAAAAAAAATTAAACTTGACAAATGTTTTACTTATTACATAAATCTTAAAAAAGGTAAATAATTTTCATTATACTAAGTTTTTCCAAAATCTTTAATAATCAAGAATTATTATAAAGATCCATCACTTATTGAAATGTTAGAATATTGTGGATTAGCATTATCAAGTAAAACTTAAAATGGAATTGAAAATGTAAGGAATGCAACTCGTGTTGTTGACCATCTTATTAGTAATGAAAATTTTAAATTTGATGAAAGAATGATTTCGTATACATATAAATTCTGATTGCAAGTATTCACAAATTATTTATTGTTTTTAAATAACTTTTATGAATAATAATTGGAAATATTTTATTTCATTTTTAATTTTTTGATTAAATAAATATATTATTGTTAAATAATTTTATAAATATTATTTGAATCTTATATTTATTTTATTAGTTTAATCTAAATCAAATTAATAAATTATAGTTCAAGCTTAGAATTATTCTAAAATATGATATCATAATGATTCGTTCAATAAAAATAAAGAATATTTCCATTTCTAATAAATATGAAATCTAATTTAAGTCAATTAATTTCTTCATTATATGAAATCTTGAATAATAAATTCATAATATTTTATATAAATTAAATAATTTTGTATAATTTTAAATATAATACTTTGGCACTTTATTGTAAATTTGATGAGGGTGATTTAATAATAAAGGATTGATTTATTAAAATGATTTGCATATCTAGAATGATTATTTGAGATGATCTTAGTAAATTAATATAAAAGTTTTGATTAAGTATATCCTAAAGTTAAAAGAACTCAATTGCTTAATTTATTTAATTGATAATAGAATGAATCCTCAACATGATTTTAAAATAAAAAATATTAATTACGAATAAAATAATTTATTATAATAGAATTGATAATAAAATATTATGTTGTTCAAATTATAATAAACCTATTTTTACATAATACTTAGTTACAAAAAATAAAAAGGTTTTTAATAATGAATAAATTAAAACTAGAATATTAAAGTAAGGATGATTCAAAAAGCACAACTTAAGGTAATAACTAATCGAATGTATGTGTAGAAAAATAATTACCTAAAATTTATAAACAAAAAGATAATCTTATGTGGTGTATTTCATGTTAATAAGATATTATGCAACAGAACATATATATTCATATATTTGATCCCTTACATATTTTATTACTCCAAGAATACTTTATTGAGAAAAAATATCAACATGATAACAGAAGAGATAAGTTGGTTAATACTGTTGATATTTATAATTAGATATCTCAACCCCATAAAATTAAAAAGGAATCAATTAATAAGGAGGATAAAAAATTATAAACTTATGAGTTTTTATCTATTAATAATAATTTAGATTAAAATAGGAATATAGAAAATTACATAGATAATTTATAATATGATTTGAAAGCAATAGGTAAAATTTCATTATCCTTAATTGTATCAATATTAGTAAAAACATATTGTACTATTACAGAAGTATTAGATATGAAATTCTCATAAATTTTAGATAAAAGTACTTTTTACTATTTGAAAATTAATAATTCCTGGGAAAAAAGTTACTTAATTTTAAAACAACGGTTTCCAGATTATTTACAAGAATTAATCAATAAGAATGCAGGATCAAGCAAACCTTTAATAAAATTATTAGGATAAAATAAAAGATAAAACTTAAGTAAAGAATTATGGCTAGGCTGTTAAACAATATCAAATTTAACAAATGATGCAGATTATATTAGTTTTTTATAGGGATTAACATTAAAAAAATTGAAAAAAATGACAATTGAAAGAACAATCAAAAAAAATATTGTAAAAAATTAGAATCTATAAACTTAAGAAGAAAAACCATAGGATAGTTAAGATAAAATCTAATTTTCAGAATTACAAAAGTTTGAATAAATTAAACATTAAGAAAAAAAACAAGTAATAAAAATTGTAATAAAATAAAAATAAAAATAAATTTTAAATGAAAAATAAGAAACAACAGAGTGATTTATTAATAAATTTTCAATCCTTATTTTTATTTATTTTATTTCTAATCAATCTTAACTATCTGAACTGTATTAAATTATATCTAACTTCCAATTTAAGTATAAACCTTATACCATTCTATATTCATTATTTTTATTAAAATATTTACAATTCTAAATTTAAAATTTCTTTCAAAATATATTCACATCTTCAATATTCCTAATATAATCATTATTTTTCA
>JPFM01000013.1:0-289149 GCA_000733375.1 Paramecium sexaurelia
ATTTAAAAACATTTTAACAAAACTAAAAAATCAACCACATTTCCAAGTGCGGAAAAACACACGACTACCCACGCGCCCACCTAATCTTAGGTACCTTACCAGAAACCCGCCGGGTTTAAGAACAAATAGGTGAACCCGCTCATATTATATTCTCCATTAAAAGTGACTTAAGCATTATTCCAAAATCCTTCAAACAATTCTACCCACTTTCCAATCTTTTTCTAATTTCCTTCTTAATCATATGATCCACCACCACTATATTTATTTATAATTTTAGATTTGAAATATTTCTTATAAATTCATTAATATTTACATTAATTTATATTCCTTCTCATCATACTTACAATACATAATATCCCATCTACCTACTTTTATTTTGTTCATGTTATATTCACCATTATAAGTGACTTATCTCAAATTATCAAACTTTTCATCCAATTCTACCCACCTACCAATCTTTTTTTCATTTTCATACTCATCAAATTTACTATTTCCTCTACTATTTTCAGATAACAATACATTAATATAAATTTCTATTGTTTTTTCCAAAACATTTGCTATTTTTTTATTATTCTCATATAAACCCTTAGATGTCAATAATTCTTAACTTAACATTTCTAGTATATATACTTAAATTATTTTTCGCATAATTCAACCCATTCCCAATTTTTATTCCATTTTCATTATATTTTCCCCCACCTCTATACTTTTTAATTAAATCAATACATCCATTCATAATATGTTTCTTCCTTCAATAAAAGCTCCCAACTACCAACTTTTTTCCCTTTACTCCATCCTCCAACAAAACCCACTTCTTTATAATCACTCTAGTTAAAATAAAATCTTACATATTTAAAATATTTTATTTAATTGTTTTATTTAAATTAATAAACTTTTTTTTCTTATCATATGGATTTCTAAGTTCCAATTAAACATTGTTAACTAATAAACTTTATTTTACATTTTTGGATTTTTGTTGATCAGAATAAGAAAGTGTTTTGGATTATTTTGTTTTTGGTTTTTTCTGTTTATCATAATAAGATTGTATTTTTGATCGTTTTGTTTTTGTTAATTATAGTTATTACAATTAATTAAAATTCCAAAAACCACTATGCAATTCCCTTCCAAAAGAAAACCCTGATTTTATATTTCCAGAGTATATGTTATACTGACCAACACCAGGTATTATTTCCTATTTAACAGCCGAACTCCTCTAAAATTTTCCAAAACTAAGATAGTAATTAATTGTACCTGTAAGAGCAACTCTATTTTATCTAAAAAGGATAATTATTAGATGATGGTAAAGCTTAAACATTCTCAATTAATTTGCATTTTTTCTTGCAACTTTCAACTTTCTTAACACTTAATGAAAATTTATTCTGGAATGATGGTATTTTATATTCCTGGGGTCCAGGTATTTTGAAATAATCTAATTCATCTGAGTGAAATAATGAAATCATTGCAGTCTTTCAAGATTATTAAATTTATTAATGAATAAAATTTAGATAATGCTACTTAATAATAACCCAGTTTAAATTACATATTAAATATAAATGAAATAATTTTAGTTCAAAATAATTTTGCTTATGAAAATACAACTAAAATTATACTTAATCAAAAATTGAAAAAATTATAAATCAAATAAATTAAAAATTATAACAAAATTTTGATTACTAAGCCTTCAAATATTATGGAAGCCAATTACATTTATAGCTTCTCATATATATAATAATATTAAAAAAATATAAATATTCGCTGTCTTTATAATATTCTAATAATAATAATTATTTTTTTCAAATTCATAAATAGGGTTTGAGAATATAAATCTCTACTTCTTTATACAATATTTATATAATTATTCATAACATATCTAAATATTTTTCAGGAGAGGATAATTAACCATAAATTTAAGGAAAAATAAAAAATAGATATTATAGAATCATCAAAAATATGCACTTATGATAATTTTGTAAAGTTCTTGTTAATTAATGACCTGCAAAATTTGAGTAAAAATATAATTATTCTTTTGTTTCTAATTTCCACTTTTTTGAAAGGATTACCAATTTTTAAAAAAATTGATTTATAAAAAATTTAAAGAAGCATTTAGTTTTATTCCAAAAGTGTTGGGATTTGTTAATTATCTATACTGTTTATTTCAATTGAGAACTTATAATAAGAAATTAATCACTCTAATAGCAGAAATTGTCAAGCAGTATTGAAAGACTTACATTTCTCAGAATAATTACAGTATTCAAAGCCAAAAAAGATTTTAAATCTTGTTTTTAAAACAAGCATTTGTCATTTTAGTAATTCTACATTATTTCATCTATCCTTATTACTTGCTGCATAATCGATTCAGACTTAAACTCTGCGATTTAGTACTATTTTGATACTTTGGATCGAGATACTTTCTATTTAATAATTAAAGGCTTAATACCTGGTGCTTTTTATTTATGATGTTTTTGAATGTGATGGTTTTTTTAACTACTGGTTTCACAAGATTGGATTAATATAAAACTTATGTTATTTGATAACTAGAATTAATTTTTGGAATTTGTATTGAAATGTTGCTCTTAAATAACCAAAACCAAAATAATAGTATCCTTTTCCAATTTATGCAATAATTATAAATGATGGAATAGCCGTCAAAATTAGAAGTTCCAAAGATAATTGATGAACTATAAACTTATACCAATAGTTAAACTTGCTAACTTTTTTACCATATATTGTCGCTATATCAATGTTGTTTTATTGCATTTTACTTTCTTTTCCCAAATATAAAAATCTAAATGGAATGCCTAATATATCTGATTTATTTTATAGATCAACTAATAAATAGCTTTAAGTATTTTAAAGAATGAAATTATTGTAATAAATTCCAAATTTAATTTTATTATTAATTCTATAATATATATAAGTATCATATTAACAATTTACTAAACTCTCTTGAAATACTCCGTATTATTATTAATTCTTTCATTCCAATTCTTCTATTGCATCATAACAAACTATGTATTTATAAGAAAATACCGTTATAATAATGAATGTTAATTTGATAAACAACATTAAATTTATAAATTTTAGAGTAATTCTCTATAATTTTGTTCAATTATTAAAGCTTTTAATTACTTGAACAAACAGAAAGTCTAAAGTATATTTAGTATACTAAATATATTTTAAGATATATTCATATATGATATTGGTTTATCTTAAATAATTATTGTAATCTCAATATTTATAATTTTTATGTACAAAGAAGTGGATACTCTAACTTTGGTTATGTCATTAATCTTTTATTTGAATGATAGAATTTTTAAATTATGAATGGAAGGAGCAAAAATAATACTTAAATATTTAGCATTAATTAACACAAATAATTTTTTTTAAAGTATATAGTTGTTGATAACGATATTAATTCTTACTTTTAGCTATTTTTATAAATTGTAACACTGGGAGGATAATTTTGATAAAAGGCGAAATTTTGTATTTTGAATTATGAATGATCTAGTTTAGTTTCACTTATATTTGATGAAGTTCAATTAAAGAGGGAAGAAATGTGTTAAAAATACGAATTCTTTTTAAACGAGTTAATTTTTATATTTTATTAAGAGCTATAAATTTTATTTTTCATTGATTTATATTTTTCAAAAATTAGCAATGGGAAATTAACAAGAAAAGGAATAGTCAAAAGAATTCTTAGAAAGAAAGCTAGATCCAAATTATGGGGAGGTTTCCGTGTATTTAGATAAAAACAATAATCTTACATACACTGAAATTAAACATGTGTTATCATCTGAAATAGATGCAACAGCTTTGAAATAAAGAATTGCCAAAAGGTATATCAATAAGTAATAATAGATAATCATTGAATCATAGATGTCTAATAACAATAAATAAATACGAAAACGGAGAAATTGATGACTTGTGTAGTTAGTTTACTGTATTATCAATAACAGTTGAATATTATAGTTAAACATTATTAAATGATTTTAAATAGAGAAAGATACACAAGACAACTTATTAGGAATAAGAGCTTTATTATATTATTTATGAAATATTAAGTGTTTGTCAATATATGAAAGATTAGAGAAATGACATATAAGACATTCATCCTCAAAAAGTTTTAATAGATGAAAAAAGGCAAATAAAATATTTTGACCAATTTTTAGATAACCAAAATGTTAATAATTATTTTAAAATTCTCTTTGCTTTGAGAGATTTAGAATACATAGCTCCTGAATAGCTAACATTATTAAAAGGAGAGATTAGAACTGATAACACTGATTAAGAATTAGTAAATGTATTTTGTTTAGGATTGATGATTGTTAGTATGATGAGTGGCTTAAGATGTGTGGAATTTTATAATTAGGATACAGTGGATTATAAAAGAGAATTTGTAAATTAATTAGTAGATAAATATTGTTTAAAGCATTAATTTTCAAACTTTTTTAAGTAGCTAGTAATATCTATGTTAAAGTTTCATCCAACTGATCGTCTTAATTATTAATAATTATTAGATTAACTTTAACCTAATTAAGATAACTTTGCTCAATATTTGAATCCTCCTGGAAAATAAAAAGGTAATTTTTTAAAACATTCTTAGAATTCTCTGACTCATAATTTAATTCTTTTCATACTTAAGGCTCAGCTGTAAAATCATAAATTTATTAATCTACTCAATATGATTTTAGCGAAATTGATTAAATTATCAAATAAGCAAGGTAGAGAGCACAGACAACTTTAGATGATGTAGGATTAGATTTGAAGCTTAATGCATTTAAAGGTAATCAAATAATTATTGTTGATGATACATATTGAATTTTTTAATATGTTTATCAAAAATGTACAAATAATAAACTTAACAATAAATAACTCTTATGTATAATTTGAAAATGAAATTGAAGTTGAAGATCCTATCTAAATTATTATTATAATTATCATGAATAAGCCTTTAAACAATTTGAACTATACTCTAAGTATGTCATACCTTAATCCCATCTTCCTGAAAGTGGAGGAATATTGTAACCGACTTTGTTAAGGGCATTAGACTTATCTATACCAGATGGAACATTTAAAACTTCATTAAATATGGGGCCCATGAATACAGCAAATGTATTTCTATTCAATCCTAATCTTACTGTCTCATCACTTTTCACAACCTAGAATATTAATAGTATTACACAATGAGGAGTTGCTTCTACTATTCCACCAGAAACTATTTAAGCTGTCTCACCAATCTAAAAAGCCAAACATTCTGGATCCATTCCAATTTTTACTATTTCTGCAAATCTATTTTTAGCGAATAGACCACCTTCTTTATCCTAATAATCCACCATTTTATCCTTATTCATGTATATGGGACAGGTTAAAGCTGTTAAAGCACTGTGATCATTATGCCAACCACACCACTCTTCAGTGTTAGGTCCTTCAAAGTAATGCAATAACCTTCCTACATGAGAGTCCCCTGTCCTTATAAATCTATACAATTTTCCCATTTCATAGGTATTACATTTAGAATATATATATTTGTCTATGTGATATGCTAGCAAGGCTCCAGTATCAACCATTAAACGACCTAAATTTTTGAAAGCTCCTTCTAATTCTGGAATATTAGTATTTGGCCAGACATTTGGTATTCTGATAAGACTTCCTTTTTTTATTAAATCCTAAAATTCGCTCCCTAAAGGTTAAAATTCATCATAAATTGGATTATTGTAGAAGGATCCTTTTGATATATCAAACTTTCCTTTAAACTTGTATATTAAAAAAATAATACTTATTCTACCCCACAGCTCCATCCTTTTGAATAGTAACTTTCTGGTTGCTCAAGTGTTTTTAGGTATTCTTAAGGTTGGCTAGCAAGCTTCTAAGCTAGAGGTAAAAGTTGATGACGCATTTTTGAATAATTTGGAATTCCACTAACAATTGCAAGACCTAATCCTTTAGAACCATATGCTATCTCAATTTTTTCATTTAGATTGCTATTACAATCTTGAATTTCGTCAAAAGTGAAACGAACAGCCTTTGACGTTTGAAAGAAGGCTCTTATCAAATATTTATTGATCATATACGTAAATCTTTTTAATAAATTACGTATTGTAATAAGGCAATTAATAAATTTATCAAATTGTATTATAAATCTATACCAGCTTGCTAACTTTATAAAGATTTTTTTTATCATTATTAAGAGTAAAAAGTAATAATTAATATCAAATTCGATTTATCAAGATATTAAATAAACTATAAAATTAATTGTATGTTTCTCAGATTGAAAAAAAAAATAAATAAACTAGTCTATGCTTTGATAGGTAATTGAAAGGTTCAAAATCAATCAGAGTGCCATCTATTTGTTATATTTATTCCATGATTTTAGAATTTAATATCATTTAAGAAATTTAGTACTTATAAAATGTTAGATAATATCAAATATCTATGGAATTTTTAAATTAAATTCATTTAGAAAATAATTAATACTGTTAATGTAATTATTAAAAAAAGTGGAATTTAAGATTAGCACTGTTCTCCTCTTAATTTTAATTAATAAATAAATAATATTTTGTAAATTTTCTTATAATATTGATTTTCATCTTAACTTTTTTAATAAAATGATTTTAAGATATTAATTTATTTAATTACAAGAAACATTATGGATCAAAAAAAGAAAAAAAAAGACAAGATTGGAAAGAAAATTATTGAAACAATATTTCCATTCATGGTAACAACTTTTAATATAATAGTCAAATTAAAAAGCTAATTAATAAATAATTGGATAAGAAGAGAAAATTTAAAAAAAGGTGGACCCTTACATGGATTTATGCTAATTTGAATATATATATTCTTCGATGAAAAGCGTTAGCGAAGGATCAATCTAAATCTTTAGCGAATGGCTTAAAATAATGCAAGCAGATCTAATTGATCTAAATAAACTTTCTTAATTAATAATGAATGGAATTAATGATGAATGTAAAGCATTAAGAGGAGTAACTTGGAGAGTTTTACTGGGGTATATAATATAGATATATCAAGAGATACTTAACACCTTCAAAAAAATAATGGATCAATCGATTGGAAACAAACAAAAAAAATTATATAGCATTAGTTGATGAACATATTTTATCTACTTTAAGAAATAGTAAATAGCCAGCTTAGAATGATCATCCTTTAAATCGATCGAAAGATTCATCTTATAATAATCGTTTCGAAGATTTTCATCTTTGGTAAACAATTGAAAATGATACCAAAAGAACTAGATAAAGGGAAGGATTTTTTCATATAGAAAATTAAGAAGCATCATTATTTGAAGATGTAAATAACTTTCATATATAGGATTAAGTTGCTATTCTTAGATAAAAGAAAGTAGAAACGGAATACAATTATGATGTATTGACTAGAATTTTGTTTATCTATACCAAATTGAATGGATAATACATATAAGGTATGAATGAACTTGTAGCCATACTATATTATTGTTTTGTTAATGATGATAGTGTACTATTAAGATCATAGGCTGAAGTCGACACCTTCTTCTGTTTTACAATATTATTGAGTTAATTTAGATATAACTTTTTTTCTAAAGATGAAGCCAGTATTTGTAATGGATTTATTCAGAACAAAATAAGGATTGTATAAGAAATTATTAAAAAACATGATTTTAGACTATATGATCATATGCTAGTAATTTTTAATAATAATTTAAGAAAATAAAAATTGATCCAAAGTTGTTTATGTCTAAATGGTTTATGACTGTTTTTACCAAAGAATTCAAGCTTTATGATACAGTAATTTTATGGGATCACATTCTATGCGAGCTTGATGATAAAAATGAATTATTACACTATATTGCCTTAGCAATCATACACTGGTTAAGAGAAGATTTGTTAAAAGGAGAATTTGGGGAAGTAATTACAATTCTCCAGAATTTGGAAAATCAAAAACTTAAAATTATTTAACTTATAGAGACTTCTTTGATGTATAAAAAATAGTTCAAACTTAAATGATTACATGTTCTTTTAGAAACGAGCCTTTTTTAACATACATTATTTTTAACATTTTATTTTTATCTGTTTAATTCGATTATTATTAATATTAAAATTATACTAACAATAAAATTTCGTCAAGTTAAATGAAATTACATCATAGGCAGTTCAAATTAGCAAATCGAAAAAATGTAAAATTATAACTTAAAAAAGGAACTATTAAATCGACAAGAGCAAAAGTGTAATAATATTGATTACCGATAGAAACTGCTATTGTTTGAAAAACCCACTCCAGAATAAGGTTTATAGCATCCAAAAATTAACTTAGAGAATTAATTTGATAGAGTATTCTCATATTAAAATTAGAAAAAATAACAATTGGAACCAGAAGAATTGGAAAATTAAGGATTAAATAAAAACTATACATTTCGTAGAAAGTTGGTTCCTTAAATTTGTTAATAATTGATATCTCCAAGAGTGAAGTCTCCATAAGATTAAGGGGATTGGATTGAGTTTTTATCAAAATAAAATGAAAAATTGTTAGAAGAAAATGAAAAAAAACAGAAAATAATTAATTAACTTTTAGAGTCTCAAGCTCATTCATCAAAGATGTCTAATTTAGCTTCGCCTAGATTACAATAATTTCATAATTAATAACCTCCAAAATCAGTAGAAACAAAAAAAGTAACATAATAGGTTTCAAGATTGCCCCAAATTAAAACACCTTAACCTAACTTAAAGCATAGAATAGAAACGAAAGAAACAGCATAAACTCAAGATGAATCTCCAACTTTACATCAATGTTTTTCTCACTTTGAATAGAATTAACAAAATTGGAGTTTTGGAAAATAGTTAAACTTTGATGATGATAAGAGTTAAGAAAAATAAAATTAATAATAAAAAGTGCTATCTCATAACATAAAGTAATTCAAATCTACATTTTAAAATACATTTAATTAGAAACAATATTCACAACCAACTTTATAAATTAAAACTAACTTTTCTAAACCTCTTTTAAAATTACCTCAGGAATTTCATTTATAAGGTTGGAATACAAAAAAACAACTCATTTGAAAAATAATTCTTTACTGAATAATGACTAAATAATAATTAAAATAATAGATTAGTTATTTTTTATTAATGTCTATAGTTAATATTGAATTGAAGTATAATTTTTTATAAACTATAGTAAAGAATATAATTCTTAGTTTTCTGAAAAACCATCATATAAATTTGATATTAGATGTGATACACAAATTAGTTCGAATTCTCAATTGTAATAAATAAATTACATTTTCTGTTTTCTAAGATTTCAATTTTTCAAAAAAAGAGAAATTTTTGCTCTTTTTTGTTAACTTAAATAGCATCAATCTCTTAAACATTGAGAATTTATAATCAATAAAAATTTCATGCAAATTGAAAAAAAAAGATTGTAATGAGAATAAAAAACTTAAACTTAACCAACTATTAATTTTTACGATGTTGTTGATTTAGCTACAAATAAGCAAGTACCAAAATTGTATAAGCCTTAATTTTATTAATAAGCATATCATGTAAAAAGTAGAAAAATTCTTTTTACTTTATTAAATATAAAAAAAATATTTCATTTATGAATCAACTTTTTATGAGGGGAAATAATATTGATATAAAAGAGCCCTTCACATTTGAATAATATGTTGAATGGGCATTCCAATTTAATAATGGAACTTTTATTCAAAATATTTAAAATGTATCCCTATATCAAACCAATTGCTTTACAACTTAAATAAAAGATGATTAAATCAAGGATCAAATATGGCTATTTCGAAAATGTCAAAAACTCTCTGATCTTGATAGATAAAATGATGCATTTTTGGGTCACAAACACATTATAAGACATATATTTTTATTTCTATTAATTATTATAAGAAGAGCGAATAAAAGAAAAAACGAGGATTAAATAGAATACGATAAGAAAAGAAGAGCAATTTATACATTGATGAACGCCACTAGTATTTTTTTTGAGAATGATAAATTGAACCTTTACGTATCAGATCCATCATTAGAAATATTGAAATAAACTTATGATAGAAAGGATATTTAATTAGTTGGGGATTAGATTGGTACTTACTTTATTGAGATAATTGACATTTGGAAATAGCTAAAAGATACAGATATTGAATTCACAAAGCCGTAATCGGATATAGAATTTTTAGATGACTTTGGAAGAATTCATTGTTGCCTAAATATGGAGAAAACCAATTAATTAAGAGAATTACAAAAATAAAAAGATAAAGAGAAAATAATTGCATAATAAAAATAATAGTAGGAGAAATTATATTTAAGTGCTTTAAGAAAAGAAGTACCATATTCTATTAAATTTTCTAAAATTATAGATTTAAAAAATGGTGGTGCATAATCATTATTTCTTTAACCAAATGGAAATTTGTATTTATTTAAATTAATTTAATAGAATTTAAGGTAAAATTTGGTTTCCAAAAAACGACCTTCACCTTTGTCCTTTATGGGTATCAAACAAATATTTTATTACATCATTAAATACTTAAAATAACTTAAATTAAGAATTAAAATCCCATAATGGTTTTATAAAATATTAAGGTCCTGTGAATGATTACTTTGAACCCTAAACTTATGGCTATGATTAAGAAAATGAAGGTGTTATGACAACAATTAGTTCACCAGAAATAATCTCTAAAGGGGGATTTAAGCATGGCCTTTTTGAAGGCAGAAATAGAATATATACGAATTCTACTTTAACATTTTATGGAGGATTTAAGAATGGAGTAAAACATGGAGAAGGATATGAATTATATCCTAGTTCTCAATTTTATATGAAAGGAGTTTATGAGTATAATTTGAAATAAGGGTTGTTTGTGGATTATAAATGTGTTAATTTTTAAGTTAGAGATAAAGAATTTAGAAAGATTGGAAGTATACTAGAATATTATAGGAATGGAGAAAAATTTAGATAAATTCCAGGAGATATCTCACTCATATAATAAATTAACCAAAATCCAGCTTGCAGTTTTTTAAATTTTGATTCTTATGGAATAAATAACTTTTAATTAGCTTCTCTTCGACCAGGTGGATGGATAAATTCAAGTGTGATTGATATTTTACTTTAATAATTAACTAATTTAGTAAGCTAAATTAATAAAACATATTAAGGTGATTTTAATTAAAGGTCAAAAACTATATTCTTTAATTGCAGTGAATTTTAAGATATGTTTGGAAGTATGACTACTTAAAATGATAGCATAAATGAATAGTATTATAATATTTGATTTTAGAACCTTTAAAGATAAGCTTAAATAACAAAATGTTGAATAAAAAGATATTAGAATAGTATTTTATCTTAACTTAGATAGAAGTCATTTTTTGTCTGTTGTGTATGAGAATGAAAAATTACATATAATTGATTCTCTAAAGGATTCAAGAAAACCACTAAAATTTTAAATAAGGTGTTTGTTATCGAAAAATAATTTTAATATCAAAGAAGACATTGATAATATTAATCTTAGTTAGCAACAGAATTCATATGACTGCGGAGTTTATACAATATATTATGTTAGTTAATTTATCAAATATTAACATTTAACAATTGAAGAAATGATTAAAAAAAATTGCTTTTTAATTTCTTAGTCAAAAATAAATTATTTAAGATATTTAATTTACCAAAATATCATGGGTAATGGAGCAACTATAATGGAATTATGAAAATGAAAATTAGTTTTATGAGATAAAATCCATAAAATGTTTAGATTTAGTATTTTTATTTTATAAGAAAATTTTCTTTAAAAAATTTTTAACTTTAGTTTAATATACATAAATAAAAATGTTATAAGAAAATAATACAAGTTTCTAAGTCAATAATAAGAAAATCTATTATTTTTTGCTAGCCTTTCCACTAATCTTAGTTGGATTATTAATTTGTTGCATCTATTATATTTCTGGAGTATAATTGTTGTTTTTATCATTTTTCGATTAAGTAAGTATTGATATTTAGATAGTGTAAATAATTAAGTTTTTTTGGAGGAATGAATTTATTAGGTTTAGGTGTTGCAATGATATTGTTGATGATGCCTTTTGCATTATTTGAATTTGCAATAGCATATACTTGTTCTGATTATTTTACTCCAATTTTAATCGTTACAGTTGCTAAAATGATTGGGGAGTATTCTAGCTTTTTTATAGGAAAGGAGCTATCATTTTTCCTCAAAGAATTACTTCAGGAATTCAAATTTTTTAATGCAATCGAAAAGTTAACTCAACGTAAGCCTTATAAAACTTAATTTTTAATGAGAATGTCTGGTGTTACGCCTTAACTCATAATGAATTATGGAATGGGTGTATTAAGTACTGTAAGCTTTAAATCATTTGCTATTGTTCAAACAATTGTTGGTTTTCCCAGTACTATATTGGCAATATTTATTGGAAAATAATTCCATAAAATAAAAGGTATTTTTAGTATATATTTGAAGACATTTTCGAATCAGATAGGTAAATGAATAATTAAAATGTAATTTATGTTGAATTAGGAATAATAACCTTTGCAGGACTTAGTATAGCTTTGCTTATTTATTATGTGGTAAGGGAATACACAAAAGTGTTGAGAGAAGAAGTTTTAATTGAGAAAAAGGAAAGTTTAGATAAAGAACTTAAAACAGAAGCTTATAATGAAATAGAAAAAACTTGGGAAGATATTGAATTATAAAGTGCAATTTGAAAAATTTGTAAAAATAACAAATAAATAACAATATTTACAAAAATCAAATCTTATATATATTAAAATAACAATATCATTTAAAATTCAAACATATGGTAATCCCTGATAATAATATTATTGAATTTATAAAACTATCCTTATACCAAGATATATATAGTTTATTCAAAAAGGTTTAATGTATTTTTAATTTATGAATTTAATTAAGAATCTAGTATTTTTTATAGTCACTTTCTAAACTTGTAATTTTTATTAATAAGAATTTATCATTTAATATTAACGAATATGGAGAATTACAAACTTGATTAAATTGAAGATTACATGTATAGATATTCATATACAAGATCTGTTATGGAGTTAAAAAAAGAGGATTGCAAAAAGAAGGGTCAGCTTAAATAAACTTAATAGTTTATTGAGAAGATAGAGGATTTATCATCCATTTCTATAATATATAAATCAATAAAGTAAGCAGAAGAGTATGACGCAGAAGTATTTAATTAAATATATTTAGTTATAAATGATAGAACTTTAACATAAATTACAACTTGAAGAATTTGATGAAGCTTGGTAAGATCTTTATAAAATTGAGTAAGATAGGATCAAAGAAGCTGAAAATACTATCTATTAATTGCATTTGTATGTTAATATTTAATTTTAGTGAGGAAATGGAATAATTATAAAAACAATTACAGGAATAATCTATACCAAAAATAAAATTTTCTTCAGATATTATATAAAAATAAGCTTTGTATAATCAATTATTCAGAGCTGGACAGTATATTATATATCAATTTTAGTTATGTAGATGCAGATCTTGTTTAGAAAAAATTGTAAGAATAGATGGATGTAGAAAATTAAAAATGGGAAAAATAGCATGTAGAGAAAATAGAAAATAAATTAAATTAATTAACAAAAAAACAAATTAATGAATTATAAGTGCTTAAGTAAAAACTTAATAGTTAAATCTAATAATTCATAATAAATAGAGATAATTAAAAACAATTGTTGATAAATAAATTGTAAATTCTTAAAGTTGAAAAAGAGCAAAAGATTAATTCTGACATAAGCAAGATGAATCAATAGGTTAACAAATTATTATAAAAAATGCAGTTACAACAATGAACATAATTGTTATTTATTTTTATAAACTGCTATTCAACCTTATTCCTAAGCATCTTATTTAATCTTTTTTAATAGTTCTGCCCTTTTTCTTAACTCCTGCTTTTTAAGTTCAAGTTCTTAAGCGCGTTTTTAATCTGCAACAAAATCGTTCTATAATAAAAATTAATTTAAACCATATCAACAACTAAAGGTCCTTTTTCCTTCTCTTGCACATCTTAAATTGGTTTATCTTACTCACCTACCTATAAATATGGTTTATTATAATTACAGCTTTATATTACTCTATTTCATCTTTTCTTTCTTTCATTTTCTTTTATTTAATTAATTCTCTTTGTTATTATAATCTTAATTTTCTTTATTCTAAAGTTTCTTAATCTTATTAGTTTTTTAAATTTTATTTGAATGTTTCTTCCTATTATATAATTAAAAATTTATTACGATTTCTTTAAGATTTTCTTTTAATTAATTTCCTTAATTCATTAAAGCCTCTCTTTCTTGGGCTAAACTGAGAACTTCTTTTTTTTCTTGAACTATTTAAGGAAGAGGATCTCTAGCTTTTTATTATTTTGGTTCATTTTTCTCTTAGGATTATTATTATTATTATTATAATTATTATTATTACTATTATTATTATTATTACTATTATTATTATTCAATATTATTTGGTTGTTTTTTCTCTGCTTCAACATCATCGTCAAAGATTAAAATCGATTCCACTTTTTAATCTGGTTAGATTTATTACTATTATTATTATTAAGGAGGTTATTAATGAATTTGTTGTTGTTATTCTATAGTATTATTTTTTATTTCAGATTCTATATATAAATGATTGATTAATTACATTAAAGCTCATACAATTTTTAACTCATTTTAATGGCTTCTTAAAATTCTTCTTCTTCTTGAATTTAGAGCTTACTCTTTTATTATTCTACTGCAATAGACATAGCAACAGCATGTTCTATTTACATTCTCTCTTTTTCTAACTCGACTTACTTCACTTTTAGGTCCATTTCAAGATTTTTACCTCCCTTTTAATCTTTTAATTTATATCTTTACATCAATTTTTTATAGTTCTTTCAAAGCTTCATATTCTAATTCTTTATTTCTTTTTAACATTAATTTTTTGAAAACTAGAAAGTTTTCCACAACAAGTAATTATTCAAAATATTTTTTATGTTTCTTGTTTTTCAGTCCAATTTCTATGACTTTTCTTAAATATTCTTCGTCATCAACTCCTATATCTTGCATCAATTATTCAATCATTTATTCAATCATATTTTTGAATTTCTATTTTCATTATAATATATTCTTACTTTATGAATCTCTTAATAAACTATTTTGTTCTCTTCTTCATCATCAAAAATGATACAATGTTCATCCAAAAAGTCAGAGATTGGGTTTCTCCAGATTGGTGATGCCAAATATTGTAAAATCAAATCATACATCCAATTCTGTAACATAGATAATATTTTCATACATTTTCCTCTTAAGGTCTTTTTTTTGGAGGTGGCTTTGAACTTTATGTTTAAGGAGGATTTTATTTTTTTTAAGCTTTACTCTTTGAATTATCACTTCCCATCAATATTATTATTAAAATATTTATATTATTATTGAAGAAATTATCAATATTCAAAGGATTTATTACAAAAAACTTTATTAATTAATCTTATTTATCCAAAATACTTCTATTCAAGAATTATCGTGTTTAATCAACCTTAATTATATAATTGATATTAATAAGGAAGGTTTTTAAAAACAATTCATTTTGATATTCAATAATTTGATTGACAATTATAAATTTTTATTTGAAACAATATTCTGATTTGAAATCTTACATTTGATATTGAAGTTTAATAATAATTTTCAAAGAAGAAATTATTTTTAGATTGTATTAATTATATTAAAAATAATGATTCTAATTTGTAAAGGGGATGATGAAAGATTTTAATTTCTAGATCATGAATAGGAGGGTTTATAAATATTAGTCGATCTAAACTCTATTGAATAGTAATTAGATGATGGATAATATGAATATTTGTAAAAAATTTTTGAGTAAGTTACTAATTCAGATGAATTTAAAGAAGTTGATTCAGGAATAAAAAGCCAAATAGATTGGGCAAATTCTATAATTCAAAATTTTTAAAATAATAATAACAATGAATAAAAATAATTAGAATTGTATGATTAATTAAATACAGAATTAATCAATTAAAGATATCCAGAGGTTCATCAAACAAATAAAATGTTAGATGATAATATTTAAAAAATAAAAGCTAGAGTTTAATTATTGCAACTTACAGAATCAAGAAATATATTAAAAGTATAAAAATTTTAATAATAAGACTAAAAGCCTTGAGAAAAATACACAAAAAATAATCATGTGTAAATAAAACAAATTCGAGAAAGAGACATAAAAAGAAAGATATGTAAGGATTCAAAGAGAATAAATTGAAAAACGAAAATTGGAAATCTAAAAGCAAAGAGAATTACATTAATAAATTCTTGATTAAAGTAAAGGAAGATAAGGAAAAATGTACTAATTGAATTAATTTTAAGTGTTTAATAGAGAATTTTATAAACAAGAGAATTTAAAACAAGAATACAATAAGACTTCCACAAAACTATAAGACAAGTAGAAGCTGAAAATTAGAGATCATATTAAAGAATTAAAAAGATGGAATAAATTTAAACAGAGAAAATATAAAAATTTTTATTAGATAAATAAGTCTTTGCTTAAAAAAACTATTAAAAAAAAGTTGAAGATGAATTTTAAGCAACCATGTCTAAATAAGACGAATTAGAATAATTAGAAAAATTAGAATAATAATTACTAGAAAGAATCAAAGTTACCTAATAATAGTATTAGGAAAGTTCCTTGCGTTTAGAAACAATAAAATAATAGTCATACCGTTTAGTTGGTTAGCATTAATTATGATTTTATCAACATTATATTTATTTTATTTAAATATTCCACTGTTCAATTTTAATTCAAAACTATTTTCAATCTAATAAAACTCCATATTTGTAAAATCTTCTAACCTTATTTAATTAAATCATAAAAGCACTCAATTTATCTATTTTATTCTCTTTATTAAGTTACTTATTTATAACTAATCTTAAAATTGTTTAGGCTATATTGGTTTTTTAAAATTAATCTCTCAAGAAATCTTCAAGATTAACCTTTTATCAAAAACAGATTACAAATCGTTCTTTGTGGTAAATCTGGGTATTAACAGTTAGGATGCTATATCATTCAGCATCAAAATTATGAACTTAAGCTCTAAACTATTTAGAAATTTACTAACTATCACAAAATATTAGCTATTATTACTCTTGAAAGTCTGATTTTTAAAGATATAATTCAGAAATTTAAATAAATTAATTAACAATTCTAATGACAATCTTATATAATAAAAATATTCTGAGATAACCAATAAAATACTAATTGGTATAATAGATATGATATGAATCATTAAGATAGATTTTTTTAGGAATTATAAATCAAGTCAATTTTATTATCTTTGTGGTTTTTAACATCCTTATTTGTTGAATGCCTTTTTTTGTTTTTTTTACTTTAATCAATCATAATATATTGAATAAATATCTATTGATCATAATATTCTTGTTTAATGATTTAGTTTCTCGAATTAGTTGTTTTGATATTCTTCTGAAATGTACAGAGCATTGATTTAACACAAATTTAGTAGAATTAATGTATCCTACATTAGACAAGTCTTTGCTTCCTAACTATTCATTAATTAATACATGACTTATGGAATATAATCTTGCATGAGATTAAGGTTTTGAATATACTTTTACTCCTATTGTTCAATAATCCACTTTTAGTTTATTCTAATGAACTTTGTAATTTGAAGTCAAATCCTTAGATAGACTAACTATTAGTTCTTTTGAAAACTTTTGTTGCCCTGCTGCAAAACGTGACAAAATGTTAGCTATCTCATTCATGGAAATGTTTGTTACTACTAGGACTATGCACTTATAGAATTATGTTCCTTAGACTTAAAATTTTAGGACCAATCTAAATTCAAAAAATGATTTACTTCTTAATGCTTTGTGTTCTGAAATTGCTTGAACTTATTTTCAATTGATTGATAGAAGAGGTTATTTTAAGTATTAGATATAAATTATTAATAAAAGAAAAAAGACCAATGCTCTCTTCTATTTTCATTAATTGATTGTAACTTTCTCATCTTTATTGTTATCTTCCCTTTTTTCTTCGTCAATAAACACTTGATGTTTGCTTTCTTCATCACATTTTGTATTCTTTTCTCTTGGTCTTCCTCTACTACCATAATGTTTATCGCTTGGAATTTATGTACCAGCAGGAGGTTAACCTTCATGTTTAATTCTGACATCTATAAATTAAATACTTCAAATGAGTATATAATGCTGGATAACTGTAGTAACCACGTCCACAACCACATTTATATGGCCGAGGATTTTCGTCATGTTTTGTACATCTTCTAATGCGCTTTTTAGTGCTTGGTTGATCTTATTACTATGACATCTCTATATTAATTTATTTAATTTTATATATGTAAATCTCGTAATTATTTAATTTATTAGTAACATTTTGATAATATTTTATTATACAACTTTATTCAAAGTCTCATTCTTGTATGAAATCTATTAATTAAGTTGATTTAAATTCATAAAAAAATAATTAGTTTATATTTTATTGAAAGATTTACATTTAATCGATTTCATTACATCTATTATTATGTATGCACTTATTTGTTAATATATTTGGTTCACTCATATTTAGACTGCTTTTATTATTTTCGTGCTTACTTTTAATTCATTTTCAATTAATTGATTACGATTAACTAGAATCATATATTTATACTCTCTATATTCTTCTGTAAACTTTAATTTTATCTCCTAAATTTATTTAATATTTATTAAACATAAATAAAAAAAATAATCATTGATTTTTCCATGCTTCTATTTCTCTAACACTTAGTCTTGAATAAAAAGGTAAGGATATCGAACTTGATAATTTTATATTAAGTTATCTTAAGCAACTTAGACTCATTCCTTTTTCTTATAAAATATTTGGTAGCACTTCATAAGCTGCTGCCAATACATTTTATGTAATTTAATCTGCTGTCTAAGCAACTCTGCCTACTTTAACAGTACTAAAATATCAAATAGATTACTTACTATACAGGACCATTTCCTTAGATAAAATAAGTATAATTTGATAAATCATTTAATTCTTCTTGAGTTATATTTTCACAATTAATTGGGAAAGGTATTCTAAAATAATTCATTAAGCTTTACTTCTTTCTATCATAAAAGATCTTCCCTAATCCTTTTGATAAATTTCCATAGACCTTTTGATCACAGAAGAATTAATCATACTCATAAAATAGTTTTCTTTTATCTGTGTAGGTTGGGTATTTTTTATTCAATTTGCCATAACCAATTACTTTTTAGATCAAAGGAATATCATATTCACAAATTTAATCCTTAAACTATCTTTGTGGATTTGTGCTAATTATACAAAATTTAGAATTCATTTCTTAATTATAGATAGCATTTGGCAATTTTCTAATTTTAAATAATAATGTATTTTTACATCTATACAGGTCTCAATGAATATTTTATTGGCAATTTATTTAATACTACTTCTAAATAAACAAAATCATCTTTAATATCAAGAATATTATCAGAATGAGTAGATTCCCTGTATTTTAATAAAGCATTTATTGCTTTCTTTATTTATTTTTAGTCCAAAACCACTAGTTTTTTTATAGATTTGCCTATTTTTGTAATTCTAGTTTTTTTTATTGTCAAAACTTATTCTTTAGTCTATTTATCTTCCACTTCTTCTTATTCAATATTTTTGCCCATAATTTATAATTAAAATAATATAATTTGTAATTAAAATATATCGCATCATTATTTTTACATTTAATTTATTAGCTCTTTAACCAATTTAGTGCGCACTTCGAAGAACTTATGCTGTAATTTTAATGGAATCAAATGATCTAAATAATATGTCTGAAACAACCCAATGGATTTACAAAGGCAAAGAAATTTTGAAACCAGTGTTTGAAACACAACTAATAGGAATGTCTCGTGCAGTCATAGGTTTACCCTTGGATCATATTTTTGATCGATTTAAAACCCTAATACAAGCATCATAGAATAATAGTTTCAGATAAGTATGAATTAAACAATTACAAAGTTGTTTCTCGAGAGTTATAAAAAGAACGGAATCTTTCGTGGTATATTTGCTGGGTTCTCTTCATAAGTGACCATTTAAATTTTTAAATAGTATTATAGGTTCAAATTTGTAATAATATTTAGATGGCCAATGATGATCTTTATACCTAAATTTTATAAAGAAACCCTACCGAAAAGAGTTATTGATAAAACCCCAGCATTGCATAAAGCTCTAACAGGAGTAACAATTGCATTGTTTGAATCATTCATTACTTGTCCTTTTGAAAGAGTAAAGTGTTAATTGATGACTCAAACCGAATCAAAATCTGGTAATATTGTTAATATTAAAAGTAAGTTCTCAAATATATGTGGTAACATGATGGTGGTATGAAAGGATTTACTAGAGATCTATTCACAGGAATGGAAATTATGGTGCTTAAATAAGTAGTTTCTTGGACTAATTATCTATATTGGGATCATAAGGTCAGATATTACTTTAAGCAAAATGTTTAGTCTCAACTTAAAATTGAATAAATTATATTTTGTTCAGTTCTAACAGCTATTCCAAATATTTTAATTGTACAACCATTTGATGCAATTAAAACTTAATTTTAAATGGAAAATAATCATTAATTTAAAAATCTCTCAATTTGGAATGCTTTTAAAAAAGTATATATTGAAAAAGGTATAAATGGCTTTTATGCTGGTTGGCAAATGAGATTTTGCTAATTTTTATTTTAAGCCTTACTTACAACTCCAGTAATGGATTACTTAGAGAGGTAGCATGGTCTACCTTTAGAAACTATGTGACCATTATGAATATTATAATATATATATTTAATTCACATTTTACTAAAATCTGGTTTTAGCATCATATAACTTTATTTATTTGTTGATTAATAAATTGATGTAGGTAAACTTTTTCTCAATCCTATACTGTTCCTTTTTTTAGAAATGTATAAAGGAGTCAGCTACCTTACATAATCTATTAACTTTTATTAATCTTCCGTTACTACTGATAATGCATTTTATTTTAATTTCTTTTTTTATTAATATGCACTTATTCCAGATTTACCACTTGATTATAATTTAATATTCTCAATATACTAGGATACAGTCATCAGACCGTCTTACCTGTTTAATTTAGCTAAAGAATAATTAACAAACACACTTTCTGGTTATTTAGTATTCTTCTTAATTTAAGTTGAAGATTAAGATTATGTATACATTGAACTTGTTCTAATTATTTAAATAGGTGGTTAGACTTTTTCAGCTGGATTCTTAAAATTTTGAATGGGTTCTAAATTCATAAATAAGGGATAGGTAGGTTTCATTTCAGGTTTAGGTGGAACTCTGGGTTTGTTAACTTGAATGTATTTACTGATAGCTTCACTTTATTTAGAGTTTTTTAAGTTAATATATTCTTGAAATTGGTCAAATAACTTTTCAATTGAGAAATGTGGATCTTATAATTTAGTTTAGTAAGCTTCTACTAATGATTGAGTTGGAACAAATAAAAGGTCACATTCTAATGAATAACATTCTGCTTATTCATTTCGAATACTGACTTTCATAAATAATTCCATTTCTCCAAATTATTGATCTTTTGAAAGGATGTTTTAAATAACTAATTTCTTTCGAGACTTTTTGGTATTTATAATTTGACCTTGGGATTATACCTGTAATTCTACTAACTTTTTAATACATATTTCTCCTTCTAATACTAAATAAAATCCTTTGACTGGATCACCAATTTTGTAAACAGGTTGACCTTTTTATAATTTGATTCGAGATGATTCATGAATTAACATTGATATTAAAACTGATGGTTCTTGTTATAAAAAATAAACTTTGCTCAAAGATTCTAATACTTAATATTCACATAAACTATAATAATTTTCTTGATTTTATTAAATTTACAATACTTATAATTTATTGTATTCGCACATCTTTGATAATTGTTAGAATACAATGAGATAATGCTAAGATTTAATAAAATTCTTTATCATTTGCTAAAATTTCTAAACCATAGTAAAATGGTTAATCTGTCAAAAGTTCAAATTCCTGAATTACTTATTAGTTTTCAATCTATATTTTTTACAATTTAGCTTTTCCTTCAACTAAAGTTAAGTAAGATCCTACATATTATCCTATCTTTAATAATAGTTATACTCAAACCATCCTCAAATTAGTGAATTGTAAGTTTGATTACAACTGTTTGCCAACAAAGTAAACTAAAATCTAATTTCATGAATTTTTCTATGTTTAAATTTGGTTTCTTTTGAAGGACTATAACTTTAGCTTACTATTGAATTAAATCTATTAAATTACTTCTATAATTGTCTCTTTAGGTAACATATATTTTTATTATAATATTCTAATAAAATTATTTCACTATTTCTAAATTTTGCAATAGAAACAATCATATTTTATTAAAACAGATATAATATAGATATAATAATATTTATTTCCATTAAATTAGTAATATATTTAATATCAGTTATTCAAATCATCAAAATAAGCATGTTTTAAGGCATCTTCTGCAGTGATTCTTGCGTAAGGATCATAAACTATCATTTTAGAAAGAAGATCTAATCCTAAAGGGCATAGATTAGTTATATCTTTTCCTAAATTTGATGCTGGATTCGTAGGAGTCGGCCATCTAGGAAAAGTACTCTTAAAATCTGGTAGAGTGCTCACCCCAGGCCAAGTAGATTCTTTAGGAGTACCCATAATCTTGAATATTTTAAATAACTAATCTATTTCTGAATCTCCACAAAATAATGGCCTTTTTTGAGCCATTTCAGCAAAGATACATCCTAAAGACCAAATATCAACTGGAGTGGAATATTATCTTTAACCAAGTAGAATCTCAGGTGCTCTATACCATAAGGTTATGACTTCATGCGTATAGGTCTTTAAAGGTAAACCAAATGCTCTGGCTAATCCAAAGTCTGCAATTTAAGTATTTTATTATTTGATGTCTACAAGGATATTCTAAGGCTTTAAGTCTCTATGAATGACTCGATTTTAATGACAATAATTTAATGCTTGTAACATTTAGTGAATAAATTTCTTCACTTGCATTCTATCTAACTAAGGTACACTTTCCATATATTTTTTAAGATCTAAATCTACAAAATCAAATATCAAATATAATCTTGATTCATCATAAACAACATCTTTTAAGGGAACTATGTTTGGATGTTGAACCTATTATTGTCAATCTATAATTTACTTCTTTCAATAATGAAATTTCTCTAATTGCAGTTGATGGAACCCCTTCATCTTCATGATCCATTCTTATTTTTTTTAATGCTACAATTTCACCAGTTTGATTGTCTCTAGCTTTGTAAACTAATCCGTAGGTTCCTTCCCCTATTTTTTCTAATTTCTAATATCTTTCTTCACTTTAAGCAAAATCCATAACTAACAGCAATTCGTTAATTTTAATATTTATATTTTCCCGTATTAATCAAAGTTTAATATAAATTATATATATAACTCTAATGAATAATAGAGATGATTATATTAAAATAAAATTAAATAAGATGATAAGAAGAAATCTATTTTATTATTGCAAATTTTGTAATAAGGACACAGAAGGCGAAGAGTTATATACATAAAGTTAATTGACTGGAATTTGTTACTTTTTGTTTTTCCTTTGTTTTATTTTGCCAGGACTTTATGTTATGACAACAAACAGGTTTAGGGATAAAAGAATATTTTGTACACATTGCGGAGCATAAATAATCAAAGAAAAATATTCAATATTTTGAGGTTACTTATAATAAATAATTACATGAGATAATCTTAGCATGAATTTAGAAAGGGATGTACACATTTTAAAAATCTATATTTTTTATTATTAAAATAATGGATCAAATTTTGACAATGGCATAACGATTACGATATGCTCCACCAAATTCTAAGATTTTTGCATTTGGATTTTTAAACACAGTTGCAATATCATTGGTAATAATTCCAGTTGAAAGATCTTCTTTTCCTTCTCCAAAGAACTTCTTTCTATAATAAAGTTTTCCATCTTCAGTAGCGACAACAATACATCGATAACAACATCCAATGTGTGTAATTTTGCCAATGCCATCTGGAAGAGGAAATCTTAATAATATTAAGAATAAATCTACCTCACTGGAGAATATTCGGCTTTACTACCAGACCAATAAACTTCATTATTATCTAACAGTACTGCTACTAGATCTTCCCCAACAACGAAATCTACAATCTTATTATTTCCGAACTTCTCTCTTACAACTTATGTTGGAAAATTTGCAGTTTCATATATTTCAACACCAATTTCATTTTTTATACCCATTTATCCAAAATCATTACTTCCCCATCCGTACAGATTACCATCACTCATCAAAGCAACAGAATAGTTATTGCAAGATTTTAATTTGATTATTGAGAGATTCAACTCTTTCTTCAAATAATCCTCAAAAAATTCATTTCTTTTTGGAAGATTATGAGATTTATTATTTCCATCTCCAAAAACGCCATAATCTCCTTTTCCCCATACATACAACTCATTATTTTCATTTATAGCATTTGTAAATCTCAATCCTGATTATATATATTAAATTTTCTTGAGTGATCTTAATGCTTTGACAGGAGTAGGTGTGTATCTATTTTTTGAATCACCATGTCCCAATGCTCCAACTTATAAAAATAATAAATCCATTAAAAAGTTTTATTCTTTTCCTCCATATCCCCAAGTCCAAACATCACCATCTTAAGTCAAAGCAACTGTATGATAATCTCCTAAAGCAACTTATTTTACTTTGAGATTATGCTTTGTGAAGAATTCAACTAATTGAGGTGTATTATAATCCTTATCTAATTTGCAATGAGATCAATACCATTGTTATGTCCCAATTAGCCACTATTACCAGCTCCCCATGTAAAGAGCTCGCCATCGCTTGTGATTAAAGCTGAATGATTTTAACCCATTTGGACTTATGCTACATTATTATTAAATCCTTCGACCAATTATGGCATCTAAACTCCTTTCATTTATTATTGACTTCCCACTGCATAACCTAAACTTCCATTAGATTAGCCCCAGGTAAACAAAGAACCTGTACTAAATAAGTACCTTCTTACACTATTAAACATAAATTAATTATTATTTAATTAATTATGGTGAAGTATGAATAATTATTATAATATTAATTTTATGAACATCTTAGTGTGATACTTATGTATCTTAATTTATTCTGATTTTTAAGGACATTAATTAATAATTGGATATTTTTAAAAATATGATAAAAATACTCCAAAAATTCAATCGAACACTCTTTAATTTTTCTAAAGAAGTTTAGCTCAAGTAAAGTGAAACATTAGGAAAAGGATTTTATCAATAACAGATATTTACAGGATGTTTGGCTGAATATGCTTATTATATTGAATCAAACAAAGAAGCTATAATCATAGATCCTCTTAGAGACATTCAACCATATCTGTAAAATATTGGATTTTTTATATTTAGCAACATTGCAAAAGAAAGAGGAGCAAAAATAAAATATGTCTTATTAACCCATTTCCATGCTGATTTCATAGCAGGACATTTAAGTTTACAAAGAGAAACAGGCGCTTAGATAATAATGGGTCCAAGAGCTACTGCTCCATTCATTAGCAAAGTGCTTAATGACAATGAATATCTCAATTTAGGAAAAGTGAAGATTCAAGCTCTACATACTCCAGGACATACTTAAGAATCAACATGCTTTTTATTGTATGATGAAGAAGGCAAATAACATAGGTAATCCAAATCATTAAATTGATTAGCATTTATACAGGTGATACACTATTTTTAGGTGAAGTTGGAAGACCTGACTTAGCAGTTAAAAGCGATGTCACTTAATACGATTTAGCATCAATGCTTTATGCTTCCATCAGATAAAAAATATTAGGATTACCAGAAGAAGTTATAGTCTTTCCTGGACATGGAGCAGGTTCAGCTTGTGGAAAGAATATTTCTTAAGGTTATAGTTGCACAATTGGAAATTAAAAGAAAAACAATTATGCATTATAAGAAATGGATTAAGACACTTTTGTTTAATTAGTTGCTAGTGATTTACCTAAACCACCTTAATATTTCTTTTATAACGCTGGATTGAACAAAACCAATTAATTTTAAGATCTCAATTTGATTTTAAAGAAAGCTAACATTAAATTGACTCCATCATAAGTTGTTTCTAGATAAGGAATATAAATTATTGATTCCAGAAATTCAATTTCTGATGGATTCATTCCTGGATCTATTAATGTGCCACTCTAAATTCCGTTTGCTCATTGGGTTGGCACATTGTTGCCTCATGATAGAGAAATTGTAATTGTTTGTGAACCAGGAAATGAAGAATAAACTATCATGAGATTATCTAGAATTGGATACGATAACATTGTTGGTTATCTAAATTTTGATGATTGGAAGTCTTCAGGCAATCCTATCATCAAACCAACAGAGTTAGAAGTGTAAGATTTCTTAAAGAGAAGCAAACTCGCATAAATTGTTGATGTTAGAACAAAAGATGAATGGGGAAGAGGTATATTGAAGCATGCACAGTTAATAACTCTTAGTGAATTACCCTAAAATTTAGAGAAATTAGATAAATTAAGAGATATTAGCATTTATTGCGGAACAGGATAAAGAGCAAAAATTGCTCATACATTATTAATAGCAAATGGATTTACAAGAGTTTAATACTGCAAAGTAGGATATGATGATATTATTAAGTGAAGTTTATATTTATTATAATAATAAAATCTTTAAGTATGTTTATTTTGTTTTAATATAATAATCAGTTTCAGTTCGCAAACCCTCATTATTATCTGGCCTACGCTTTTTCTGGATTATTCTACAACAAATAGTTAGCAATGAATTCAATAGGATTAGGAGGTCTTTATTAAATGATACAAACTCACCTTACTTTAGCGACTTCTGTCATTGCTTAAAGTAGTATTGGGACGACTGTTTAATCTAAATAATTTCTGATAGGAAGCTATTGCAATTGCTTCATTCGCTAAGACAAATATAAAATCTTAATTACTTCCTCTTCGCTTGACATGTAATTTTTATTTGAAATTTAATTAATATCATTTAATTAATAAAAATGCAATTAGAAATACATTAATTCCAGCCATAGTTCCAAAACATCAAATCTAGAAAGGGAAAATCTAATTTAAATATCTTCCATGTCTAATGGTCTACCGAATAGTTTTTCAGCTATTTTAAAAAATGTCTAACCAAGTTTTAAATAATTTATTTTAAATTAAAATACACCATAAAAAAATCTTGAATCAAGTAAAAGAATAAATTAATAATTTACTTATATGATAATTCACGCTTAAGCCTTTATGCTTTCTTAAGGGGAACTGTGTAAACAAGGATTAAAAATACAAAATCTAAGAAAACGTCATTGTCTTTTAGATACATAAGGAACACTTTCATCATATTTTTAATCCCACTCATAAATATAATTAACGAAATAGCGATTTTATCTCAATCTATCATTATCAGGCTTTATATGATTTGACTCATAGGTCTATGAATTAGATATTCTGGCTTTTTAATATTTTTATTATCTATAACTTAATCTGATAATTTCATATGTCAAAATATAGTTTCCTAAATATCAATTTTTTTCAAATTTATCTCTTAAATTTTCTTATGATCCTGTTGACACAAATCTTGCATTACATCTATCTTAGGTTACTCCAACATAAATAATAGTAAGGCTTAAATTAGATCAGAAAACTTAGTTACTGATCCTCTTACTAATGAGTATGCTTAAATTGTATCATATAGTTTCATAAATGAACCTGCTTCTTTATACGCAATCAGTTTATCTACTTAGAAAAAATAATCAATACTTGTTTGAGCAATTATTTTATTTCCTTGAGATTATTGAAATAATCCATTAAAGATGAACACTTCTTATAGCCTTTTCATATTACAGGCATATCCTAGCTAAAACTTTTAAGAGCATCCTAAAGTATTTAGATTGATCCATTGTACTTATTAATAACATGTTTCCACCAGAATCTTAACATCCCAGCAATTCATAAAGTTTACTTATCAATTATTTATGATGCTATAAAGCAAGATAATCATATTGCAATTTCATAAAAAATAAAAAGGCTAATTTATGAGATTAGACTTCGTAATAATCATCTCTAAAAGCTTACTCAATAAATTAAAAATTTGTGAATGAGTAACATAGAATGCAGGTTTATTAGAAAGCCCTAAAACTTGCTTTTAATAAAAGAAAGTCCTGTAAATACTCCCCCAAGCAGTAAAATAAAAAATTTAATTATAATTAATTAAAGAACTTCATTCAATATCTTGAAGTATATTCAGCTTGTTTATTTCATCAAATAGTTCCTCAAATACCCAAGATTGAGATTCGGATATTGCTTTTATAGAAGATAATTATTCTTCTACTTCAACTGCTTCATTTTTTATTTCTTCAACATGTTATTAATTATCTTAGATTTTACTTTTCTATTTAGTTCTTTTTTTTTTTAATCCTCTATCTGAATTATTCTAAATATATTTTTCTCCTACATCGCTAACAATCACTTTATGTATTTTATTGCATTAATTCTCAATTGAGTTTGAAGATTCTTCTTAATTCTGTTCTGTGACCTTCCTTTTAGATAGCATCTTACTTATATTAATTATAAATTACAAAGTTTATAATTTATTCTAATCATCTATTAATCGAAATAAATTAACATAAAAACAATCAATTTTGATCATCCAAGACTATCCTCAAAATGATATTACTCTTTTTTAAATTTATTCTTTAAGAGACAAGATTTCTTAAGTTAATGATTAATTCTTCCATTTACTATAATTATACTATCTTAAATTTTATACTTTTAACAGATTTAAAAACATATTTTTCATAGAATAAATCTTCTTATGAAATCTCTCGTTAATAGTTGAATAATGTTATTTAAATCACTTATTCTTATTAATCAATAAAATAGAATTTTATTTACCGAATGTAGCATTTAATTAAAATAATACAATCAAATCAAATGAATGAGGTTATTATAATTACTTTGCTAAATTCTATCTTTTTACAATCGTGTTATTCATGTAAAAGAATAATAAAATGTTATCAAATTCTTGAACTTTAAAGGTTAATTAATAAAATTAAGCTCTTATATCATAGTTCTAAACTTTGTATAATAGTAAATAAAAATCTTTAAATGAGAATTTAATCATATTCATCGAATTATCAATTATCTTTATTTGGAAGAAATAATTGAAAGATCAAATATTGTAAAGGATCGATAATAGAGTATCTAATATAATAATATCCTGGATTCTTTAATCAATAAGCTCATTTATATTTAATCTGTTTATATCTGAGATATTGAAATAATTTACTTATTTTTTCAAGAATTTGCGTTGCTCCATAAATGTGTATGTTTATAATCATTTAGATAGTTAAAATACTAATAATACAAGTTTTATAATGTTCGAAAACTTTAGTTATAATATTTGATGGATTATATAATATTGCATAGTTTTCATATTCTTGTCATTAGGTTTAGTTTATCTTTTATACAATTAAATATAAAAGCGATTTTATTAGTTTAAATATAGAATTATGTGGCTTGAATTGCATTCTAAGATAATCATATTTTTTTGGGATAAACTATCAAATATGATAATCTATGACTTGAATAGCTATTATAATAAATAATGTTCTTCATTTCTAATCCATATGTAAGTTTATAATAATGCACAGTTTAATCGTTTTATTATATAAATAAGATGACTTTAATCATTTATTTAAATTGTTTAACATTTAAGAAAAATTATCAATACTTAATATTATTTTTAATTTTTAATAAATATGCATTCATAAATCACTTTATCGGAAATGTTCAGAAGCTATGAGTAAGACTATAAGAGTCACATGGAATCTGTAATGTATGATCTCTTAAAAATGAGTAAGGATAGAAGAGATGATGCTGATAAAAGTTTCTCTAAAGTTTCAGATGAACTTTAATAAACAGAACAATGTGTAATTAATTTCTATATAATTTGCAGATAAAATAAATGGAGTTAGAAGCTTCAACTTTACCTAGCGGATACAAAAAAGAATTAATGGAAACTATAAAGTAATATAAAAGAGATATGGCAAAGGTGGAAAAAGATTTTAAATAATTGTAATTGGATCAATAAGAAGATTCGAGTAGAGAAAAGTTATTCAACGATAGATAAATAAATCAAGCATTATTAAAACAAGAAGATCGTTTAATTAGACAAACATTAGAATTAGAAGCAGCAAAAAGAACTGCTTATTTAACAGAGTAGCAAGCTAATTAGATTTCTTTAAATTTACATTCTTAATCATAAACTTTAGACAATTCAATTAGAAAAACCTAATACATTAGAGAAGATTTAGGAGAATCAAATAGTTTAGTTAATATTATGAAAAATAGAATTATGAAAAGAAAATTTGTAGTCTATGGAGTTTTTGGTTTCCTCGCTTTATGTTTAGCTATTGCCATAATGAGTTGGTTTTTTTGATAGATAATTAATTTTTAATGTTTAATAATTATTATTAATTGAAAACTAATGGCGGAAGTCTTAGAGGATTTATTGAAATAGAAAAGGGATAATTTTAGAGTTGAAATAAGGAGAAAGGCTACTGAATAACTTTTTAAATAAAAAAGGAGAATTTTTACGAATAATGAGCAAACTTAATTGACAGATGAAAAAATTAACATTTGGTATATGAATTTAATAAACAAAAACTATGAGGAAACATTAAATGAAATACGATAATGTTTATCAAATACAACTGTTGAAGTAAAAAAAGCAGTTACCTATTTATTAGTTTAACTTAATTTTAATTAATAAACATGAAGTATACTAATTATTATTAAATATCTGGAACCAATAAGAATTAGATTATCATATAATTTAATAGTTACTCTATATATTCTCGAATTTACATTCTTATAATGTATTTGATGATTTAAAATTATTGTAAAATTAATAACTAATGGGAAAATTGTTTGATTTATTGCAAATGACTACTTTTAAACAAGTTCAATCATAAATTTTCTTTTTACTAGCAAATCTAGTTGGAATGGATAATGGAGTCAAATCTAGATAGTTGGCAGATTATGGATTTTGTACTTTGATCAAAAAAATGTGGATCAGTAATCTTATTTACTTCGAGGTAAATCATTTATTTATTTAGATTGAAAATATAAAAGATTTCTGTTGGTTTTTAAGTAACTTTTTTTATTTTGATTCCAATAATTTAGCTGGTTTTACATTAAATGAAGTATAAACTTTAGATTATTAAGGTCAAAGATGTTTTACCAATTGTTTTGGAATGTATCAAATAAAATGATAAGGATATATAACTATATTCATTAATGACTCTGAAGAGTATGTGTTTGGCTAAGGAGGAAGTATTTACAATATTACTAACTAAACTAAAAATGTTTAATGATTTAATGGAAATCCAGAGAGTAAGTAAAGATGAAGAAATTTAATTAAAAACACTTGAGATTATCGCATCTTTTGCTTTAGCAGATGATTAAGTATCTACCTAATTAATTGATGAATTCAAAATATTAGATTTCTTTCTTTAGATATACATCTAACCAGGTAGAAATAAATAAAAGGAATTCAAAAAAATAATCTTATGGGGATTAAATAACCTATGTTGTAATTAAAATTTTCATTTATTACAAACAATAATTTAACACGACCTTATTAAGTATGTGTAAAAGGATGAAAATGAGACAGATATTATTAAGGATATATTAGAAGTTATCAGAAGTCTTTCATAATTAAATAACATAGATTTATTAAAGTACATACTTATGAGTAGAAATATTGTGGATATAGTGATAAATTAACTTAAACTCAAACCATCAAAATCAATAGTTTTGATTTGTTTGAATATTGTACATAATTTTGCTCATTAAATTGGAAAGCAATCTTAGAGTGATATAAATATGGCAATAGAAGTGTTTATTTCCAAAGGATTTGATCAAATACTTAATTAATTAGAGTTTGATTCTGATACTGATATCAATCTTGAAGCTTAAAGAATATCAGAAACTTTCCTTTAATGAGTTGTATAATTAAATTAATTAATCGATATTTGTAAAATATAAAAAATCTCATCTTTCCTTGTAATATGATTCTTTTAAAGTTGGAATTGTATAAAAGTTCTTCCAAGTGAACTCCACATCGCATTTTGATTGCCAAACATAGAATGAAAATAATCCAACTGTAGTATGCCACATACCATGATAAAATCTTAAATAATCTTTATATTCATCTTGGGATAAACTAAAAAACACAACTGCTGCCATTAATATTGTTAAACCTTTTTTCATCTTAAAATATTTTTATTAGTACTTTTTATTTATTCAGTTTAGGCAATCTTCTTCTTTTAATTATCAAGAAAATGCAAATGAATAATTGCATTAATATAGGGCCAACAGTATAATTTAAATCCCATGGAGCCTTTGCTTAAGCTATGAACGTAATAAAAAGACCAAAGTAATTTAACATTGTTTCAAAGTGCAAATTCTACAAATCACTCAATTAAGTAAACAGCATCTAAAAACACACTATTGATCCTATGTTATCTAATCTATGCCAGCCTCCTTCTTCAATAATGAAATATTCACAATCTACACTTTCTAAAGTGTGATACATGAAACTTGTAATTAATGTAAAGATGGAAACATAAAATTAGAAATCCATTCTTTATTTTCTGATAATAATGATTGCTGGAATCACCACAAAATTCGTTATTCCTGTTATTAAAACCATCATGTACATTTCAAATTGGTTGTATCCATATTTGGAATGAATTACATTTTATATATCTGACATTAAGTATTTAATTCATTTAAAACTAATACTATTTCAATTCAATTTAATTGTAATACTAATTAGTAAAGTAATTCTATTCAATAAAACTTCAAATGCTTTTAGAGAAAAACTATTTAAAGCCTAAACCTAAATTTAACAAAGCTTTGATTGTAAATCATGTAATTGATGACATTTTACTTATTTAAATTTCTATCATTTGCAATCACTTCAATTGTATCAAATATAATCAGACATAAGCCTTTAGTGACCTTTGAACTGACTTTAAATAAAGATAATAAGAGATTAATTAAAAAAAATAAATTAATTTTTAAAAACATGATGAAAGTACAAATTAAGACCTATAGTAGATAGAAGAAGTGAAATCGACAACAAAAACCTAAAGAATAGCTCATCATAGTCATATTAAAGGATTGGGATTATCAGAAGATGGCACAGCTTTAGAAAATGCATCAGGAATGGTTGGGTAATAAATAGCCAGAGAAGTAAAATAATTTTACAAATAATTATAGGCAGCAGGAATATTTGTAGATTTGGTCAAATCAAAAAAATTAGCAGGAAGAGCATTATTAATGGCTGGTCCTCCAGGAACAGGAAAGACGGCAATTGCTTTGGCAGTAGCATAAGAATTAGGATCGAAAGTTCCATTCTATCCTATGGTTGGTTCAGAAGTTTATTCAGCAGAAGTGAAAAAGACAGAAGTACTTATGGAGAATTTTAGAAGAGCAATAGGTTTAAGAATAAAAGAAACAAAAGAAGTTTGGGAAGGTGAAGTTACAGATTTGAAAACAGAAGAAAAAGATGATTAAACAGGGTATATCACATATAATAAGAAAAATTAGATATGGCAAAGTAGTATCAGCTGTAGTAATAACATTGAAAACATCTAAGGGATCAAAAACATTAAAATTAGATCCTTCAATCCATGAAAATTTAACAAGAGAAAAAGTAGCTAATGGAGATGTCATCTATATTGAAGCCAATAGTGGCAATGTAAAAAGAGTAGGAAGATGTGATGTTTACAATAGTGAATATGATTTGGAAGCAGAAGAGTACGTTCCTTTACCAAAAGGAGATGTCCATAAAAAGAAAGAAATTGTTTAAGATGTTACTTTACATGATCTGGATGTAGCCAATGCAAAACCATAAGGAGGACATGATTTTGTCTCTTTAATGAATTAATTGAATAAAAAGAAGAAAACTGATATTACAGATAAGTTAAGAGGAGAAATCAATAAAGTTGTCAGCAAATACATTGATTAAGGTGTCGCTGAATTAGTACCAGGAGTATTATTTATCGATGAATGTCACATGCTTGATATCGAAGCTTTTACATTCTTAAATAGAGCATTGGAATCAACTTTAGCTCCTATTGTTATTTTGGCAACTAATAGAGGTTATTCATAAATCAGAGGAACAGATATTGTAAGTCCTCATGGATTGCCTGTTGATTTATTAGATAGGTATCAAAATTGAATAGGTTATTTTAGATTATTGATAATCAGAACCACTCCTTACAATTTAGAAGATATCATTAAAATTTTAGCTATTAGAGCATAAACAGAAAGTTTAAAAATTTCTGAGGAAGCATTATAAGATTTAAGTTAAATAGGAAATGAAGCTTCTTTAAGGTATTATTGTAAGATTAACTCTAGATTTGCTATTCTTTTGCTCACCCCTGCAAATATTCTTGCTTAGACTTCAGGAAGAGATGAAATTGCCAAATAAGATATTTAAGAGGTTCATGAATTGTTCTTACATGCAAAACAAAGTTCAAAAGTCTTAGAATAGCAAGCTGATAAATATATTAGTTGATGAGTATTATATAGCCATATATTAAATCGATTTAATCTAAGCAAATATACTTTATTTCTCAAATATATGGATTTTAGTGTTTATATTGTTATAATTTTGGAAATGCAAAATAAAATCATAAATATTTGCTTAATCCTAATTAATCTTTAAGGCTCAAGTATTCATTTCTTATATTAACTCCAATTTATCCTATTGCACTTTGTGTGCCATTATATAGTGCACAATTATCAAAGACTAATAACATGTCTGTATGAAATTCTTTGCAGGATTTGTATGCATTTACATTCAATTTATTCTGATTTATAATATATTTTGATTATTACTTTGATTGTTCCAAAATCCATAGGTCTTTTAACAATTTCAAAATAATCATTTATATGAAATTCTTTTTAGTCTACTGGTTTGTGAAAGAAATATGCACCCTTAGATTTCCATATATAAGCTAAAATATTGTTTTGAATAAAATACCAATTAATTTTTTGGCTAATTTTTCCCAAGTTTCATCTTCTTTGCATTAATTTATCATATTATCATCAATTATATCATCAGCATTTAATATTAATTAAGCTATTTCTGGGTATTATCTTTGGAATTTTGAAAAATCATCATTTGTTAATTCTCTTTATTATCCTTTATCGTCAATGTGTAAGATTTTGTATTATTATTTTGGAACATCTTTTTGTTTTTTCCTGATCTGCTTTTATTAATCATTTACTTTGACAACTTCCTCTTTTTTTTAAATTGTATCATCTTTTTATTTTACCATATTTGCAGTAATTAAATCAATCACTTCTTTTTTCTAAGATTATCTAGCAAAGTAAAGAGCAGTTTTTTTTTTATTATCCTAATGATTTACTGGACATCCAGCCTAAATTTAGATAAACAGTAATACTTCTATCAATAATTTACATGCTTCAAAATTTCCCTTGCTTGCAGCATAAAATAAAGCCGTTTAACAAGATAGAGTATCTAAATGAGCAACATCAGCACCAATTCTAATCAATCTAAAAAGATAAATTTTAAAATTTACTTTTATATTATATCAATCCTATTTTCTCTTGATGCATAGAATAATGGTGTTTGACCATAAGAATCAGCATCAGATATATTAATATCTTAAGAGATTAAATAATCAAAGAGTTTAGTTTTACCATCTCTACAAATGTAAAATAAGATAGATTATTTTAGACTATCTTTGAAATTGATATTTGCGCCTAGATCACATAATAGCTTAAGCAATTATAGTGAAACTTCTTCATCAGATCCTTAAATTGAAATAAAAGTTGAAATTTATCTTGTTTATGGATCTATCCTGTTTACTAAATCTACTTCTGTTTAATATTTATCTAAGGTGTAAAGTTTTATAGCATACTTAATATATGCTTTACTTTTTCAATGTGCTATAAATGCAAAGCTTACTTAAATTCTCCATAAATTGCATAAATTTAATCGCTAGACAATTTTTCAATTGGAATTTCTTATTCAACTGGTTAAAGCAATTGTTCGAACTAATATATGTCTATATAGTTAATTTACTCACCTATATCAGTTTCAATCTAAGAGACTATTGAGTTTATCTAAGCTGGATTATAATTTAAACTTTGCAAAATGTTTTCCACTTAAATTGAATTAATTCTGTCATTAATTGCCGCCATTCTAAATCTAGTTAGAGCTGTTTATAAAAAATTTTATGAAATCATAATTATTAAATTAAATAATAAATGAAATTGTTAAGAAAATCAACTTATATTAGAAGCATTTATGATAAACTTTCGAAATATATTTTGCCGTTCCAACCAGATTATTAAAACATAAAAGAATTAAATATATATTCTTTTTCAATAAATTATACTAATCAATGTTTTTTAGCATATTTTAATGTGTAATCTCTTGCTTTTGCTAAAGCTTATCCTTCATTAGATTTCCATAAATTAGCAGCTTCATTATTTAATGGATCATCCTTAAATTATTTATGAAAAAATCATACAGGATTAGGTGAGCTCAACAACACTTAAATTGATAGCAAAATAGATCTTATTTATAAAGCTGGTGACCATTTATCTTTTAAAACATCCAAGCAAATTCTTCCCAAATTATCAATATTTGGATGATAAATCTTAGTATTAAAAACACATTTAGGTGGTGACTATAGAGTTAATCAAAGCAAAATTACCATAGGATAATCATCTGGTAAGAGTAACTCAACATCAAATACACCTCCTTCATATGGTGTGTTAGGAGGTCCTGCTATTATAACAAAAAAATGTTTGAAATTTTAAGGATCTGGAGTCACATCAATTCCTTATACTTTATCTTTAGCTAAATTTTATGTCTCTTTGATAATTCTTGGAGTTGGTTAAGCCATAAATTGTTGAAATTATATTTTTATTAATATTTAATATATTTATGATAAATAATATTTATACTCATAATCATTTATCTAATTCAAAAATAAAATCAATTGATATAGAGATTAAGAACCAATAATTTTATTATTTAAAAACTATTAAAAAATATATCTTTAAATTTAAAAAATACATATTTTTATGGGCTATAAAATTTTCAATACTCCAAAATATCATTATGCTATTAATCATCTACAATAGCCCATCCTTATTTAGCATATATAAATCCATCTTAATCTTTAGCTACGCCCAAAAATCCTGCATTAAATTTAAGATATTTCTTTGCTTTTGTTTTAAGATTTATCAGTTGTACTGGGGCTTGTGATATACCTGAGGGGATTTATTTTTCACCTAGTTTGGGTTATTTTGATAATAACTTCGAAAAATTATTTCTTACAAATTTATTATTTTGATCTTCACTTAAAGAATTTTCATTTATTTTATATAGGAAGAAATTAGTAATCCAACCTGTTGCATAACTAGGTGTTGGATTATACAATCCTCCTTCTTAAAATCTATAGATGTCTTTCCAAAATGCGCTATCAATATTTCCTTAATATAAATTTATGAATTAATCCAAAATTGGCAATATTCTATCTAACCAATTATCTAATTAAAATTCTTTCAAAATCTCAACATTTTTTCTTAGACTTTGCCAATCCTCCAGTGTCCCTAATAATTTAATTTTTGATATTCCACATCCTACGTACATTATGTATTTAAAATAGTTTTTCATTGAATCCATCAAACTTACTTCATAACAGGTTGTAGCAATTTAATCTGTTGTTGAATATTTATGTACAAATAGCTTATACTTCTCATTTCCAATATTTTAGTTAATTTGATTTGAAAAATTACTGATTATGCCTTTCCAATCATAACTAAAAATATCTTCTGATTCTATAAAAACATCAAGTGGTTTTTATCCTTCATGTTATACAAACTTTTTTCTGAAATGTTCAGAATTGTTATTTATATGAGCGCAGAGACCTTAATTGATTAATAGTTATATATCATCAGGACTAAATCTTAAGGGAAAATGATTGTAATAAGCATAATGAACCATTAGAAGAAATTAATTTGTTATTGATGTACCACTATAACATTTGTACAAAATATCATTCTCAGTTATACTTGTATTTATAACATGGCCTTCAAATAAAGAACTTAGCTGATTTTAAGGATATAAATCTTTATAATTATATTCTAATTAAGGATCTATAATAGCAAGACTTTCATTTTATTATTTCTTATTATTGTTTTATTCAATTTCCTATTATTCTATTTATCTAATCATAATATTTCAAGATTAATTTAATTAATTTATTCATAAATATTTTTAAGCAACTATAAATGAAGAAGATTTAAATAGAATAAGATTAATAGAATTTGGTTTATAGTAATTATAAATTTATTGATATTTATTATTTTAATATATAAAATATATCTAAAAATGATATTATTTTTACAAATGTAAAGAATAGTAAACATAAAATGATATTTGATCTTCATCTCATTTGATATTGGTGTATATCCTTTTAGTAGATTATAATATTGTTTTAAGAAAAATATATAAAAATACAATACCTAGTAATGTATTCTATTTATTAAAATATATTACAAATAGTATTAAAAGTAAATCTCTAATTAATTTCTTTAAAGCAAGAAACAAAAAAATATGTAGGATAAAATCTAAATTAAAAATCAAGTTTCTAAGAGGCTAAAATAAAAACCAACTATATCATTTGGATCTAAGCCAACTTCATATAAAATAGAATTTCTAAAGTCTATTTGAAAATGAGATGTAAAATGATCCATAAGATAAACTACGTTGTTACTAATTTTATTTATTCCTTAAATTCTCTAACCTAAAAGCTTATTAAGAGCAATTCTATTTTTTATCATATTAATCTTCTGCTTTATTAAATCTTTTTAACCATTTTACTTTCTTTATATAGCTAACAATATCTAAGACTTTATCCTAGCAGAAAATGAAAAATATTTGCAACTTAATAGATAATAATAAAATTGAAATCATAATATTAAGGCTTATTTAGTATCCTGATATTGGATCAGTAATAAAAATAATTAAATTTGGATCTTTTGTATGTACTTCAGCTACAATTTTTAAAAGAGTAATTCAAGAAAGGATTCCTACCTTAATTGTAAAGAGGAATTGATCATAAAAGATAAAAGAAATAAAACTTTATAGAATAAAATAGTCATATTATTAATATGCAATTGAGAAAATAACAGTTAAGATCTTCTTTTTTTTAGTTGCCCTTGTTGAATGATATGTAGAGATACTTGTATCTCATAAATATATGTTCTTTTTGAATTCAATTCCTTATATCCATGACCACTTTAATTAATTGTATGAAAATTTATTCTATTATGAAACAATTTTGGGATTCTACATAAAAAGAATGTAATTATGTTATCAATAAAATATATAAGATGATATTATATATCTCACAATGCTTTTAATTTGGCATCTAAATCATCCAAATTTTCTTGCGGATTTTATTGTTATTATTGTTATTATGGTATTGGTTGATTCATGTTCAATATTTTTTATCCTCCACCACCATTACCGGCTCCAGCTATTTTAGCTTCAACTTCCTAGATGTACTTATCAGCATTTTCATCATTATATTCATCTGCTTCTTCATTCATGATTTCTCCAATTTGCTCTATTAAATATATCTTTAGTCTTACCTTGTAAGAAATTCTATTTTTCACTTTCTAATGAGAAGATCTCTATAGCCTATTAAACATTCTTAACATCAATTGCTGAATTAGCTTGCTTCATCATCTTTGACATTCCTGACATTACTTATACTAATGTTTCGGTCGTTGCTGCTGAATTTAATCTATAGTTAAAATAAATGCTTAATAAATACGAGAACATAACATCATTCATTTAGGCATCTAGTCTTTAATATTTTTGAATATATTGCTAATTCCTTAATAAGTTTGCAGCAAACATTCTTTATGTTGCCTAATATATAATTATTATGAAATACCTTCGGTTCTTTTGCTTTGATTGACTTTTCTAAATCAGTTTTGAGCTTTTTGTTCTACATTTCCATTCTCATGATCTCCCTATTAAAATCTCTTTACAATCTTTTAATTGTCCTAGTGAATTCTTTGACCATTTCTATTTTATAATATTCATTTAATACCTTTAACAGTCTTTGGTGGTTGAGGAGGAGGAGGTGGTTTATTTCCCATTTAAAATTTGTATAAAAATTAATGAAGATTTCGCAATAATTTTTCATGTTATATATTCTATAAATACACATTAATAATGAATTTTAATATGGAAATATTTTAGTATTTATAGAACATTTTTATTGTTAAATAATTATAATTATGAATCAAAATTAATATCCATTGAAATTTAAGAATGCATAATTACATCCAAGAGATATTGATTCCTTAAATTAAAAATGTTGGTTAACAGCCGAAGCTATATATTATGGAATTCAATACCTTATTAAAGAAATACCAATTGGAGTTCAAGTCTTAGATCCTTCTATAGCTACTTTTATCCTTTTTGAGAATGATTTTGAAGACTTGTTGTCTATTTAATAAGAATTGCGAGAAAGATAATATATTATTACTGCAATTAATGATTGCTAGAATCCAAGTGGTTCCCATTGGGGAGTGCTACTATTCTATTAAGATGAATTTTATCTCTTTGATTCAGGATCAAATTCAGTTTTACAAGTGATACTTTCATTCTGATATTTAGAATAGTGCTGAATTAATTGCTAAGAAAATGATGGCAATTATAAAAAATAATGAGACCTTAATCAAAAAAGAAGTTTCAATTCAAATATCCAATTAAGTACCCAAATAAACTAATTCCTATGATTGCGGAGTTTATTCTATAGTGATAATCCAACAATTAATAGAATGTATAATCATGAAACAGTAATGGAATTTTAAGAAGATCACTCCTGATTACATAACAAATATAAGAAAAGAATTGAGAAATTCTATAAATTAAATATTATAATGACTTGTTTACAATCATAATTGATTTTCATCAAAAATTGTCTAACTCTCGATAAAAGGTCTTCTTTCATTTTATTAGGAATGGTTGCTTAGGTATATAATCTATTGATAATTCAGTAATAAATAGCTTAAAATAAAAATTGAACTTCAGTAAACTATATTTTAATCCCTTTAAATAGTGTTAAACTGATATTATTGACTATTAAATCTATTTATTTTAAATAGTATTAGTAAGGAAATCTACCCAAGATCACTTAAAAGATAACAATTTGTATCAACTAATATTAAATTTTAGTGATCAAAATTATAATTAGATTTTTTAATCCCTAGTCTCAAGGAAAATAATTAATCTGAGTTAGATTGACCTTCCTATTAAAAAATGAATCAGGTAGATTTGGTTTAAAATTTAAATTTAATTCGAAAGAATTTATTGTATGTCTAAGTAGGAGTATCCTTTAGATAATCAATAAGTGATGTACTTACGGTCATGTTTTGCCTATATCTCTCCTCAAAAATATAGATATTTGAAAAATCTCTAATTCAGTTGATTTGCTTCTTTCACATTCTAAAGTAAAATACTAACATTGTTTAACTCTTTCTCCTTATATCTAAGTTCTATTTTATAATTAAAATCCTTTCTCAACTAATTAGCGGCAGTGCCATTGTTAGAGGTATATTTTATACCAAAGAATCCCAAGGACTCATTCAAGAAATTTACTGGAGATATTTAAGGAACATTGTTTAGTTTTTGAATAATACTCCTATAAGCGCATCAAAAATGTAAAAGACTTTTTTTATGATACCATCTCTCGTATTTTTGCTTTCTTATATACATAAGATAATTCTGATCGATATATTAGGGAACTACTATATGTAAGCTTACTAAATTAGAGAACATTATTAAAATTTTAATCTTATAATATCAATTATACATAAACAATTTGCAAGTATCCTAGCAATATTCTATATGTATGCATATATGAACTATAATTATAATTATAATTATAATTAAAAATTATTGTCAACTAATAGATTACCTTATAAAAGTTAGATCAGTTACTAATTAGCTTATTAAAATTTTTTAACAATATTTGGAAACTTTTTAAATAGTATGTTGGTTTAGTGTACATAAATCAAAATTGTAATTTTTTTATCTTTTAAGTGGATAATATCTGTTCATTATTCTATTGTTATTTTTTAAATTCCTTTTGTCCTATTACTTCTTTATAGTAATCTTTTAGATAATCTCTCCATCTAATTCAATCATTTTTATATTAGATTTCCTCCAATCTTAAATTTATTGTATTTTAATTACCTGGAACCTTAACCTGTCTCTCTCAGTTTTTAAGCTACATAAAGTAATTCAGAAATTTATAAAATCCATGCCCAATCTTGTTTATTAATTCATAGGTAATTAATATTAAATTTATAATAAAATGAATGTTGTATTAAAGGTTGAATAACCAGATTTCGAATAACAACAAAAATCAACAATGAGTCCAGAAACTAAGAAACAGATTTAAAACACACTTCAAAGAAAAATCAATTATTCGTAAGCAGATTTGATAACGCCTGTAAGTATAAAAAAAAGCCATAAAAAATAAGCAATAAGTCAAGGATTACATTAATTACTTAAATCTAGTCCTTATTCAAAATTAACATCATAAAAATCATTATAATAATTTTAATATTAAGATAGTTTTTCATAATAATATCTCAATGGTTACACTCCAATTCTACAATAATCCTAATTACTCTTTAAATCTGAAATCAGAACACCATCTTTAAATTCTACTACTTCAAGCAGCACAAAACATAGAATGCTTAACTATCCTAAAGATACTTAATAAAAGAAATCGTTTGATTCTTTCAATGCAATTTCTTTTCGGGAAAAGGATAAATAAACAATCTCTTAACTTTAATATATAATTTAAAGAACTTCTATTTTGTTATCATCATATAAAGAACAATTATAGAAAATAATTTTAGAAAATAAGGATTTGATAAGATAAATTGAGAATTTAGAATAAAATAAGATATAAAAATGATAAATAAATATAATCAATTATTTTTTTCTATTATAAAAAAAATGACACTAATTTTCATTTATTTAATATAATTAACGACTTTAATTCTTTAAATTAAAACTTATTTTAATTTTAATTATAAAAATATATAATTTATGTTTAATATTCAAGAATTAAAATTTATCTTAAATGACAACTAAACTGCCTAAGCAATATAAGAACCTTTAAACATATCTAAATTAGTTAAAAATTAATATAAAAGTATAGTCATTCTTCTACTTCATAAGAAGCAAAAATTTACAAAGAATTTTCCAAAATTTTATTGTCTTATCGACGAATTTCAGCAAAGTATGAAGCCATTTTACTTTTTGCGTTTTCCGGGTCTATTGCTTGAGTACAATCCTTTAAGACCTTTACTTTATAACCTAATTTAAGGGCGTCAATAACAGTAAAAAGAACACAGTAATCCAATGCCAATCCAACTACATATATGGTATCCACGTTTAAGGTTTGGAGCTAAATAATTTTAATGATTATTACTATCTCATGTAAGTTTGTTTTGTCTTCTTTACATCCAAATCCACTATAGCTATCATATTTTGAATTTGTTCCTTTTAGAACAAATATATCACCATTTTCTATTGAAATGTCCTTATGTAACTCTGATCCATAAGTGTTTTCCACACAATGAACTGGCCAAAGGTTTTAAACTTCTTCATTTGTCAGTTCATCTAAATTTGTATGGTTTATTTTGAAAGAGACATGATCCTAAGGGTGCCAGTCTTTTGTAAATATGACATGTTTGAAGTGTTTTCTGATTTTATTTATTTTTGGTATTATTTCTGAAGCTTTCTTTACAGGAAGGGATCCACCTTCACAAAAGTCATTCTGTACATCTACTATGATGAGCGCTGAGTTTTCCATTTTCCTAAATTACTAAAACAATTTTAAAATATTATTTAATATCAGAAATTCTTAAATGCACTGTTATAAATCTCGAAATAATGTATATAAAATACATTAGATATTCACCAGAATTAATAATGTCATATTAATTTTGTTTTAATCAGAAATTATAAATGTTCTATAAATCCAAAGAAACCAAACCGTAATCATAAACCGTGTTTTTTCTTTTTGTTTTTTATCAATTTTATAATTCTTATAAATTTTCAATATTTTAAAGCCTTTCCTAAAATAAGAGCTCATAAAATAAATAATATAGATTAGAATTTTTTTAAAGGAATAATTGAATAAAATAATAATATTTAAAGTTCGTCTTGGGATTTATGATTACATTATATATTAGAGTAATCTTTATTGAATGGGATTCATCAATACTTATATCGATTAAAGAAATAATTACTTCTTTTGTTATTAATTAGAAATACACTTGAAATCATTTTAATTCAGTAATAAAAGTCCCTTCAATTCTTGAAATTCGCAGGCTTCAATTGCAAAATGTGTAAGAATTTAGATGAACTTAAAGGTTTTAAAATGACATTATTATTTTACTTTACAATATCGCTAAAATATAATTATTATAATGTAAATTCCAAATTACGATAGAGATTCGGTGTGCTCATTTTTTAAAAAGTTAACTGGAGATATATTATTTTATTTAGATGAAATGAAATCGGATTTCGCTAAGAATCCTCCACAAACAAATATTAAAGACAGAGTGCTGGTATGTAGATTTTTAAAATTAGTTATGGAAAGATAAATATTAATAATCTCTAAATTAATGCATAATGACTTATATTATGAAAACAGAATAAGTTGATGTGTCTTAATTCTAGTTTAAAGAATTCTTGGATAAGGTGACTGATGAATATTAAAACGATCAAGAATTTATGGATCTATTAAAGTAGTGTAATTAAAGCATAGAAAATCTAAAAGATTTTATAAGAACAAATTTAGCTAAAGATCCTTCAATATATGTAATAAAGGATATTTGAGATAGATTGTTTGATATTAATTTTTATTTATAAAATATACAAAAAGAAGGAATAGTTTAATGGAATTTAATATTGTATAATTTATTAACCATTATGTAAGTCATAATGATTCTAATGCACTTTTTGATTAGTATTTAACTTCTGCATCCTAATCATCACTAAGAGTTTATAAAATTTTTTTCATAGGATCTACAATATTACCTCCTTTTTCTTTGGCTAATTGTATGGATGTTCTGCAAACATTGCTTCTAATATTAGCAACTGAATCTTTGGCCATTGATTATAAGATAGGAACAATAGTTCTTAAAATGTAGTCATTGTTTAATTAAGAAGTAATTTGCTAATTATTACTATTAATAAATAATACATTGATTGTAAATAGAACAGTTAGTCTATGAAGATAATTTTAGATTGATTAGAATGCCCAAATTTTTGTCAATAAGTTTTTGTCAGCCCAAGCAAGTCCAAGAATTGTAATCAATTAAGCTGTTTATTAGATGGCGGTTTATCTTACTGAAAAGACTTTATCACCCATCCAATCTAATAATAATTTTAAAACTTTGTCAGATAAAAATTCTGGACCAATAGCTCTGGCAAAGAAGCTTAAAACCTCAATTGTTGATGCTCTAATTCTCCAATTTTTATCTTATGCTAGTTCTGTCAAAGCTGGAATAACACTTTGAGATAATGAATCAACACCTAATACATTAGTGATAAGACTCAATTTTTTAAAAAGGGTTATTCTGACTTCTGAATCTTAATCTTTGAGCAATGTTAAAAATATTGGTAAAATTTATTCGCTTGTATTTTTCTTACCAATAATAGGACATAATGCTAAGACAGAAGAAGCTAAAGCATCTTAAATTGAATAACTTAATATATATATTACTTCTAACGAAAGCATTAGTATCAGATTATATTGATTTCAAAAGGGGGATTAATTTATTCAAAATTTCATCAGGGTCCATTAAACCACTTACTCTTTCTATTTTTAATGCTGCAATAGATTTCATTTCAGGTTCATTATCTTATAAAAATTTGAGATGATAAGCTTAGAAATTCTTTCTGTAACCATCCTTGCTAACTGCTTCACCTATCTTTAAATATTTAATATATTGATACTTCTGCCAATTTATCACAAAAGTAATATCTAACTCTCCATGATTAATCTTCAGCTAATTATTTAAACATATTAAGAACAAAGTTTTATTATTTTTAGAAAAAGGGAGTTTTACTTGTTTATATTAATGAATCTACAATGTACATTCTTATAAAGTCTTATTCGTCTTTAATAAATGAATTCAATATATTCTAAATGAAGGCTTCATTCACTAATGGGAAATGCTTTACCAAATCCTAAAATTTGAAAAATTAATACTTAAAAATACATTGATGTGAATTTTCTAACTTAAGGAATTTAATCTTAGGACATCTTAAGAATTATATTTATCAAATCATTTTAGTTATTCTATGAGACTTAATTAAATATTGCTGGTATTAAAATTGCTACTGCATTCTTTGCCATGTAATAATCGCTATCATTTAATCTCTTTATTATTCCCATTGCTAAATCTTCAACTTTCTTTTATTCTGGCACTTAACTGAGACATTTTTTGATTTGATTGGCAGCCTTTATTAATAATTTATTTTACTTTTTCTCTTACTGAAGCATCTTCTACTCTACATAATGCTTCAAATGTAGGCAGTAGAACTTATACTTATCCTCCTACAAGCTCTACAAAATTTCTTGAAAGTGAATCAACCAATTCTATCAATACTTCATCATCATCATCCAACAATTCTAAATTAGATATTTACATACCTTAGATGAACGGAATCAGTTCATTTTTTGTTCTGTCTGGACCAATTGTACTAGCTATCAAATCTAAATGTTTGACTGAATGAATTCTTTTCCTAATGTCATCACTTTTTAGTTCATCAATAATCAAATTTATTGGCATTCCTGTAGTATTTTCGATTTTGGGCATCTTTTAATTAATTTATTAAATACATTATTTATTTCTTTCGATTTTTATTTTAAATATTAACCGTTGCTATGTAATAAGGATAAGTCAAAGTTATTGGTAATTACAGCTACAATCTAAAGCATTGTTTGGGAGAAGGTGCTTATGGTAAGGTATACTAAGGACTTGATACCACATCAAATTTAAAGGTGGCTATCAAAAAATTAGATTTACGTAATTTTGAAAGAGATAATTATCTCAAACAATCAATCATTTAAGAGATTGAAATACTCAAAAAATTTAATCACAAAAACATTGTCAAGTTTATAGATTTAATTTCAACTCAACGAAGTCTCTATATAATTACAGAGTTTTGTAAAGATGGAGATTTAAGAGAAATTATGAGTAGAAAAAAATATAATGAATAAGATGCATGGAAAATCATGAAATAAATTATATAAGGATTTCGAGAACTTGTATCCAATGCTATTATTCATAGAGATTTAAAACCAGCAAACATTCTGAGTCATGAAGGAGTATTTAAAATTGCTGATTTTGGATTTGCTAAATATGTTGACAATTTTAGTAATTAATTATTAAGATCTTGCGTTGGATCTCCTCTCTACATGGCTCCATAAATTTTAGCAAGAAAACCTTACTCTACTAAATGTGATATTTGGTCTCTTGGTGTCATCTTCTATGAAATGGTTTTTTCTGATGTTCCTTGGAAAGGAAGAGATGAAAGAGACTTATTAAAGAATATTTTAAGTGTTCCTGTTTCAATCAAAAAAGGATTTTTATCATCCAAATCTGAAGAATTTTTAAGGAAAACCTTAACTATAGAAGAGAATGATAGAATATCATGGGAAAAAGTTTTTGAAATGTTTGAAGTTATTAGTCTTCCATTAGATTAGAGAATCCAAACCTCTCCTAATCTCAATATTAGAGTTAATAATCATCAAAGTTCATCAAATAATGAAAAAGAAAGAAAAAAATCTATTTTTTAAGGTCCATCATCATCACCTATGCATCAAGCTTCAGCTCCTATTCAACCAATTGCTGTCCAACCATAAACTCCCTCTATTAAAAGTCTTAAAAATGAAATTATTTTTAGAAACTTTGTTTTAACAACTGATTTGTTTCCAAGATACACTTCTAATAAAAATAGTACTGTTGAAAAATTAATGATTTGTTTAAGCAAAACTAATATAGCTATGCAAAATAGCTTATATACATTAGCTAATCAAATTATGGTACCAGCAATAAAGAAAGATCATGATTAATATCTGTAATTTCATTCTGATTTAATTGAAACTTTGTCCAGAAATGGTTAATTGTAACATTGTGATAGAGAATTAGAGATAAATTCAAGGGATCAGAATTGCACTGATAGCGAATGTGACAAATTGAATGTTATCTTAACAACATTAATTAAACAATTATGGTAAATTAAATTTCGATTATTTTAAGTTAAGAAATGCTAGAGGAACACAAAAGAACACCATCTAGACCTATCATGCTTCTATTAGATAATTTAGTTGATATCATAATCATTCATAAAAAAGTCTAAAGATGTGTCGAAATTGATTATGATTAATTAAATGCTGAAAAGGCTGATGAGGATGATCCAAGAAAAATTATGGATAATGTAATAGAAAAGCTTAGATAAGCTTGATTGTTTTTTTCAATATTTTTTCTATCGATAATCATTGTTTTTAATGTAGCTCGTTAATTTTAAACTTTATAATCATATGTATTTATATTTTAAAATTAAATATAATCAAAATAGTCTCATTTAATGTCATGTTCCAATTTTCAATAACTGATTATTTTACAATCATTTTTTATTAAAGAAACTTATTTCAAGTTCAGATGAATTCCAACATAAAGATATTTTTTTTATTAATTCATTTGAAGTCATCATGATTTTCTTAGAGTATAATATGTTTTTCTGCTTAAAATCTTGAAAAAAGTGCTTGATATTAAATTAGGTTGTAAACATTTCTAACTGAGACAATATGCTTAATATTAATTAGAAATTACTAAAACTATAAAATATTAAAGTTACATGAAAATTAAGATGTTATTTTTAATAACTCATTTTAAGAAGGAATGCTTTATTATACTTTTATTTAATAATAGGGAAAGGAAGGGTTATGATAAAAAGAAGTAAATATACTGAAAATTATTCAAATATTTTAATACAATAGAGTTACAGTTTTATGAATTATTAATACAACTTCTGAGAAATAATCAGAGCACTGGATAAGTAATTTATTTATCCAATAAGTAAAAGGTAAAAAAAATGTGATTATTCAAAATAAATGATTACCTTTAACAAAAGGGATAAGTTGATTAACTATTGAAAATTTACATCATCTCCCAATTTTACCGATAACGAGGTTTATAAATAAATTAAACCCAAAATAGAGCTTACTGAATTAATAAAAAAATACTAAATATTTGTCAACTATGTAAATACTATAATTTAATATATGATATGATTATTCTCAACAAATCATTTTCTTAGGGCTTAGAATATCTTCAATTTTTCCAATGGACCATGTTATCTCAATTTGTGGACGTGAGTACCATAGTATTATAATTCATCCTAAATTTTTAATAATAAATAATACATTAGCTTTATATTTAAGATAGTCAGATCTGAAATAGTTAGTGAATCCCCATTTAGCTGAGACAACAATCTTTTATCTTCCTGGGAACTTGTTCTTTCCTCTTCTTAATGCTTCCATAGCATGATTAATTGAAGCATCTTTGCATCTCAAAGAGTAGAGAATGCTTCCAATTTTAACTCTGGCACACAAACCATTTGGTTTACCGAAGGCACCTCTCATACCGGTCTAAAGTCTATCTGCACCAGCACATGAAAGCATCTTGTTGATTCTGAGTACGTGCCATGGATGAACTCTGCATCTAAGATGGAATGCATCTTTTCCGACTTTCTTAATCATGTATTTATTGATGGCAACTCTGCATGCTTCCAAGGCTTCTGATGAAATTTATTCCTTTTCATCTGATACAATGTGGATGGCAGCCTAATTCATATTAATTATTAAATACTGGGAATTCGTCAACGTTGGCCTTCTTTCTTCCTACATCATAAATCTTAATTTTAGCATCTGGAACACCTCTATTATATCTTGATTTAGGGAATGGTTTTCCATTACTTACTCTATAGCATCTTGCAGGTCTTCTGCCCATTTTTATTTAAAAATATATAAAAGATTAAAAAAATTTTTGAATCAATCAACTATTTACTAATTATAATTTTGCTTAATTTACAACTCTAATATTTCTAAATAAACATATATATTCAATTAAGATTTAAAATAAAATACTCTTTTATACTAAGGATCTATATATTTTAATATATCTATATACTAAAAGAGATAATAATTAATAAAATTAGATTAAAATGAAAGATTTTAATCATTATTCAATTATGTAATCAATTAATTGATCTAATTACAAGTGAGCTACATTAAACTCTCTTAGATTAGGCTATTCGGATGCATCAACCAAATATTCAAGTAAATATTTGAGTTCTAAATCATCCATATTATCATTCCATTCTAATATTGGAATCCCATTTTCTATTTGAAGTCCAAAAGAATGGACTAAATTATCAACTATTAAAGTTTTATTAAGATCTAAATCTGCAATTATTCTCAAATCTTTTATAAAAAATCCATTTTTTGTTTCCATGCAATTTGTTCGATTTAATATACCACTTATATATTATCTTTGAGGGTCAAGAAAGTTTACAATTGCTGATGCATATGACTAAGAAGAAGCAGTATATATGTAGATAGTATAATATTATGATAATTCCTGCAAGAAATATTATGTATAAGGTCTAATATTTATACCAATCTAAATTTAGAGAATATAAATACTTCATTAAAACTGCCATCATCATTTATTTAGTTTATCTTAAATTATGAATTTTAAGCACATGAATGAACAAGTGTTTCATCAAGATCTAAAAATATTGTATTCAATTTGGAAGGATTATTTTTTTGAAGAACGATCTTTTTCTTTTCAATAAATTAATCAGATGGACCTTTTAAACATCTTCTTGAATATATTAAGCCTCTTTATGTTATTCTTAGGTGTTTTTAAAACGTCTCTTACACAATAGTAGGGTTGAATATAAGATGTCTAAATGGATGATCTATTAGCTTATCCTATTTAGATTCTAAAATTTTCTTAAAATTTCTCATAGAAATAGGTTTGGATTTGATTTTATTAAGTTTTGGACTCATCTTTTTCATTTATTCTTCCATATTTTTTGTTTAGTCATCTATTAGATTTGAAGATTGAATTTAGTTTTATTAACTTTCTTTCTCTATTATCTCAGGTTCTCCATCTTTGTCCCCTTCGTTCACTGTTATTATTCTTTAAGTACTGAATCTTGATAATTTTGGAACTACAAGCTTAAATAAGATATTTACTTCTTGCTCTTTTAACATATTCCCCCTCAAGCTGATTTTTATGTGTTTCTTCACTTTTTGGACTAAAATTTTAGGGAGTCATCCCTTATAAAGGTTTTGGTTTAGGTTTTGGAGTAAGATCTGATGATAACGCGGTATCTCTATCATCCTCGCTTTAAAAAGATAATTTTGATCCAGGTGAGGACCTAAAATAGGAGGATTTAGGACTATATTTGATGTTTAGTAGCTAATCCATTAAAATTTATGAATTAATAATTTAATAATTCCCAAAGAATGTAAAATCCGATTTATGGTAAACCAAAATCATAATAAATATTACATCATGAATAAATGATGTATAAATTTATTTTTATGCAAATTTAATTAACTTAATAAAATGAATGTGTTGCAATATTCATAAGTATTATGGTAATAATTCAACTAATTCGATTGTTAATACATAAAATAATCAAAAAATATTCAAATGATGAAACTCTGTTAACAGAAGAAAGTTTTAGAGATTTGGTGAATGTTAATTAAAATTTAAATCTTTTATATAATAGGAAGTAATTAATTAAGGACATCATTTTCTTGATTTTATAAACATTAGTATTTAATATATATTTATCATATATTTTAGAAAAATTAAAACTTGAATATAGTGATTCTTTTTTTAATACAAATATCAAATTCTTAAAAACATTCGAATATTTTCATGATTAAAGCACAATAATAAGATTTCAATTAAATTTTAGTTTTTGATTATTCTAATATTGATTTTATCTTTTAAGATTAAAATACTGTAACAATTTTATTTGGGTAGGAAGCTAGGATCGAAGATGTGTTTATTTGTTATTAAATAAAATATGAACATTTTCATCATTATTTTTCTATAAGTTCTATTTCGCTATCTTCGTCTTTTTCAGTTGGATAACTTTTTATTTATCGAAGAATTGATTTAAATTGTAAGAACTCAGATAATAAAAATATTTACTTCGTCAAAAGATGAATAATGATTTCGTTAATCTTGACTTCTGAATAATTTAATCCAATTAAAATATTTATCATTTATAAATTTAAATAAATATCTAAATTAATATAATATAAGTACGTGACTACGCAACTAAAAGAAGATAATAATAGTGATCCAAGATATTCTTTTATAGTAAGTTTAGATAAATTAAAAATAAAATTACAATGTTCTCTAAAAATAGAAATGAATAAATTCTTACACAACAATATATTGCATCAAAAATATTAAGAAAATCTATATAATAAATTTAGCTCTTTCCCTTTTGTTACTTGAAATACTAATATCAATTTTACGAATTTTGTGAGAAATAAGTAAATTAAATATTTAAAGGTAAACAAAAGTATTAAATAAAATGGTATGAGATTTTAAATCAAAATGATAACAATTTTAGCTATTTTTCATTTAAATGTATTTGTAAGTAATAACTTAAATCATAAATAAAACTATTAGTTGGTAGATTATTTATGATATAATATTTCTCCACATATTAGATGTAATAAGATGATATCTTTCATTTTACTGCCTTTCATATAATCTTCTATTAGCTAGTTCAATATAAAAATTAAGTTACGTATTTCGGTAGCATACATAAAGAAGGCTGTAAAATCAATTAAAAATGTTATCCACAACAATTAGGCTTAATTAAACTAATGAAAAATGCTAAAGGTTTAAAGTATTGATAAAGTTAAAAGTAGAGTGATTTTAAACTAAATGTATTTTCTAACTGCATCGAATATATTTCTTCCCCAATCAATAGAATTTATCAAGGAAGAAAAATTGTCATCTAATATTGAAACACTAACCATATGATTGTATTATTGAATCATTTTAGATTGTTAACAAAATCCTACATCAGCAATACGATAAAAAGCAGACTCATTACTATGAGTGAAGGTTCCAACAACGTAATTCAATTCTTTTAATCCTTATATGACAGCTAATTTTTAATCTAAGCTAGCTCTAACTAGAACTCTTAATTCGGCAGCAATCTAAGCAAATGAATCCATGTCACCAATTTTTGGAATAATTTAACCATCTTATTTTTTGTATGTAATTCCTTTTACTAAATCATTGAAACTTTTTCCAGTCATTACTTTTCTAGAATCTTTTTAATGTTAATAGTTCATTGGTAAAATTCCACACTTTTTACTTAAAGATATTGAGCAATCTAAACTTTCGTTTGTTATCATCCTAACAATAACTCCAGCTTCCTTGCATTATTAAATTGATCTTTAAACGCCTTATCTTATTTCATCCTCTAAAGCAATTAATGCTACAAATATTAATTGTTTTTCTAATTATTTCTCAGATAATAATTTTAAATTCAAATCTCCGTTTATATTTTTATAAGCTAAACATATTGGTCTATAGCTTTCTTCACCAAAATTTTTAATTTAAGTGTATATTAATTATTTATATTAATCAGTTAATCTTTTAAGATATTATTTATAAATTACTTTTAAATTTCTCCTTTATTGTTTATAAACTCTGTACAATTTTCTAAAATAATTTCTGGAGCTCCCTTTGTGTATAATATATATTTATTTTATAATTTAATTAGGACACTCATCATTTTTCTATCAGAATTAAATTAAAAATATTATACAATTTAATTTTAATAATTTTTCCGTATAGTTTTATAATTTTATCCTAATTCATGACAATATTCAAGTAAAGAGCAATCGATTTCATTTCCAAATTTTTCAAAAACAGTAATATCATTAGATCTATAAGTTATTTTTGGATTTGCAGTAGAATTCAGACATATATTTTCTTAAATTAATTAGATGGTTTAATATCTTAATTTCTTAAGATTGAATTTAGGTAAAAGTTATTCCTCCGCATATATTTTTATTAATCGTGTATTTCCGCAAGTTAAAATTTATGATTTGCTTGTACAAATATTATTAATCCTGCCAAGTATTTCACAAGAACTAGGTCGTTAAAATTTGATACGATCTTTTTTCATTCTCTTTTAATTATATTAAAGATAAGTCGATACAAATTTAGATAAGTTATCATTCATAACCATTAATAATAGTAGTATAGATAGTTAGCCTTGTTTAATGATTGAATGAATCGAATCTATAAATTAGAATTAGTATTCTTAAATAGATAAATGATAGCAATAATTGAAAAATTGAATCACCAAAGGAATAATTGCTAAAACAAAGAATAATTTAATCAATTATTGTTAAAGATAATTTAATCTTTCTTATAAAGGTGTTGTATATTCATGTTGTAAATTTAATTCAATTTTTTTCATATGGTATGTATTGATTCCAACTGCCAAAACTAATAATTACCCATTTCCCTCTAAAACCTTTGAACCTGATCTTATAAATGGCATTTTATTAGTATTGGTGTCAAAAATAATAGATTCATTCGATTAATTAGGGAGTAAAATACCGTCAACTTCTATTAGTTAATCTTCATTAAAGACAAGAATGTCTCCAACTACAATTTACTCTGATGATATATTTAAAACTTTGCTGTTTCTTTTGATTTTAACCTTTTTGTTTTAAAATTACCTTAAACTTTATAGTAGTTCTTAATTATCAGTTTTAAATATTCTCATAAGTAATTGGAATAATGATAATATAAGGGTAAATAATGATTCAATTCTTTCCTATAATATTTTGTTTAGGTACATTTTTAGAATTAATAATTAGGACTGATAATCCTAATTTAAGGAGAGTGATTGCAAAGAAGATTTAATGCCACTTATTCTTAATAATTTGAATGACTAACTATTAAATTTAGACAATATTTTAACTTAATATCGAATAGATTGTGACTCATAAATTTTATGTGCACCAAACCTATGATAAGTCAAGATCTTTACTGCTTCTTTCGTTTATTAATATCTAAAATATTAGAAGAGTCAATTCCAATCTTTTTTAGTAAAATAATATATTTGATACCTGCAAATCTACATCCAATAATTTAGATAGAGAAGATGCTGTATATGAAGTGTTTTAAGAACTTATGATTTGGAATAAATCATTAGGAGTGATTTTAAAGTTGTGTAATAATGGTTATTTATCCATTTATTATTTTTAATGTACTTTTTATAAATTATTAATCACTTCTTCTTTCTTTCGACTCCAAGTGTTTATCCTCCTCTACCAGTAGTTTTGGTGTGTTATCCTCTAACTCTCAATCCCCAATGATGTCTCAAACCACGATTACACCTTAATTTAATTTAATTGTAATACTTGATTTTCTTCATTCTTTCTAAATCTTCTCTTAATTTGGTTTCTAATTCATTTGTTGTGACTTAGTAATTTTTGCCATCCTTGAAATCTCTTTGTCTATTCAAAAACCATCTTGGAATGCCAAAAGCTTCTGGAGTTTTAATGACTTCTGTGATTTTGTGAGCTTCATCGTCAGTCAATTCACCTGCTCTCTTTGTAAGATCAAGACGAAGAACCTATAGAATGAATTAATAACAATTAGTTACCTTGCAAATTTAGATAGCAAATCTTCTTCCGATACCTTTAATACTTCTAATACCATAAGCAAGTCTTTATTTTCCTTCAACATTTGTATTCAATATACGAATAATGTGTCTGAATGAATCAGCTTTTTCCAACACCAAAGACATTTATTTGTATAAAAGATTTAATTTAATTTAAAATTTTTATGGCTGCTTGATTCAGCAAATATTCCATCAATCATACTCACTCACTTTAAACTTTATTTTTATATATCAATACTCTTTTTTCCCTCTCTCCTCACTACTCTATCAACATTCCAATCAAAATTCTGTGTTTTCTATTTATCACTTCAAATCAATAATCATTTACTCTCTTCAAAAAATTGTAGAATTTTTGATTTTCATACACATAATTTACTCTAATTAATACTTCTAATTTTCATTAGTTAAACTTATTTAATGAAAAAGATTTCTTATTTTATTATTTTTCATTAGAAACACTTAAGAAAACGTTTATAATCAATTCAATTAATTACAATATGTTACAATATAATAAAGAGACAATTATTAGAATGCATATTTAAATATGATATTCATTTTCCTCCAAACTTTACTTTTTACAAAAGATAATCACATAAAGCTATTGGCATTCTATTTTTAACTTCTTCCAAAGAAACCCATCTCTCAATACCCTCATCATGTATATATATCCAAAATTCTATTTTGCCATCATTTTTTCTTAAAGATTTTACATATCCTTTTTCTGAGCTTCTCTCTTTGTGAGGAGTCAGTTTTGGTTTCTCAATTTCCATTCTCTACTTTAGTTATTCTTCAATAATTTTAGTTGTTTTTGTATTAATCTTTTCTGAAGACTTCATACTTTTTTTTTAATGTTCTTCCAATTCCCATTAACTCACTAATTAAAGTAATTATGGTGTAAGTTCAACCATGGGTTCATAAGTAATTGAACCTGTATTCCATTTTATTTTATATTCAATTCTTTGATCTACTTTTTTTTTTAAAACTAAAATAGGATGTCTAATTTGCATATATTAATTAATAACAGATATATTGATTATATATAAAATTATATATAACAGACAAAAATAATCAGGAATGCACAAAGATCTAAATTACGCTATTGAAATAATGGAGATAGAGAAATTAAAATTGCATGAACATATCGATTATTTATAATAATAGATATAGCAATTGACAAATGAATATAGTGATAAAATATTAGAAAAAGATGAAGAATTAGTTACAGCATTTATAAAAATGCAATAAGCAGAAAAACTCAATAATGATTTGATTCAAAAATTATAATCAACAAAGAAAAATGAAGAGCAGCTTAATAATGCAAATTATAATTTTATTACAATACAAAAGAAACTAGATCATCAAATTCAAGAAAATTAAAAATTAGAATAAAAAGTAAAATTATTAACAGAGTAAAGTATACAATTCCAATAAAAATGGTAGAGGGTATCAATATAATTAAAATAATCTACAACATAAAAAATAAGTGCGAGAACTATTGAGTAATAATTAAATATCAAATAAGAAGAATGCTAATAACTCAAAGAAAAATTGATGCAATGCTAATTAGAATTAACTATAATCAAATAAAGTGATTAAGAATATAAGCAATCTATTCATTAGAAAATGCAATCACTTTATTAAGAATTAACAGATGCTTAAAAGAAACTACAACAAACTTAATTTCTTTCTTAATAATAAAAATAAGATTGCTAATAATGTGAATATTTAAAAAATGAAATCGAATAGTTAAAGCAAATAATTAACCAAGATCATATTTCTTAAGAATAAAATAGAATTAATATATAAATTGTATAATATTATTTATTATTCATAGAATTAACAATTATAATAATAATTGAAATAATTCTAAAGTAAACTTACAGAACTAGAGTATGAAAATTAAAACTTGAAACACTAAATCTAATTACCTGAATCTATAAATATTCCAAGAAGTCACGAATGTCTTAATATTAAATCTATAACGAATAATCCTTTGTATATTAAAATGATGAAATTGGTCGATCAATTAACTAATCAGACTCAATAAGAGCTATTTAGAAAATCTCTTTATGAATTGGGATTAGAAATAGAATAAAGGGAAAATAAAGAACAATAATTATAAGAGTGTAGAACAATGTATGATCGATTATTAATTAAATATTATGCATTGCAAAAGAGCATAAATAAAATTGAAGAGAATACTAATGTAAATTAATTTGCAACTCAGTAAATTACATCATCGAAACAGCAAACTCTATAGAAAAAGACAAATTAGTTGGATTCTTTTTTACAGGAATAAGAAACTACTAAATAAATGAAACAGTAAGTATTTTCAAATACTCCAAAATAAAGGGTAAATAACAAACTAAATTTAAGTTTGGATAGTTATTAATTTAAAAAATGATATTATTTATAAATACAATATTTAGTTTTTCCAATATATTTTAACAACAAATTATATAACTTCTATAATCTCTTACTATTTTACATACTCAATCCTCAAAATTATTGATAAAAATAATCATAAAAAAGAGTTTAAATTTTATTTAATAATAAAATGATAAAAGGCTCTTTGAACACAGATAGTAAGAATTCAAGAAATATTAAAAGTTAAATTTAAAATTAATATTATTACGAATTTATGTAAATACTTATAAAAACGATTAAATTAATAATAAAGATAGTGATGATAAAATATTAATTATATATCATATCATTTTTTTTAATTGTTTTAGAAAAAACGTTTTAATTTTTCTTCAATATCTTTATCTAACATTAATTCATTTTTTATTTAACTTATTTCTATCAGTTATGCTTACGCTTTTGGTTAATGATCTTCCTCTACTTCTGTTTCTAATCTTATATCATCAATCAATTAAACATTATCTGTAAAAATAATCATGTCATCTTGTTATTCTCTTCTAATCCAAGGAGCTTCAGGCTTATTTTCAACAGACAAAGGCTAACAATAACAATTATATTATTACTCCAATATCCTAAACTAATTATTTGTCAAATACAATAGACAATGATGGAGGTTATAATTTTGGTAAGCTATATGATAATCTAATTTTTAATCCATCAATAAAGATAATAGGTACTTAGAAACAAATAATATTTTCTTTAGGTTCATCATATAAACAAATTACTCTTTAATAATCTATGGAAGTTTATTCTTTCATTAAGATTTATTCAATATGTATTAAAAGAATTTATAATCCTTCTTATTTTGCTTCATTTATATTTTCAATTAATTGTTTACATTTCTCTTTAGCTTTTTTGAACTATTTTAAAATAACTAAACATATTAATTCATTAAACTTGATTTCTAAGATTTCTAATAAATCTGCATCTTCTTCATCTTCAGTAAGTTCAAAGAATTCTTCATCATTAAATAGATTGGTTTCGCTTCCTCTTTATTTGAGTCTTTTTTCTGTTATTGAAAGTTCCTTTTAACTTTTTGCCATTTAAAAATCTTTCAATGCTTCTTCATATTTCTCTAAATGAAATAAAAATACTCCTCGAAAGATGTGTACATGAAATTATTAAAATAATCTTCCTTTTCCTCTAATTAATTAAGAGAGACTAGTGACAGCTTTATTTAGATTAATTTTAAATTAATTTTGTTCACTTTCGCTTTCTTCATTAAAATAGATCTATTGATCATCTTTAAAAACTAATCTCAAAGCTTATAATATGTCTTTATCAAATTCAGCAGTTTTCTCTTTGGTCAATTTATAAATTCGATTGACATCTTCTTAACAAAGACGCAAATCACTTAATACCATATAGCATTCTGATCTTAATTATATTAATTTTGGATTATTTTTGAAATCTTTGTTGTTAGAGTAAGCTTTTATTGCATCCTCTATTGCAGCATTTGCAAATAGGAAATTACCAGCCCAAACATGCATTCTTGGATCATCTTGCAAAATATGGATACACTATTATAAATCCTAAAAAGCAGAGTTTGAATCTCCACTCAAGAAATGACATTTGGCTCTATTTAAATAAGCATCAGCGAATGATTCATCTAATGTTAAACATATGCTAAAATCATTAAGAGAATGTTAATATTATTTCAGTATTCCATATACCATTCCTCTAAAATAAAAGTATTTAGCAATATTGTCTTCTGATTTTTGAATAGCAGATTCAATGTCAGTCAATGCTTCATTTATTTATCCTAAGAAACATTTTACTATTGATCTTATGTAATAAAGATTAGCATTTTAATCATTTAAATTTTAAGCTTTATCCAAATATTCCAATCCTTTAATTATATCTTTATATTAATCATTTTTCTTTTTGAATGCTTAATTAATTAATGTTACTCCTTAATAAAAAGTAGGTTCCATCTTTTTTTGAAATATCTTTAAAGCTCTTTAAAAATATTCCATTCCAGCATTAAATTAACCAGCTTAAATTTTCAAAATTCCTTCACATAAAAATTTATTATAATGAACGCTTGATTCTGCAGGCTAAAACTCTAATAATTATTTATAATCATCTAAAGCCTTTTGATGTTTTGATAAACAAAAATATCCATAACCTCTATAAGCATAAAACAAAGGCTTCAAAAAATCATTCAATTAATGATTATTTTAAATCTCTTAAAAATTATTTATACTATCTTAAAATTTTCTTTTCATTAAATATATTACAGCCTAAAATTAATCTTATAAATTTACTTCAGTAAATAATCGAAATTTCTCTAAATAACTTTTTTCTGTATCAAAAAGCGTTGATCTGTTTAATGTATGAAATGCAGCATAAAAATCTCTTTATTCAATCTTCATTTTTGCAATCTCATAAAGAGATTTAGTAACAGCTTTTTTAGAATTATTATGTTTGATAGCTTACTCAAAACACAATAAGGCTTCATTAGCATTCTCTAGAATGTATAATTTAAGTACTTATTTTTAATCTACTTAGTCCTTTGAAATAATAGGCTTCTGAATTGATTGGATCAGTTTCTAAAAGTGTATTTAAATCTTTTGCACATTCTTCATATTATTAACTTTCATAAAGAGCAATAGCTTTCTTGAGTAAAGCTGCATTACCTATAGCTTATTCGCAATTAATAGCTTTTTAATAAGATTATATAGCTTCCTTATATTAATTTTAAATTCTCAAACAATCAGCTTTTCCCAAATATCCCAATCCTTTCTGAGGACTTAACTATATTGCCATATTAAAATCAAATTCAGCTTTTTCAATTTGATTTAGTTTTGTATGTATTTTACCTCTGTATATAAAGGCATCGTAATATCTGGGAAATAACGAGATTACCTTATTTAAAACAGAAATTGCTTAATCAAATTCATTTAATTTTTTATGAGATATTGCCAATAATAAATATATGTTCTTTCTATGTGCAGCATCTTATTAAATTACATATTAAAATTCTGTAATTGCTTTCTAATAGAGTGATTTTCCAAGATAACCAATACCTAAAAAGTAACGTCCTTCCAATAATCTGTTATCACATTCTACACATTTTTTTAATTGTCTAAAATAATTTAGTTAAATACTCAATTGCTTCATCTATTTGCTTTTCTCTTAATAATTATTTACCCTTCTCAAAGAACTTGATAGCCCTTGGATTATAATCATCTAAAGGCTTAGTTGTATCACTCTAAAATCCACTATGATCTTAATAACCTTTTATAAGGTTGTTCTCAAAGCTCATATCAACAGTCTGCTATCCTTCAATGCTGTTATTCATTTTTGATTAATTTTTTTGCATTGGCTTCTGTTTATTTGGAAGGTACCAGTTTGGTATTTAATTGTTAATTGAATACCTCTTCCTATGATGATAATAAACAACTACATGTCTTTGCAAAAACTATTATTTCGCTTTGTATTATTAAACAAAATATTAAAGAGTTACTTTTGTGCTTTCTTTTCTTAACTTAGATTAGAATTCTGCCTCTTTTTATGATGTTATTCCAAACTTTCTCCACTTGAAATATTAAAAGAGTTTTATCTAGGTGGATAAGGTTGAGATTTCTTTTTTTAATGTGGAGTTGGATTTTCAGACACAAAGTGATCAACATGTGACTTTGTAGGTGAAAAGGGTTATTTTGGAAAGAATGATCCCGCTTGATTCTTTACTGATTATGGAGGCTTGTTTGACCTATATTACATAAATTTTGAATTTTTAATATATTCCCATAAGTATATTATTAATTTATTAACTGATAATGGTATTGAGTGGATCATTGAGAACTACAACTCCAGAATAAAAGTCTTAATTACAAACTAAAAAACACTTTGATCCCAAGCATTATTTAGATCAAATAATTATAATCTCTTAAATATTTAAACAATTAGAACATCATTTAGTGCATAAAGACTAAAAAACATACTTAACCAATTATTAACGATTAAAATCTTATTAAAAGCAAATTAAAAAGATCAATATCTCCTTTATAGAATAGTTAATTATAAAGAAATTTAGTACCTAAGATTGATACTTTTGCTAAGAATCCATAAAAATCAAGACTGTTTATTAATTGGTTTAATAACTCTTGCTCATTTTAAAACATTTGTTTGACTCAATGTTAAAATTGTAAATCTAATAACAAAGTGAATATGAGTATACAAATTTCACCTATAAAAATGACACAATCCGTATTTAAAATAGAACCTCAGACTTGTTTAACATGTAAAGGAAATTATTTTTTAAAATGAATAACTTATTACGTATTTTATAAATTTATAAATTCTAATATAACCAATATCAATATTATTTTGAAAACTTTAAATAAATGATAATTTTATTTAAATATCTTCGATTATAAAATATTTTTAGTTTTTAATATATAATATTTAAATTAATTAGTCCTTTGAAATTATGTGAACTATTTTTTTGACAAAATATTAGATAAAATAAAATTGATAATATATTAATATGAAATTTAGAATCAATTAAATTTTATTCCTTAATATTTTATCAATTTGTTGAAATACTCTTAATTACATGATGACTGACGTTCAACAGATTTATTATTTTAAGCAATAGATAATCTATTGACACTCTGTTGATTTCTTTTAAATTTAATTAATTTCTTAAAATCTGCATTTTTTTATAAGATTGCAGTCATCCTAGAACTTTTTGAAACTCTATTAAGTAAACATAATAAAATAGTTAATGTTTCATCTTCACTTAATAATTCAGGATCAAATGTTTTATTTTTTAAAGATTAAGAATCTGATTAAAATGTTTCATTCTTTGGAGAAAATAAAGTGAAAGTAGCTCTAGTCTTATTTATTTCAGATTCAAGATTTGATATTTTGGATTTTAATTCAGTAATAGATTCTGACTCTTTTTAATGGCAAAGTTTATTGAATTTTTTTTTGTACTCATTTTCAAGTGACAAATTTTCAATAATCTATTGTTATTGAATATTGATTGTATGCAGTTATTAAATAGTTTAAGCATTCATTTGTAATTAGATATTTTTTTCTTAAATTTCATTTGTTAAATGGTTAGTTTGTTTATTCAATTGTGCAATTTAACTAATCTAAGATTCTATTTCTTTTCTTTAATTGTCAACTTACATTTATAACTAAGAAATTTAATGAAGTAGATTCTTTTATTAAGTATTTTTATTAATCTTTTCCTTATTCAAGATTTCATGAGGATCGATTGCATTATAAGCATTCAAGTATAAATTTACTCTTGGTTAGAGAGCAGTTTATTCTTATGGTTGGGTCTTTCTTAAGATTTTCATGACTTAATCCTTAGTTATGGAACTATCCTTTTTGGTCTATCTTGCTGATTGTTAAGATAGCGAAGATACTGTAATATCTGGGACTGGAATACAATCTATAGCTTTGATTAAATCTCGATTCGACTATTGAGAGTATAAGCGATTGTTACTGTTATATATTCATCCATTGTTAAATTATTTTAAATTTAATATGCTTAACGAAAAAGTCATAGGAGAATATGTTTATTTAGTATCTGAAGAATAGAAAGTTGGAGTTGGTTAATTCAGCCATGTTTATAAAGGATATCATGAGAAGACTAAAAAGCAAGTGGCAATCAAACAGATTGATAAAAAACAAATTAAAGGAATTTTTGAATAAATGCTGAGAAATGAAATTAATATACTTAAGCAATTGAATCACTAATACATTTTAAAGATGTACGCATACTATGAAACAGCCAACAATTATTATATAATAACTGAATTTTGTGAAACAGGTATGAATCTAATTAATAAAACAATAGATATTCTATAAATCTTAAAATAACAAGGTTCCATATTAGAAAACACAGTTATTAATTATGTTTTATAAATAGGCGAAGCATTGAAGTACTTGATTTCAAAAAGTAATCATTTCATAGACAATTTTAGAAATTGTTCATAGGGATATAAAACCATCTAACATACTAATTCATGAAGGCGAAGTAAGACTGGCTGATTTTGGTTTCGCAGTTCATTAAGATAGAGTTGGAATTGAAGATAGGCAATTTTAAATTGGATCACCATTATATATGTCTCCAGAAACTTTATTAAAAAACGAATATAATCATAAAACAGACTTGTGGTCTCTAGGAGTCTTATTTTTCGAGATGATCTTTGGTATCTAATTATACTTAACATTAGGGGTTGTTCCATTTTACTCTATTGAAATGGATGATCTTATAAGAAAATTATAATAATATCAAAAGGATTACACACTAACATTTAAACATCCAATATCAGAAGCTTGTACTGATGCCATAAGAAATCTATTAGCATATAATCCAACTTATAGATGTGAAATTAAATAATTGGAAATAATACTTAAAAATATCTCTAAATTTAGAGAAATAGGTGATGCTAGTATTCATTCCTAAAAAAGAACTGTTACCCCTGATAAAAGAAAAAGGATTACTCCTGATCAAAGTCCATAAAATAGAAGCAAAATAATCCCTTAAAAAAAGGAATTAGTTAAAGTTAGTTGTCCTGCTTAAGTTTTTGATAAAAAGTCAACTTATTTTAATAAAAATAAACCAATAAAAGAAGATGAATAATAAAATTCAAAGAGGGAAGAAAATCCTGGAACTGAAAGAATAGAAAACGCAGCTCAAGATAAATCTATTATTAGAGTATATGACTAAAATCAAAAAAACAATGAAGTTTCAGTCGAGAATATGAATAATGAAGACTTTTTAGCCCTTCTAATTCAGAAATTAGAATTAGTGAAAGGATAAGATTCAAATTAAAATAAATAAATCAATGAATGTTAATTATTGTTAGTATGAATTATTTACATATAAGTATCAATATTATGGGAAAGATCAGAATGTACTCTAAGCTTTGAAAAATAGGGAGCTTAACAGTTGAATAACTAAAGTGGACATGAAAATATGAATGCTATATATAAAGTACCATATTAAATTAAATTTAATTTATTAATCTATCTTTTTATTTAATAGAGTGATTTTAAGATATTATTATTTTTTATAACTGCCAAAGTCTAAATTTTGAAATATCACAAATAATTATTATAGATAATAGACATAGTTCATTATAAATTTATATAAAATATACATTTAAGATAAAAGTATTAGTATTAAATTATTGGTATGTTTAAACACATATAGATACTCATTCTAGAATGAATAACGAAAGAATGATTGCTATAGCAAAGGTGTAACTTATTACCATTTTTTAAGTCACTAAAATAATAAAAATAATTTTTTCAATTTTCTCTTAAATCTTAATTTTTTACAATGAACAATCTAAATATTAATCAATTTATTCTCATGATTTCCTTAGATTAAATCAATATATTGTTTTGATCTATTAACTTACTTGGTTTAACCATTTTATTAGCCTGATCATTCTTAATTACTGATAAAATGCTTTATCTAAAAAGATTGCTAACATTAAGATTTATTAAAGGAGAAAATTGGATGAGAAGGAGAATCAAAATAATACTAGGACTTAATAACTAAAGATATTAGAAGTACAATTAGAATATTGAAGTAAGTTTAAAAACAAGTGATAGAATAATCTAGTTATAAAAAATAAAAAATTTGAATTGAAGAGTTATTAAATTTATAAGAAATTTCGAAGAAAATTAATAGAATTAAGTAAGTTTTATAAAGAGATAGTATTAGAAGATATGTTAACATTGAAGAATTTAGAGTATATGGTTATTGATTTGTATATCAAATTTCTAATTTTTCAAATAATTCTGAATTATAAATTTAATTCCAAGATTCTGGAAAGGACTAATTTTGTAAATATGATAAAATAATTTTTAATTGCTATTTTATTTTATTTGTATTATTTGTTTTGATTCCAAATTATTCTGAAAGTTTTTTAAGAATTGTTATATCATTTAGATCGTTAAAGTTTTCTAAAACATCAGTCTTGTAATTAAAATATTCGAATAGTTCTTTTTTAGTTTTAATTTAATTTTCTTGCTTCTCAGGTATATACTCTTAGTAGTCATTTAATTGATAAAAAACATCTTAGTTTGTGTTTGATTCTTCTTGGATAGGTTCATTGGGCATTTTAAAAACCATATGGGGTAGCTCTGGTTAATCACTATATTAGTAAAATGTATTGAACTTTATTGATAATTCTCGTAATTTGTCTTCAATTAATTATTTTTTCAATTCAATTTCAGCAATTTACTTTGATAGATGGGTGTGTTCATTTCTTAATTGTTGCACTAGTTCTTATGAGTCTTTTACAGAAAGTGTAAAAATTTCTCCTTGTTTTTTGTATTTAAATAATTTTGAAGACATTATTAAAAAATAAATGCTTAAAGCTAATCTCAAATTATTAGAACTTACACTAGAAAAAGATGAAGATTAATTATTTTAAGATTTAAATGAAGTTAATTCATAAAATATCGATGATCCTTTAGAACAATCCGATGATACTGATGATGACTTTTTGGATTGTTTTAGATGTAAATAACAATGATATCATGATAGATTCTGTGATCATATCTCCTATTCGATAATAATATAAGCCTTATTCTTTGTAGCCACAATTTAATTAAGATTACTAAATAAAACCTTTATGCATAAAACATGATGCAAGAACAACTTTAATGTTGAAGAATATTCCACTAGAATACAGCTTAAAAGATTTGATTAAAGAAGTCGATGCTTTTATTAAAGGAAAGTATAACTATTTATATATGCCATTTGATTAGATTGTAAACTTTATTATTCTAATTAAGAAAAATTGTAATATCGGGTATGCTTTCATAAACTTAATTACTGCAGATGATGTTGAATATTTTTATAAAAAATTCGATTCCAAGAAATGGAATCTCAACCTAAATAAAACATGTGCTCTTAGTTATGCAAAGAATCAATTATATTATTATTGACATCTATTTAATATTTATTTTTCATTAAGTTATTCAAATCAAATAAAGAAATCTAAAATATGGTCTATTTTCCATACTATTATTGATATAATATAATTATATAGTTTTATCTATTAGTCACTAATTAAATAAAAATCAATATATAATATTTAATTAGTTAATTAACTACTATAAATGGAAAATGAGTAAACTTTTGTGTTAATCAAACCTGATGGAGTCTAAAGAAGAATTATTGGAAGAATAATCTAGAGATTTGAAGAGAAAGGATTCTCTATGGTTGCTATGAAAATGCTTATACCAAATTAAGAATTACTATAGAAGCATTATGAAGAGTTGATGTTCAAACCCTTTTTCCCTTGTTTGATCTGTTATATGTTATCAGGTCCTGTTATTGCTATGATTTGGTAAGGAAAAGATGGTAAAAGATAATTTAAATTAATTAGTTGTCAGATAAATTAGATCTATGCTTGGAGAAGGTAGAAATCCCATCGAATAGAAACCGGGAACAGTTCGAGGGGATTTTGCAATTGAATTATAGAGAAATTTAATTCATGGAAGTGATTCATGTGAATAAGCATACAAAGAGATTAATTTATGGTTTAATCAAAAAGAAATTGTTGATTGGAAGCCTTCTGATCTTAATTGGGTATGTGAATGATTACTATATAAACACTTTAATTTTTTATATTAACATAAATGCAAAAATCTTAACTAATTAGAGTATTGAGTGATTCAAACAAATCTCCAAATCCTTTTTCTATGTCAAGACAATTAAGTTAGGAAACACCAATAAATTAAGGAAATGGTTAATATTCAACCAATGAGAGAGAAATTTCTCGCTTGACTAGATTGGTCAGTTCACTAAAAAAAGAAAATGAATCTTTGTTATATCAAATAAAGGAATTCCAATAGATAGATTTCAAAGAAAGAATCTAGACTCTAGAAACAAAAAATAAATAGTTAGAAACATAAATTGAGACATTTAAAAAATTTCCAATCGATCAGATCAAGACTTTAATTGAAGATAATGAAAGATTAACAAGTATAGTGGAAAAGTAATCAGAAAAAATTAAATCACTCTTAACATAAATTGACGATCTAAAAGATTCCTCCTTCTAAATTGAAGGAAAAAATGAAATCATTATTTCAATGATATAAGTACGATATTCTTTTTTGATATAATAGGAACTAGAAAATTAAAAACTCTATGTTTAAGACGAGTTCAAAAGGTATCAAATCTTGAATAAAGAAAAGTAAATACTTTACTTTGAGTTACAAATGGCAAAACAATAGATTAAGGAACTCATGTAAACAATTGAAAAAATTAAGATGATTAATTTAGAAAGCAGTGATCCTAGTGACATTCTTAATCAGGATTATTTGAAAAGTCATGAAACAGTATTAAAATTCTTTAAAAATTAATATTGACGTATCAATTTTATCTAATAATTATTTTTAAAGTTATTTAGTAATCAAGTATTTATTTTATAATTCTTATATAAATACTGTTTGATTTTGAAAAATAAAAATTTTACTGATTATTTATAGCTTCTAAATGAAATATTACAGTTACTTAAGAGAATGTAATTGATGATTACATAATATATGCAAAAAAAATAAAGATGATTGATAATTAAAAGTTATTTCTTCAAAGTCAGTAGATATGATAAGTAATTTTGACATTAAAATATATTAATAAAAATTAACATTTAAATCAGAGTTGTTTTGCCTTATGTTTGTTAAGATATCCTTTAATTTTTCCACGAAAAAATATATATCCTAAGAATCCAAATGTTGAAATGACAGTCCAAATATTTGACCTGTATATCCCTAACATTTTATGACTATAATTATCATTATCAAACTCAATTTAATCTCTTACTTTCTTCATGGTAGCACATAATTAAAAGACTCTTTATTTAGCTTATGATTTGGCAAGCATTAAAAATTCCTAATTAAAAATGAAATTAATTACCAAAAGAGAAATTTCCTAAATCCCTTTAGATGCTAGTGTATAAACAACCTTATCACAAGCAGAACAATATATTTTTTACGTTATTTTTCTGTAAGTTTCATTTTGGATATTCTCCATCAAATTACTGCTAAAATAGAAATCAAACAATGCTTTTTTATCATCGTAAACAGTCTCTATTTTTTTAATTGATTCAATTATGTTTTCAAATGTTTGATTATATAAAGTTCCCTAATATACTCTATTCAAAAATAATAAAGCCAAACAAGTAAAGTCTACTATCATATTCCATTCTAAAATAGGATCTTAGAAAAATGAATGTAAAACTGGAATTAAATCAAAGTCAAGAAATACAGATGATAAATTCATGTACAGATATATAAAGTAGAGAAACACAAAAGCTATTTATGCTTCATTATAATCCATCCAATCATTATCTATTAATAATGTTAATCTTCTCATATTATCCCAAGACTCTAAACTTAAATTACAACTAAAGTCTAATTTATAATCAGAATTGTATGGCAAATCATCAGGTATTTCATCCTTACCACTATCATTTTCATCCTCAATTTGATCTTAAGCTTTATTAGGGATAATCATAGTTTATAGAACATTCAAAATATATCTTTTTCCTTAAATATCATTACATTTAATTAAATCAATCAATAAAATGATCATATTTAAATACATACCTAAAAAGCATACAAAGAAGGCAAATTCAATATCTAAAGTATTATCTGATGATAATAATAAAAAAAGTGGGAAGCTGCCTTTAGCTAGCAAAACTATAAAATAAATAAGCAGAATAGATGCTGGTTCTTTTTCTTATTTAACTTTAATGTAATCATAATGAGGCCATAAAAAATTGTCAATAGCATGTCTAAATCCTCGAAAGCCTAAAACTCTTAATTCTTTTAATATTTTTAATTTTGTGGCTGGTTGTTCAAACTATTTTCTCTCAAATGGAACATCATGTTAAGTTTATAATGCTTTGCGAGCTTTATCAATCAATTCAATAATTGAATTATCACTTAATGATATTATATCATCTACTGTACAAATGCCTGGATCAGTTTCAAGGGCAATATAATATAGTGTACTATCGATATTTTCTGTTTCCATAGCGTCTCTTATTTATTTATATAAATTGTCTTATTTCAATTCTTCTTGTTTCTCACTTGAAAGATTTTGTTGTAATAATTTTTAATACAACCTTCCAAGACCTAACTTACTCATGTTTGCATCAGATACTAGAAAATCAAAGTCCATTTCTTTTCTATCTATTGAAATTGTTAAAACATATGAAGACATTAAAATTTGAGATTGTAAAAATATTAAACAAGAAATGGCCCAATCTTCATAATTAATAGTCTTTTGATATCTAAGTCCTACCAGAATATACATCATTAAAATCGATAATGTCATAGCTAGATCACAAACAAAGAATATTATGGCCTTCAAACCCTAAAACAAATAGTATTTAACAATTACTTGAACTATCCTAAAGAATCTAATGCTTTTAGCGATCTATCCTATATACAAATAAAGCAATTTTATTGTAAAAAATGGTAATGCAATTGTGGCATTGAATAAATAAAGGATCACAAAACATCGATATGGTCTCCATTCAATGCTTTTTAAATCTAAATTTTCAAATAGAATCTCTTTTTTCTCTTATCTCGTTCTATCTGAGTGATCTGGAGTACTCATTAATTTAGAACTTATTCAAAATATTAATTTTATTTTTCTATACAATAATCTTAGTTAGACATTGTCATAAAAGAATATTACATTTAATTTAGAAGCTATTTAAGTAGTTTCAATTCAAAAGAAACAGTTTAGAAAAATTAATTTGAATTCGATCAATCAATTTCAACATAATCAAATATCATTGATTAAAATATTAATTTTTAAATTGTAGATATTAAGAGCATTTTCATCTTTCTTTCATTTCCAATTCATTTACTATTTAAAAAAAACGTTGAAAAGAAAAAATAATTATTCTTTATTAAACCAATTAAATTTTATGAAAAATGTTATAAACAAATTAGTAATTTCATTTGCAATTGTGAACTTATTAACAATTAATTAAGTTCTCTTGCATCTCAGCAACATAGAGACTAAAATATACTATTAAATTAAAATGACCTTGTATAATTTGTGAAATTTAAAGAAAAAATGAGCCAATAATTTTTTTATTTTAATTGCAAGAGTTTAATATAAAATTGAATAATTTTATAAGTCCTTGATTCTCATAGCATAAATTAATGTATGATTTAAATTAATAAAACCTAATATTTTTAAATCTATATGAATTTATCAAAATTATCATAAAATTAGAAGATGAAAAATAGTATTAATTAGTTATTTACAATTTTTTTATGAAATCTCCTCATATAAGAAGTGATTCTATAATAAAGGATGTTAACTACAGTTGAAAATTTATAGGATTATAAAAAAAATATATTAAAGACTTCTCAAAAATGTTAAGTTAGCATGCTTTATGTTTATTTTCAAATTAAACATTAAAATTAAATTAATTTGGAAGCATGTAAATTTAATAACAATATTAACTATAAGATTGGTTTAAAAATTTGATCCAAAAATTATTTTATATTGATATGCTACATCATTTATATCTTTTTGGAGTATCGTAAATTCTACTTTGAACAAAGTTACTTTATGTAGCAAACTCATACTCTAATGCTCTATCTCTTGCTCTTCTTTCTAATTCAGCTTCTAATTCTAATCTCTCTAATCTCTCTTTGCTTCTTTGTCTTTCATATTCTAATTCTCTTTCTACTCTATCCAACTATCTACTTCTCTCAAGAACTTTTCTTTCATTCTCTAGTTACTCAATCCTTATTTAAGATTTTCTTAACTATTCAACTCTTTCTCTGCTTTATCTTAATTCCTCTAATGCTCTTTATTATTCTCTACTTTATCTCAAAGCTTCTATTTATTCAAGACGCTCTCTGCTTTTTCTTAATTCCTCTAATCTCTCTTGACTTCTTCTTAATTCAATCTCTTCTTTTTATTTCTTTAATTACTCTAATCTTTCTTAACTTGTTCTTAATTCTTCGATCTTTCTCCTCTATTTTTGTAAATCTTCTATCCTACTTCTTGATTTTCTAAGTTCCTCAATCTTATCTTAATTCTTTCTCTCCTATTCTAGTTATTCTAATCTTTCTCTACTTCTTCTTAAATCTTCTAATCTTTCCCTGCTTTTTTTCAATTCATCAATTTAGGCTTATCTTTCTCTACTTTTCTTTAATTCTTCTAATTCCTCTAATCTTTATCTACTTCTTTATAATTCTTCCAATTAAGTTAATCTTTCTCTACTTCTTTTCAAATCTTCTAATCTTTCCCTACTTTTTCTTAAATCATCCAATCTCTCTCTACTTCTTCTTAATTCATCATATTATTCAATTCTTTCTCTACTTTTCTTCAAATCCTATATGTATTCCAATCTTTCTCTGCTCCTTCTAAGTTCCTCAACCCTTTCTCTACTTTTCTTTAAATCTTCCAGAACTTCTCTTTCTCTTTCAATTTAAATGATCCTTTCTCTACTTCTTCTCAACTCATTAGCTATTTATCTTTCTTACTAAAAGAAATCTGGAACAAAAGTTAAAGCTTCCAATAATTCAGAATAAGATATTCTTCCATCCTCATCTGAATCAACAACTCTGAAAAAGGCTGTCAATTCATCAAATGTCAATTTTGCTCCATTTTGTCTTAAAAAATCTTAAAGACTATAATTTTAGTATTAAATTTTTACGTATCAATAGTAATATATCCTAAAAATACTTGATCAATACATCTGAAGGCATCTAAAGATGTAAAGTCGGCACTAGCTGTTAAAATTTCTTAAGCAGCAGTTATAGAACTTGATTTTAATTTAAATAAGTACTTATAGTTTTATATTTCTTATTAGAATACTCTAGAAAGTCCCCATTCTACTTCTGTTGGTAATAACATGTTAACTTCTATGTAATAACTATCTCTAAGGGATGCAATTTGTCTTAATCTTGAATCTTCCTTTGGTAATATCGCTTTGACAAAGCTAATTTAATTTACAATATAACATACTCAGGATAAGTAATTCTTCCATCTCTATTTAAATCAAGTCTTCTAAAAAGATAATTAGATTGAGTTTTTGATGGATAAACTTTATTATCTGCTAAAAACTCTTCAATGTCTGATAGTGTTAATTCTCCTGTTCTCAATTAATCCAATCTCCTGAAAGCTGTATATGGTTCGAACATTTTTTGCTCTGCTAATACTTAACGCACCATCTCTGTTTTCTTTTCTCCTTCTGCTATAGTTATAATTAAGTTTGCTAGTCTTCCTTGTGTTCTTGCGGATAGGTACATGATTAAATAAAATTTATTTCCAAATAAATAAAAATTAAATCTCAACAAAAAACCAGTTTATACTCTTCATTTAATTACTCATTAAGTAATAGATTTGCAAATTTTATTTTATTTAAGTTACTTAAATTTTAAAGATTATAATGTTCAAAAAACCTTTAATAAATTTTTACAGTTTTTTTGATGACTTTTTACTTGTATTTATTTATAATAATCTTAAAGGATTATGACCATTTATCTATTGAAATTATGGGATACTTATCAAATAGCTTTATTTTATAAAATTCTTATTTTGTTTATTTGTGAATCATAAAAAGTTTTAGTATTAATTTTCTAAAAATGTCGAGACTTATTATGATCCTCCTATATTCGAATTAATATATATTACTTAGGTATATATTTTACTTTTAATATTTATGATTAGAATTAAGATTAGTTTACTATATGAACTTGAATTTTATTTAATTATAAATATTAGAAGATTAAGATTAGTATTTGATCCCTCTACATCAATATCTTTTTTTTTTTACATTTCAAACAAGTCAATTAACTTTAGCTTTTTAGAAGCAGACTCTAATATAATCTTTTTTTATATTCCTCCAACCCTAAAACTGGAAGAATTTTAAAGTTGATGAAAAAATACTATAATAATATTTAGATAAATATCCTAATAAACCTATCCTATCAAACATGAATTCAAAATTATCCTAATTTGAAATGAAAAATATACCTTAAAAATTTAGAACATTAAATAATAAGATTATAAGTTAAATAATTTAAAAATTATAATATCATTAATTTATTATGATTTTAAATAGTAACATTAGACTGATTAACTTCTATATTTCAAGATCATTTTATTATTTAGGTTATAATTTTAACAAAAAGAAAAACTATTTCTAAGTAATATCTAATTTTAAGTTCATTTCAATTTAAACTAAAAAAGTTTATTGAATTTTAATTAGATTATGTGATTAATTTTTAAATGTTATTAGAATATATTGAAATAAAATAATAAAAATTAAATTAAATTAGATTAAAAAAAAGTAATTTATTGATCTTAGATGAATCTATCGAAATTCTATATTAATGATTTATTATAATAATATTTTCTTATGAATTTTGAGCAATAAAAAGGAATGTATGGTTAAATAATAAATCTAATAAAAAGTATTTGAAATATATTGTTTAATAATAATTTATTAAATAAAGAAAATTAATGTCATCCAAAAGTCATGACCGTCAAAAAATTTTGAGTATTGAATAGAATGTGGGTCTTACAAAAGAGTAGTATGAAAAAAAATATTTATTTCATCGTTTAAAAGAAAGATTTATACATAGCTAGGATTTATCACTTGAAACAATCACACCGGAAGGACATGAAAATATTTACATTCCAATGGATATTCAGACTCCGACTTAGGCTGATGGTTTAAGTTATGAGGATGAATAAGCCCTTAGGATGCACGGTGCTTAAATTTGTTTCCAAGCTTGCAATCACTTAAAATTACCATTAACAACAGCCATTACAAGCTTAGTAATATTTCATAGATTTTTTGCTAAGTAAGACAAATGATGTGATAATTTTAGGAATTCTTTTGTAGATTTTGATTACCGCGAAATTTCAATGGCTTCATTGTATTTGGCAGGGAAAGTCGAAGAAACATTACTGAAAACATGGTATATAGCAGGTGCATTTAGCTCTGTATTTCAAAAGTAAAAATAAGCTCCACTGTAAAATATATGTCTATTTTTAGGGATATCATAATTAAATAAGAAAAACTAATACTTAAGGAACTTGGATTTGAATTATTTAGAGTTTCAGATCATCCGCATAAGTTCATAGAATCATTTTATCATTTTATTAAGATCGATAAACAGGTGGCTCAAAAAGCTTGGTATTACTTGAACGATTCATACATGACAGATTTATGTGTACATTTTCCACCTTAAGTTATTGCAGCAGGAGCTTTGTATTTAGCATTGAGAGTCTGTAATCATCCTATGCCTACTTAACCATGGTGGATTTTATTAGAAGCTACTTTAGGATAAATTGAGTAAGTAGCTACCACCATTTATAATATATATGAATTTGAAAAAATGGATTTTAGATAAGCTAGAAGAATTTTAGCTAAAGCCAATAGAGTAGCTTATGTAATTTAACATAGTGAAATTTATGGCATGCCTGAAAAAATTGAAAGACCTTTAGAAACTAAAAAATAGAATTCTGTCTAAACATCATAATAATAATAATAATTGTAATAATAAAATTAATAAAATCAATAAGAACCTATTTAAAATAATAACAATAAAGAAAAATAAGAAACATCGCCTAATAACAAAGAAAAAAAAAGTATAAAGAAGAGGAGTAAATCAAAGGAAAAAAAAAGCAAAGATAAAAAAAATAAATCAGAAAAAAAGAAAATTAAAGATAAAGAAAAAAAAAAGAAGATAAAAAAAAGAAAAAGAAGTAAATATATAATTACTATATAATTAGAAGTAGATCAAGAAGTAAGTCTGATAAAAAATTATCAAAAAAATAAAAAAAGAAAGAAAAAGAAAAGGATAAAGAAAGAGATAGAGAGAGAGAGAGAGAAAAAGAAAATGAAAAAGAGAAGGATAAAGAATTTAAAGATAATATGAAAGATAAAGATTTATATAAAAATGATTTGGAGAAATCATCAGAAGATCAAAATTCAAAAAAAGAATAGGATCAATATTTAGATAGAGGTATGATTAAATCCAATATGGAGATTGAGCATGAAAATGAACAAAATTAAAACAACAAAATTAACTTGTAATAAAATTAAAAAGGTAACGAATAAATAAGAGATGACAATATCCACCAAAATTCACAGACAAAGCAAGAGTCATTGTTTTAGACATAACAATCTAATCAAGAAGAATAGCAATAAAATATTGTACCTATAGATGACTAATCGAAAGTGTAATTGCCTTTATAGAGTAAATAGGATTTTATTGCTCAAATGAAAGCACTATTAAAAACATAATAATTACAGAAAAATGATGATATAGAAAAAAAAGAAAAAGAAGTAGAAAACAATTAAGTAGAGAAGTAATCTCCAAATGAATAAGATTCGGAAGAGGACTAATAACTTAATGCAATTAAATTAAAAAGTAATATATTATAAATAAAAATTTAGTTTTAGCAAAAAAAAGAAATGAATAATGAGCTCTGTTATATTAATTCAAAGAATTCGTTTAAGGTTATTTTTCTGTAATTTTCTATCAATATCTTTTTTTACAACTTCCAAAGAATTATCATCAAGTTCTTTTATTAAAGATAACACTGCACAAAGTATATTCTCATTTCTTTCAATATTCTTGTTATTATTTGAAATATTCTGTTGATGTTAATTTATATCAGGCGTTAAAGGTCTTTACTATTCTTGTTAATTAAAAATAAATGGTTATTTTTTAGGAGATTCTTTTAAACTAGATTTTGGTCTATTTAAAATATTGCTATTTTATATCGATTCTTCAAAATCATCTTCTAAAATATTGACAGATTAAGCATTTAACTTATCCTCATTTGTTATGGTTGTGTTATCCAGTTTAACTAAGTTTGGTAGATATTTAACTACAATTTCTCTATAATTAGGATGATCAGCACAAGGATTGTCTAAGGTTATTTTTATAATCGATACCTTATAACCATAATACTCTTAAATTAGGTAAATTAACCAAATATCTCAATTCTTTTATATCACTAACGCAATTTTTTCTTAGATAAAGTTCTTGTAATTTTTGACAACACCCTATATCTTTGAGAGTTGATATTTTATTCACAGATAACGAAAGCACTTCTAAATTAGGTAATTGACGTAATGCTTTTAAATCGTCTATGTCATTCCCCCATAAATTTAGATTTTTAATTTAGAAAAGTTGATCATTTTTTGTTTTTTAAACTATGAGCTCGGCTGTTAACGGTTTGCCCATTTGAAATAAATATATTATATTAATTCTAATTTAAAGTGATAAATAAAAATTCTAATTTAAGCATCATCATTATTAAATTACAATAAGTAGATTATAAAACTACAAAATTATTAGATTTAATCACTTTTCTAAAATAAGGACTTAAAAAAAAGATTGATAATTATATTACTTTGAATTTCAATATCTACTAAAATATCATTTATAAAAAATATCTCAACAATTTCTATTAATCTATATCTACTAAAAATATAATTCTTGTTGTCTAATTATGCTTTATCAATTTTGTTTTTTCTTTAAAATAGCTTGAATAGTGTTCTGATTTAGTCAATATATCAGTAATCAGGATAAATAAAATTATTTAGGTTTTCGAGCAACATCTTAAAATAGGTTCGAAACTTTATTCCAATGGTTTTGTAATAATAAAATAATTATAGATATTTTTTATATTAGACCATATTAATTAAGAAAGGATTTAATCAAATTTCCTATAATGTGCATTGAATTAATCCTTAAAATAAGTTTATTTCTCTAAAATACTGCAATGTTCCTACATAGAGTTCGTGAGAATTAGATAAATTTTGCTTATATGTTGTTAGTTTCTAAATATTCTAAATTATAACAATTCATTAAGTTGAAATTATATATTTTTTCTATTTCAAGTTAACAATAACTTAATCCAATGTTTTTATTTATAATTTTATATGAGTATTTTTAATCTTTCTTTCTATGATATCATTATATTAATGATTGTCTAATTAAGAAACATCGTTTAATTTTACTTCCTCTATGTTTATATGGTTTAATATAAATATAGATTAATCACTTTGTAATTATTCTTAATGTTAATTCTGATTTTCTCAAAATCTTTAAATAAAGAGTCTAATTCAGGAGTTAAAAAAATTAATTGAAAAGAATAAGTTCTGAAAATAATAATTTTCTAAAATCAAAATAATTTATCTAAAATAAATAACTTATCCCCATAATAAATAAAAAAATACACCATTCAAATTTTAATTTTTATAATGTACAGTTATGCAGTTATGATTACTCTAGCACATAAAATTGATTCAAAACTTTAGAAGATGTATGAAACTTTATTTCATAAATCATGAAGCCCACTAAGTTTAAGGTATTTAACAGATATCCACTGAAAATTGACCGAAAGTGGGTCTCTCTTTGAAATAATAGAGCAATTTATTATTTTTGGGGGATTAAACTTAAAAAACCTTTTTATATCATTTATATATGTTATTATAAAAATTATTGAATAAGAGAAATTTAAATTAAATTAAAGTATATTTGATTCTATTATGAGAAAGAAGGGAGTAAAATATATTGAAGAATATTTTTTCTGATTGTGTTATAATTTAAATTTAAAATAAATTTAACATATAATTTTATTAGAACATAATTATTTTAAATTATATTTTTTAGGTTAATTAAGACAAGTAGAATAGAAATTATAATTCAAATAGTTAAATAATTGCAAACTTATAATATATATATATAATATATTTCATAAGCTTTATTCAAAATTTTGGATATAAACATGTTAATTATTCTATGCATTTCAGATATAGTAAAAAGTATAGAACTTAATTGATAATATGTGAAATAAGTAATTAGAGAGTAGTTTATATTCATTAGAGTAATATATTTGATATATAAACTTAAATTTTTACACTTATAAAATGAGATCAAGCCTAGCTCTTCGTTTAAGAAATTCTATAGATAACACTCAAATATAATCTGATAACAAATAATCAGTTCATTTAAATATCTAACATCCTGTCTTGAGTCCTAGAAAGTCAGTTGATAAAACTACAATACATTAGATTTATAAAGTAACTTAACCACTTCAAATTAAAAACAAAACTATAAAATTGGGCAGAGATATTAGTGGCTATAATGTTAATTACAACAAATCGGTTGATGTCAGTTTGGAAGAATTGAAAAAAATAAAAATATTAGAAAAAAGTTTATATTTGATTGAAGAGAATCAACGATTGGTGAATAAAAAAATCAACAATGAAAAAGTTCTTCAAGAGGTTCTGTAACTATAATAAATATTCTTTTTAGAACCCTTATTAAATTAGTAGTAATTTAGAAAAATAACAGAAAAGATATTCTCTTCCAGTTTTGTATAAGAAATAATCTCCTTAACATATTAACCCAGATAAAACCATAATTCCTGGATTACCAGTAATTTCTGAAAATATAAATACGAGATAATCTAATTTTAGTATTGAGAAATGTCTAGAAGACTTAAATAAAATAAACAGTGGTGGATAAAGGGATCATCCATAATCTTCTGAAAGGATATTAGATTTATTATTACTAAATACTTGTGATTTAAAGAAAGTATTTAGAAATTAAAATTAAAAGAATAAAAGAAAAATAATTGTTTAAAGTAAAGTCCCTTAAGACTTTTTCAATAATTTAAAATACCTCTGATTATAATTTAAGCATTTAATATATAGATTATCAATTATAACTTATGCTCCAAATTTCTAATCTCTCTATAATAAATTTATTATTTTTCGACAGTATTTCATTATCAAATGTTTCACAATGACAACTATATCCATTAGATATATCAGAATTAATAAATAAACCATATTTATCTCCACAACCAATTGCTAATCCATCATTATCACATAATGTAATGTAGTTATTGATATGAGTCCATTTGTAAACTTTTATTTCAGAACTATTTTTGAAACTAAATAAAAACGATTCACCATTTCCATAGAATTTTCCATAACTATTTTTAATGCCATCAGATATGTATGCTCCAAATAAATATGAATCTAAATCTTTTATTAAAACGACTGCTGGTTAATAATTTTCTGTTTTTCTCATAAGAGTTAATATTGATGAACCATGTTAGATGGAACAATAAATACGTTGCCATTTTTATCCTTTGAAAAGTGGAGGTAAATGGGATGAAATGCTTATGAACTTATCTCTTGTAATGATATCTGATTTCGATTCAAGTTAAGTAGATTAAGAATCACGACAGACAACTTCTAAAAATAGTTAATTCAAATACTTTTTGGTTATTCCGTATTTTAAATTTAAATTTATCCTTCTACTTCAAAATGATATGGTATTATGGTCTTTTAATCATAATAATCTTAGAAATATCTGCTTTCTTTTTCTATATCATTATAATAACCTTATAATTTCAAATTTATTGAATCTAAAAAATTAGCAATTCTATTTTCTTCAATTAATTTTAAGACAACAATTTTTTATTTTTTTGTTTAAACAATTATCGTAATTACACTATTTTTATTTAATGGTATTTTGTTTTAAAAAAATTAAGATAGTTCTTATTATTCAACTAACACAATGTGTTTCAATAGAATTTAAAGATATAAATTTTCTATATCTCTAATTTAAGCATTAAGTATTATATCATCATTTTACTTGCATTTTCTTTCAGGCTCAAAAGCTACAAAGGATGACGTGATCGCTAATTAACCTTTTATTGCTCCCACTTAAGTAATGTATAGAGCCTAATAGGAAGAGGAATCAACTTATCTCGAATTCGATTCTTAAGGTTTATCTTGTACTTCCTTTAAGGGTATCTTTAATATCATACCTGGATATATAGAATTCTCAGATAAATTATTCAATCTTAAAATTTAGATTGCACTAATCAATTCGAATTATGAGTTACCTTATTTCAAATTTTAACTCTAATCCATATATAGAATCATTCATCTCCACTTTATAATAAAGGAAATTCTCTTATTTAGGTTGGTAATTATCTAAATATTCTTTTGACAAATTTGTCAGATTCCCTTCGTATTGCTCTTCCTGAATGTCTATATAGAATTCAGGATAATTTTTTCCTGCATATTCAATATTAATTATGTCGTATTCAGCAGAATCAGAATTTAACTAATTTCTAGCAGCTATTTAATAAAAGTCCATAATTTTTAATATTATATATCATTTTTGGGCTAATTCTTATTTCAATTAAATTGAAAATTCATCTGTTAAATCTTCATCATTCCAATCCTCTCTCCATTGTTTGATATCTATTTTCAAATCATGATTAACTTCTAAATCTAATTTTTTATCTTAAACTAATGCTTACCTTCTTATTCAAATTCCTCAAAGTCATCATCATCTTCATCAAAAATTTTTTAAACTTGTTATGGTTGTTAAACAGGTACTTTTTCTTCTTCTATTTTGTTTGACATTTATTTAAAAAAATTAATTAAATAATAATACTAATCAGAAGAAAAAAGTTTATAAGAAATAAATCCCTAACAAAAATCAAAGTAATTTTATTGAATAACATGGAAAGTAGAGATAATGATTCATTTTATTTATCCTTCAAGAATTATTATGATACTTAGAAATAGATAAAATAAACAAAATTAAGATATACTCTTAAAATTCATAGATATTCTTATAAATTTTAAAAAATTACTAAATCAAATTTTTGTTATATTTTTAAAGATGTGTATAATATAAATATTCTGATTTTATGTGCAACTTTATATTTAAATAGTATAAATAATTCATATTATTTTGTAAATCAATTAGATTTTAGCGATATAGATTTCTATTGCAACAATTAACATCCTTAATCATAAAATCGCATTTGAGAAATAAACTAACAACACGCGTATTGCATTTTAAATTAACTTTATATATTTAAAATCACTTTATCATTTTGGTAATTTCATCTTAGTTCAAATAATGAAATATCCTAATAAAAAAACTAATGGCAATCTGATATAATTAATTTCTGAATTACTTATTAATAAAATAATCAAATCATAAAAATTTATCCAAAGTCTATTCTCCAATTGTTATGGAATGAATTGCTGATATGAATATAAAAGATTAAATTCATAGCATTAAAATTTAATTCTGACAAATAAGAAGTATATTTAAACTATCATACTAATAAAATTGAATAATAAATATTATTTATGATATGATTCACAAAATACTTATTCATTTTAGGTTTTATACCTTAGTTATATTTTAATAAAACCATATGAATCTTTCAAAATGGCATTTACAAGAGCAGGCATAACCAAATAAAAAATTGAGATAATTTAATTTTAAATTACAAAATTAAACTTAATTTTTATTATTATTTTTCAATCTAACTATTTCTTTAAAATATTTAAAAGCTTTATTATTTATATTTTATGATAGGAAAATATAATATTAAAGATAGGAAATATTTATAGGCAGAAAAAGTAAATCAAAAAAAAAAAATTACTTTTTCTGCAAATATGAATTAAAAGTTAATAATTAAATATAAATTAATGAATATTAACGAAAAAATTGAAAAATTACAAAAAGAAATAAGTGATTTAAAGCTTAAAAAGAAATATAAGGAGCCACCAGAAGATGAGAACAGCTTATTTTTTGACACAAGAAAATATTTATTTTTCCAAAAGCAAAAAACAAAACCAATTTCATAAAAATCATCAAATAAAGGTTTTTCTCTTTCAAAAGCTGTTTTTGGATGATTACTAATAATTTAATGAACTAAATCATTTTATTTAATTACATAATAATTAAGATAATTTTATTATAAAAAGTTATATTGAAAGGAAGATGGATAATAATTTTTTTTTTTAATTTTTTATATCAAATTAAGATCTTTGGTGTATGGATCTTCATAATTGTTTTTATTTTGAAAAATTAATATCATTATTGTATCCCTATGCTAATCTCTTTCAATAATTAAAAAGTAACATCTTCCTTTATTTAATTTTCTTCTATTTTATTCTATCCATTTTCTACCTTAATTATCAGATTTCAATGAAATACCACAGCATTATAAAGAATTACCTTTCATAACTTAAATTTTCTCTATTATTTATGAATTCTCATTCAATAATTTAGAAAAACTATTAATATGTTAACAAAAACTTTAGATACATAATCTTGATTCAAATCTTTCTATTATCAAATTTTAATGACTTTCTTTAAGCAAATATAAATAAAGAAGAGTTTGCTAGTTCATCAATTATATAAATTCTTACTTCAAATTTTCTCTTAAATTGTGTATATTTTATTTATTATTTTCTTGTAAATCATCTTAAAATTGTAAAATTGCCAGAGTTTTTTATGATATTAAAGTTTCCTTTTTTCACACATATATCAATTGATTCTTGAAAATTCACAGGATCCTTTTCCAAAAAATATAGATACGATCTTTTTATCTGACTTAGGATTAAGTTAAAATTTCTGCAATAGCTATCTAAGTTTTGAATTTCAGCTTTTTCTTCTAATTAATATTAATGATCACTTTAGATAATTTAATAATTATAAATAGGTATTATAAATTATATCCTAATTAATAAGTGATGATGGGATATAATATAATTCGTATTTAAACACAAAAATTATCTTCAAAACAAATTTTTAATCATTAAAATCTACCTTTCAAAATTTCTGACCTAGGTTGCTTTTCTTAAGATGTTTCTGCTCTGGCAGTATTAGAAAGTATGTTCTTGTATTATTTTTAGTTAATAGATTTCGCAATATATCTTTAATAATATTTTGGATTATTTGTCTCTTTTAATGGCAAGGTCAAAGAAACCATTTACTTGCTTACAGGAGAGATACTCATTTTATGAGGATGTTCATTTCTATTACTCCAGCTTTATGGTTCAATTTAAAGAACTTTCAAAGGTAGTTTTCTATAAGTTATCCCTATCATGCATTCTAATGGGTCAATGAAATCATTAATTGATTTTTTTAATTCTTTTGTATTTAGTTAAAAATATGCTAAATTTGGTAGCTTTTCTTTTGCCATTTAAAATGTATAAAACCAACATAAACTATTTTCAGAAGGTTAAACTTAATTTAGCTTTTATAACACATCACTATTGATATATTAACTCATTTTTTCAGGTATACCATTTAAAGTTATCTTGGAGTTAATCGGAAGTAAATCACAAAGTTTCATAAAATTTTCACAATTATCCTCATTTTATAATACAATGCATAAAAATACACAAGAAACTTTACGAAGAAATATATTTTTTTTTTCATTCAAATTCTTCAAAATTTTCTATAAATCCTCCTAATTGAATGATTCAAAAATTTAACGTTTTATAGATGGATTGTTATTCATGTATTCAATTAATCTAAGCATTGACTCAATCAGCGAGTCCATATCTTATTCAGAGTGCTTCTTTAAATTAAGCATGTAGAAATTAAATTTATTTATAAAGTTTATTATTTAAATTCCTATATATTGATTTTAAGAAAATTATTAAAAATGATAATATTAGCAATATTAATTTCATTTTGATATCTCTTAAAGTTTATTTTCTTTGAATTTGGATTCCTTTTTCAACAAACCAACTTTAATCTTAGCTTTTATTTTTAAGCTAACTTATACTAAGTCAATACACCCATAATGTATTTTAGATCTTCTAATAAAACTAGGTTATAGAATATAAGATACTTATTTTACAAAAATTAGTCTTGAATACCCTTTGTTTATTTAGTCAATCTTAAATATTTATTTATTTTCTAAATTTTTTGTAAAGACATTGGTACTTTATTAAAATTTTATGGTGACTTCAAATCTTTTATAAGTATTTTTACATGCCTTGTTTTTACCATAAATTTTTAATTTTTATATATTTAAACCCTAAATTAATAATATTCTTCTCTATTATATATTAGTTTAATCTTATTTTGATATGATGTAAAAAATTTTCCTGTTATTAATTAAATATTGTTGATTTAAGAATTGAACCTTTTGGTTGATCTTCAGTTAAATTCTAGTTCATTATTACTTGGTAGTTCTTCAATTTTATTTTAATTTTATAAATAAATTTTTTTGTTTGAAACTTAAATAAATTTCTTGCCATTAGAGGATTTGATTATATATGATTGAAAGATTAATTGCTCTATTATATTTTATATAATGAGTTTAACATCAAATTTATTGCATGAACATTATTATTAATTGAGTAAAAATATAAATTAAGTTTATAATTTAAAAAAAACATATTAAAAAGAGGTTTTTTAATCAGTTTTCCAAAAAACTTTAAATTTAAGTAGAGAAATACATTTCTTAATGTATCAAGTTAAATACAATAATAATGATAATTGCTTCATACATAATAATATGTATTGGAATAAAGATAATGAATCCAATTAAGAATATCAAATGGACATTCAATGTGCTAAATTTTATTTTTTTAATTGTATAAATGTGGATATGGTAGATCATTTTGAATTAATAATCATATTTAAAAAAATTCATTCTTTGGTGTCTTATTTATAATGACTTTTGTGATAAATGGTAAATAAATTTAGGTTATATATAATTATTTTGTCATTTATTCTTGTTTTAACTCTTTATCTTAATTTATTTTTAATCAAAAGTTAGATTTGTAATTGAACTCTATTGACCTGATTATATGGGTTTATTTGAAACTTCTTTCATATTCATGTTTTTTCCATTTGATAAATTACATTCTCTACTGGAATTTTTTTATTAAGAATTATTGTTTTTATTATTATTTGCATCATTTTAAAAATTAGATACATTAAAAGTTTCATTAGCATAAGTTTTTTTTATCCAAGGTCTTTATTAAGTGCTATCTATTTCTTCTGACAATTAAGCGACATATAATAAGTGTTGTTCACTTTATATATTATTTAGTTGTTCATTAATTTCGGTTGATAGAGATTCTTCTTTTTCAATTTGTTCATCAAATATTAAAATATTTACTATCGGAGTTGGTTTGAATAAATGAGGAGGTCCATTTAATTTATATTGTTGTTTGCATAGTAATTTAAGTTCATTCTTCGATTTTTAAGAATCTTAGAAGCACAAAGATGATCCCATTTATGGAAAAGTTTATTAAATTAATATTAAATCATACTAATACAAAATTTTCAACAATTAAGAACCTAGTATATCAAAAAAAAGAATCATAATAATAATATATTTATTATTCTTAAATTACAACATTAAAATGATATTATATTGGGTAGAGTAGCTAAATTTAAATTATATGAATTATCCAATATCATACCTTAAAATAAAGAATTCAAAAAAAGGAATAGAAGATTGATAAAGTATGAATGTATAAGAATATCAAAATTACCTTAAATTTCATGAGAAAAAAAGTTTAGATAATTATGAGATTATATAGTTAAAAATTAAAAATTTAGAGTAAAATTGAAGAATTTACATTTTATAGTTAAGTTTATCAAACATAATATAATTATTACTTTTCTATGAAAATTGCGCCAACATTATTAGGAAATCTATTATCAATTCCATCTAAACCTTATCCCCAATCATATCCAGTGGCATATGCTAAAAAATAACCATCAGGAGAGACTTAACTTGCTATAACAGGAGAATCATATTAAATAGTTGTAATTTTATTTTTCTTTTTTAAATCCCAAAATATTATGCTACAATCTGAAGAACTTGTACTAACCCAATCATAAGATCTGCTGTTAAATTAGAGAGAATTAACAACATAATAAGTATTAATTTTCTCTGGTTTATATGATGTTTTTGAATCTTCTTCTCTTTTATGACATTTATAAACAATTCTATTAGTTGCTTCTAATCTATCTGTCATTTCCATCACTGCTCCTCTTCCATCAACTGAGCAATATCCCATCTATTTTGAATTGTGAGATATCGATAAAGTACTAATCTGTGATCTATTCCCTAATTTAGAATCTTCAACTTCAAAAATATTTCTAGAAACATTGCTATTTAAATTCCCTCTAATTTTATCCCATGAAAACCATTTGATTTTGCAATCTACATCAGCATATGCAAACATTCTTTCATTTTAATCTTGCTCGCCTACGGTAGGTATACTAGTCAAATTTAATTCGTAAACAGGTGATGGTTTCATTCCCATTGTATTTTACTTTAGTGACCACAATCTTAACTTTTTATCAAATCCCAAAGAAACCAAAACTTGCAATTCATCATTCCAAAATACTTATCTTGCAGGACAATCATCATGATATCCCAAAATTATATTTTGACCTGATTTTATATCGTATACTCTAACTGTATTATCGGCCAAAGCCGCAAATATCATTGACATATCTTTTTTCCAACTAATTGAAAGCACTCTAGAAATAAGATTATTATCTTACGGTTCTTAACAATCTATTACACTTTTAAAATCAAGAGCAATTTAGGTTTAAATGCCATTTTGTGTAAGAATTTAATAAAAGCGAATATAACCATCCCATGCTCCTGTTGCAAATATATCATTATTCCCAAATCTAATTTCGGAAACTGAATCCATCAAATTATCACACGTAATTCTTGGAGTCTAACAATAAAAAAGTAGGGAATACTTATATTGTATGCATATGCATGACTATTATACTTAAATTATAGCAAAAAATTATTAATTGTTATATAAATAAAAAGAATTTTTAATGTGGTAAAAAATCAGTCTGAAAATCACAGCTTTTATTCATCATCAACTTCATAAATTGCTTATTGTTATTAATTATATTTAGAAAATGTAAATTATTTCTTGGTTTCTCCATTTTGAATAATTCTTGGACTACTGCTAAAATTTATTCTACCTGAATCAGGAGATTGAGTATCAGGAGTAAGTTGCTCAAACTCTTGAGTAGAAAATTTTTTTAAAGCACTTTTTTTAGGTAATTCCGTAGGAGAAGTTTCTGCTAAAGCTAAATTCTTTGTCTATGACTATTGAACAAATCTAGGACTATTTATTGTTGGGAATTTAATAGTTGTTTTTTCATCCTCAATTTCTTCATCCTCATTTTATTATGATATTTAAGTTGCTTAAGGCAATTATATACGATCAGATTTTTGTAATTTGAATGTTAAAGTTTACCAAGGTTTTATGCTATTATTTTAAGATATTTTTTATGATTGAAATTTAAGCTTTCTATCTTAAAATGAATCTAAAAAAAAAGGATGTTTTAATGCTTCGTTTGCAGTAATTCTATTTTTAGGGTTGGTTTAGAGCATTTGATTAATTAAATCAAGAGCTGTTTAAGGAGTTTAGTATATATTTAATGTATCTAAATTTATCATGCATCTCTTATTTAATTTTAAGATTTCATGAAAATCATTTCCAGGAAATAAATCTTTAGTAGTGATTCTAATTCAATTTTATGATATTTACAATTTATAGAATATGCAACCTATGCTAAAAATATCACAAATTTTGTCATATTTTATTGTAAGATCTTTTAAATTTGCAATTTCAGGTGCCACATATCCAGGAGTACCACATTTTGGAAATGGATAGAGAGAAACAGTTGTACTTGTTGCCAATCCAAAATCAACAATTCTTAGTCCTTCTTTAACATCATTTAAATTTTTGAACATAATGTTTTCTGGTTTCAAATCGCGATGCATTATGTTTTGTGAATGCATGTAATCAACTGCAGTCAATAATAACTTTATTACTATTAAATAATTACCAGCATTATAGATTTTATTTCATCCCATCTCAATTATGAAGGCTCCTTTTTTATTATTTCATGAAGAGAACTACCTTTCAAGTATTCTAAAATAATATAAAATGTATTCTCTCCTTCATATACCTCTTCTAATTTAACAATGTTTTCGTGGCTAAGTACTGACATTAAATTTATTTCATTAAATAATGCTTCCTAATTTCATTTATATATATATACAAATCCTCCATCTTCTCTTAAGTATCTCTTCTCAACATTTTTCGATGCAAACTCTTAATTGCTAGATTTATTCTTTGCTAAATAGACCTAAATATTATAATATACTTTTACTCTTGATGAACCTCCCCTTCCCAATTGTTTGATAGGTATATAAAAATCACTAACATTGCGATACATCACTTTATTTCTTAACAATAGCTTTAACTTTTATAATTCCTCAGAATCTCCATGAAAATATTTCACATCCTCTTTATATTCAAATCCAACTTATATAAAACTTTACTTCTCTTATTACCAATACACTTTTGTTTAAAGATTAACTTTAAAAATATATTTCGGTTATTATGAATTTACTTCCTTTAAATATAAATTTATCTTTTTACTTAAGTTAAAATTATATAGTCTTCAAATAAGAATAAAAAGTATGTGATATCCTTAAGAAAATGCTTTCTTAAACATATCATTTTAAAAATTGATTTTTCATAATCGAATTTATGGGCTTGAATCATTATTACTGCAAATTTATATTAATTTAAACACAAATTAAATGAAAAATAATTTTAATTACCTACTTTAATATTAATTAATCTGAATTAATTAGAAAAATGAATATAAATCCATTAATTTTAGGATTATATGAGACTTTATTAATAGACAAAGATCCCCCTAGGTAACTTCAAATATTATTACGAATTTATTCGGCCATTGATTCAATTCAGTTTAAGATTAAAATAGTTCTTTCAAGAAAATGCTATAGTAATCAACGTTTAAAAACAAGTATTAAATAAATCATAATTAACAATTATTTAGTCTCTTTTTAAAAAATATTTATTAATGAATCTTTTAATAATCTGTAATTTATGAATGTGAGGAACTTAGAATATATTATATGTTGTTAATATCAACTTTAAACTTACCGAAAAAAGATATAACTATATTTTAAAAATATAATCTTCTTATTGAGGAAATAGAATTATTACCCTGAGAAGGTAATATCAAACTGGCGAATATAAAATAAATAAGGTGTGTGGCCTTTTGACTAAGTTTGTAAAAATACTAGAAAAGAGTTGACAAAAAATATTTTTAAAATGCATGCTTAGAATATCGATTGAGAATAGTTTAGATATAATTTGCAGTAGATTAAACATTGGTTCATTAAAAATTGAAATGATTAAGTACTGTGGGGCAAAAGATATTAAAATGAGACATAAAAAAATGCATCTAGTTTTTGATGTTTATTTTTAAAATCAAAACATTTCAAATAAATTATTTATCATTATTTACGCTTTTCTAATTTTATAATTCATATGTAGACATTAGTCCTAAACATAGAGATTATGTTTTTCATTTTTATAAAGAAATAATATGTCTAGACGAACAACCTTCATTATTATAATTTATTTTATAAAATCATGAAAACTTTTCTTTGCAAATTATTTAATAAATATTAAATGAATTAAGAAGAATAGGAAATTTAAGAAAATAAGATTGAAGATATAAGAAATAATTAAGAATTTCAGCAGTTCTGTGATCATGTCTAATAAATTTAAGAAAACCTTAATGAATATATTCTTAAATAATAGGAAAATTAAGGAGAGGAGAATCAAAACCTTATTAAATAGCTTTAAGAAAACTTTGAATTAATAAAGGAGAAAATATCTGCTTTAAGAAGGTCTGAAGTGATTGAAAATTAGGAAGAATTAAAAAAGATGATTGATGAAGTGACAAAAATAGTTTAGCAAACAAATGAACCATTCTAATAAATTTGTAAGCAACAAATTTATTATATAGAATACGATGGAAATGACTTTGATGGATTAGAATTGGAATTTACTCAGCCTAAGAGGATAAAGGGAGTAAAAAATGCTTAAGAAAGAAAACAAGAAAGAAAAAGAGCTAGGATATAAAAATCAAAATAAGCACTTTAAATATTTAAAAAATACATAATAGTTTCTTTAATAGCTTTCTAAAAATTTATAAAGGATCCTGAAAATATAGCTAAACTATTTGTAATTGCTGTAAGTTGTTTTTTTGTAAGTTCTTTTTTATAAATTCCTGATATGAGTAAACGACATAGTTTATATATACTTGAATGGTTAGCTTATAATAGATGTGCAAGAGTGGTTTTGATCAGTGGATCATTTTGTTTTGTATCATTAACATGGTATATTATATTATTAATATGGATTGGATTTATGGGATTAAATGAAACCAAGGGAAAATTAAATACACTTATTCATGAATGCAATCCTATACTACAGTTAACATTATTATTTATGACAGATAATGATTTGATAAACAATAAACTAGATCTGGCTATTTGGTTTTGTTACTTATTTCAATACTCTACTTATAGAGTTTATTATATTCATTCTGTTAACATTATTAAAAAGATATTATCAACACTAACTTCACAAAGTTTTAATCGAGTGTACCAATTTCAATAAATTTATATTTTCTCTGTAATAATATTATTTATGAATTTCTTAATCACATTTTTTGGTATATTGATGCTTCATAAAGTTGGAATTTACGCATTAAGTTTATTATTTTATGGAGGAATTCAAACTTTTATTGAATATGCTTAATTGATTTTGGTTTGTCAGAAATTAAAATAAAAATATACCTATTTTATAAATAATAATATTGAATAATTAACAGAACCTTAATTTTATTAAGAAATAATACCAGATATTATTTACTAATTAGTCAAAATACAATATTGTTCTTAATTAATTGTGAACTACTTTAGGACTATAAATTTCCATATATTCTTGCATTTATGGTTGTTTTAAATATTTTCAGATTTATAAAGTAATATTATTGAAAATTAATTTAGGTTCTTTACAATCTCTAAAAAAGAATATAGATTAAATAATTAAATATAAAAGAATACGATAACATTTGGATTCATTATTTCCAAGAGCAATGGATGTTTAAGAAGATGAAATATGTATAATATGTCATGAAGAACTGATCTTAGCCAGAACTCTACCTTGTTAACATAAATTTCATCTAAAATGTTTATTTGGATGGTTAAAATCTCAATAATAATGTCCAATTTGTAGGGCTGAAGTTCCAATAGAATTAGAATAACCTTAATAAATATTTAGTAGAATATTTAGTTTCATAACTTAATTTAGCATTTCAAACTTTACCTTCTTTTTTTATATTAATAGTGGCAGATAATAAGATTTTTAATTGAATGAATGGGAAGAACAAGCTATAATAGGATAATAATTATTACAATAATAATAACAATTAAGATAATAATAATAGTAAAGAGATTAAGAATAAATATAATAATTACAATAAGAGAGATAATAGCTCTAATAATAATAATAATAATTATAATAATAATAAGAATATCTCTAATAATAATAAATCTTATTGTAATAATAATAGTAATAATAATAATAATAAAATTAAGAATAGAAATAGTTAAGCGATGTAATTGATAATCTTGATGTTAAAATAAAATAAAATGAATCGAAAGACAACTAACAATAAGAGGTATATTAAAAGTAGGATAAAGAGTTATTTTAAGATTAAGACCAGTAGCAAATTTGGTAAGAAAATCAAGAAGCAAAAGTTGAACAGGAATTTAAAGTCTTAAATGAAAATAATAATCAAGAAGAAGAGCAAACTGAATAATTAGATTAAAGTTCTAAATAATAACAAATTGAACATTTTGATTTTACTGAATGATAAATAAATATATAAATTAAATTAATTCATAATCATAAATATGATTAATTTTCACCCCTTACATATACTTCTTAATTGTCTTATCACTTAGTCATCTTATTTCTGTTTACTAAATTGTTTATCTTTATCTTTTATCTTGATTATAAGAAAGCCAATCAATAACGCAATATATTTAAAAGAAATAGGAATCCAAAGATAACTATCCATTATCATCAAGGTTAGAAATTTTACTTTCAAAAAAAAGATATATTTATTTTGAAATTTAAAAAAATACACTAGTAGACTAACTGTAAACTTCCTAAAATGTAATTATTGATTATAAAATAATTCAAAGTTATCAATATTAAATTATTCTTAAAAAACTTCAGTAATTTATTGAGGATTTACAAAAAATTAATTGCATTTTGACTAGTAAAAATGAGGATAGAGCTAAAATATTATTCCCACAAATAAAAAAAGTAATTAATAAATAAATAATCCAAAACTGATCATAGAAAGTAGCAATAAATGGAGAAAAAGCTTAAGAATTTATAATCTTAAGTTAAATGTGAAATACATACCAAAATGATAATTAATTCAAAAACAAAAAATTTTATTATAAAATAGAGAAAGGAATTAAAGTGAACATTAAAAATCCATCTAATTAAAATATTGTTTAAGAAGTTTGATAGAAACTTCAAATATTATTATTAAACTGGTTGAAATTGACAATATATGTTTAATTTAGAAATGAAATGAGATGGGAGAAACAAGAAACTGGATTTTCATAAAGAGGGAAGTATCATATGAATAATTTTTGAAAATAACATTTGAGGAGGATGAATATTATGAATTTTTAAAATTACTTTCTTCATGAAAAGAAAAGAAATATTTAATTTATTGTTAATGTACATAAAATTAACCCTAAACTTTTTATCTAGAAAAATAAACAATAATATATTTATTTATAAGAATTGATTATAATTATTAATATTTTAAATGAGATTAAAAAATGGGATAGTTGTGATTGATCGCTTTTTAAAACCTAGACTATATTAAAAACAAAAATATGCATTTGATAATTTAAAAACAGATGATGCTTATAAACTAATTATTTTTTTTAATTTTGAAAAAGCACAATAGTTTGCAAAAGAAGCTGAATAAATAGCTGATAGTAAGGAAATGGATACTTTAGAATAAAAGATGGTTAAGGACATCGATTATATTTTTCTAAAGAAGTAATATTTTCTTTATAATTACTTAGTGAATATGTTTAACCTATAAAAAATATTATTAAAAAAAAAATAAATTAAAATATATAAAAGAATGACTAAAATGTAGAAAATACAAAATTATAAAATAACTTATTGAATAATAATTAAGACAAAAACATAGATGATTAGAATAAATAATAGGATTGTTATGGTATTTTAGATGAGATTGAAGAGAAATTGAAGAAAACATCAATTAGTAGATAAAGGTTAGTATAATTAGAGAAATTAGATAAAGATTTCGAATAACTATTAAATTATTATCCAAAAGCAGTTGAAAATATTCCAATAAAAGCAGATAATTTGTATAGTCTTTATTTTGATGGTGCAAGCAGATCTAATCCTGGCCCTTCTGGAGCTGGGGTAGCATTGTTTGATAGGTTAATATAAATAAAGGAGATATCTTAACCATTGTAAAAGCAAACAAATAATTCAGCTGAATTTTTGGCATTATTTATAGGAGTGAGATATGCTTTGAATTTAGGAATAAATTATTTAGAATGTTTTGGAGATAGTAAAGTAAGCATTTCAGTTTATCATTAGCTTATTATTGATGGAATGAATAATAAGTTAAATTTCAAATAACCACATTTAGAATTTTATCGATCTGCAATTAATGACTATACAAAATTGTTTAAGTAGATTCGATATATTCATATCTCCAGAGATGAAAATAAAATTGCAGATAAACTAGCATCAAATGCTGCTGAATATTAGAAAATGATTAATCGATGAGTTTTTAATAATAATTCATAATCAAAAACAAAATATACATATATTCAATATTAATGTTAAAATATTTAAGAGTACGCAATCCAGACTTTGCTGATAGATAATAACCCAGTATCTTTTGTTTTGTTATTGTTAAAGGTTCCATTGATATTTTGGACTTGTATTCTGTTATTATAAGAGACCATTAAATGGAAGACTAGCTTAAACATATATTGGTAAAAGACACTTATGAGTAAAGATATTTTCTATGAATTTAGATTTGAAACCATATTTAAGTAAAACATAACAAACATGGAAATGTATACACAATTAATTTAACATAATGTTGATGCTTTTATTGATTTAGAATCCTTCAGATTCTTATTAAAGGGAGATATCAAAAGTGGAAGAACTCATTGTTTAATTGGTGCGCCATAAGATCCAGGTTTATTATTAATATTTACTGGACATGTTTTTTATAGATTAGAAGAATTAAAAAAGCAAGAAAAAAGTGACACATTTGAAAATAGATTTAACTATAAAATGTTTGTATAATTAAATTTTAGATTAAGCTAAAATGCTATATAAGAGAAAATAATTAGTTTTATGATTTGTTGACAAACTGCAAAGAACCTTTGATTGATTTTGAAAGTGTTATTTCATTTGACTCTTAAATGGCCTTTCTCAAATTGCTAAGAATTATTCTTAAAAATATAGACTAAAGAGTAAATATCTATATTACTTAGTATTTAGAAATTTGAAACTGCAAAAGAATATCATATCTATTAATAAAATTAGGGTTCATTTAGAATGGGTTAAGTAACGTTTGATTTTATACTTGAAAAAACATCAACAACTTGGTATGGAGTCTAGGAAATTAAAAGTGCCCATTTTAAATTTGAAATTATAGATCTTTAAACTCCAACAAATGCTTACGAATAAGATAGAGTTATCTACTTTATAAATCCAGCATTAAAATATCAAAGTAGCACTAAGTAGATTTTGAGAGATTCTAAATATGTTAAGATGTGCAAATAAATTGAAAAAACCGATATTTAAACAATAAAAAATAAATTTAATTTTAGTAATAGTTTACATTTATTTAGTTTTAAGATCTTTGAAAATTATTAAAAATAGAGATATTTTATTTCAACTATAAATTTTATTTAAATAATTTAGAAAGGAAATTGAGAAGCTAAATATGATTTTAGATTTAAAAGCAGATTCAATTGAATAAGTTTAATAACAAATAAAATTAGATATATAAGCAATAGGAAAAGTCATCACATCAGTTGATGTTAGAGTAAATATTTAAATAAGTTTAGGAATTTCTTTTATCTAAATTCTTACTTTACTAAATAAGTGAATCTTTTGATATTTGTTTACCATTCTAAAAAAAATTTGAAATGATTTTACTGAAAATTAGAAAAATAAAAAAATAAAAATTCTTGCTATCAGCTGATTACAATGATACTTGTTTAGAAACAAGAGTATTTAAGGATATTAAAAGAAATCTTTAAGATATTCTTAATTTTATAAAAGAGGAAGTATAAAATCAACAACATAGAGCGCTAAGCTATTTAACAATAAAAAACCACATTTAGGAAGATTTTGTTTAATAATTGCCAGAAATACAGATCGAGGATGTTATTCAACCTGAGATAACATAATAAAGCGCTACATCTTAATTGCCTTAGCTTGAGCAAAAAAATAAAAATAGAATAAAATTGAATTCTCTTACTGTTGATAAATTTATCAACACTGAAAATGTACTTAGCATTGACTAAACTCTATAACTTATAAAATAAACATCAAGACCTCATCAAGGTATTTCAACTTTTAGAAGTCGCATACCTAGATTAAAAACAGAAAAAAGTAGTTTACAATAACAAATTAAATAATAATTAAAATTGATAAAGATTGACACAACACCTAAAGGTGTAATTCTCCAAAGTCCGATGTTTATAAATTAAAATAGTGATTAAAATTTTTTAATGAATTAAAAACAAAAAGAATTCAAGTAACCGGATGATTATAAGAAATTAAATAGTGTAATTAATAATAATAATTCTTCAAAAATCTTGAATACTATGAGCTAATTAAGTAATGATTAACTTCAAAATAGTATAATGTCTCCTGAAGAAATAATTAAGGGATTTTAAAGCAAAGTAAAACTCAGTAAATGTAATTAATCTCTATATATTAGAATAATCTTTGTTTAAGATACCTAATCTTTCAAAAAATTACTTAAACTGTTTAGAAAGAATGCTTAACATAGGAATAAATAGTAAATAATGAAAGTTTATAAATTATTTTCTCAAAAAATTATATTTACTTTTTTTTGATTGAAAATAAAACAGATAAACTAAATATTTGAAAAGTTTATATGATCAATTATGGCACTCTTCCTTTCAATTTTATAAGTAAAATTCTTATTGTAAAATAATTTATTAATTTAAAATTTAAATAATTAGAGGCGTATTTTTTATCTAAGAATATAATATCTTTATATTTCAAAATAATACTACTGAAACTAGTATATTTAAAGTGATTAATAATTTGCTAAAAGAATTATCAATCTAAATAAATATATATAAAGGTTTACTGGACAAAATAAACAAGATGATCCACTCCAAGTGCAAGAATTAATACTACAGGATGATGGTGTCGTGTAAATAGAACAAGCAACATACTCACATTTTCCATTTTACCATGAACATTAATAAGATGCCATTCTACTACAATCATATTACTAATAATTATGTAGAAAATACAGATTCCATATCAGAACATTTTAAATTACTAAAACTCTCACATTATTTCTTTTTTTAAATACAATAAGGGATTGAATTACAATCATTATTATCTAAAGATAATCTATTGCATGTTTAAAATTTAATGCAACTCTAAGTTTGAAAGTTCCAAAAGCATTATATTCCTGTAGGAGTTATACCTTGACACTTATCTTAACTTGTAAAATTGCAATCTTCATATGGAAGACAATATCCATCATTTGCGACACATCCAAATATTTAATTACAAATTTGTTTATCTGTATAATAATTACATTATTATCCAACATGACATTAATCCAAATACCAAATACATTACGGTGCTATACATTTAGATTATGTAGAAATCTCCGTACAATTAGGTTGATAACAATTTTTTCCATTCCAATTACATCCTTAAAATTATTAACAGTATTATGGTTGAGTAAAATTTGAGCATTAACATTATTCTTACCCAAAAATTATTTCTATCATAAACAATAAAGTAATTAGATTAATCATTTATACAAAATTATTTAATTATTTATTAAATTAAATTTATTATTGATAATATTTTGTGTTAAATTTTCAAACAATGATGTATTTGCATCGCGGATCAAATGGATAAATTTTAATGATTTTGCTAATGTACTTTTAATTAGTGACTTAGATATAAGACTCAATCGAAATTATTAATATTTTCTTTATACAAATTAATATATTCTCTATTATTTTGAACTATTTTTGTAAATCTTAGGGTTAGGAGTTTGCTTTACGAAATCTAATTTTCAACATTTTACTTTTTTCAATTCTTCATAAATAGATTTCCTTTCAATTTTATTGAAAACTGAATAAAAAAAAGTGTTACAAGCTTTAGATCCAAAATATATTAAGATAAATATTTGGTTCTTCGGGTTATAAACCTCTTAGTTTATAATATTGAGATTTTATTTACTTATAGTTCTAAAACTTTATAGGAAAAGTATAAATTATTTAACTTTCATTTTACTTTTGTTTTTAATCAAAGTAATTTGAGTTACAGAGAGACTTGATGCTTCTCAATAGATCTAGATCAAATACCTTCAATTCACTTTTTTAAAATCACTTACAAAAATTGGTTTAGATTTAGGAGTAATTTTTGTTATTTACATCTATAAAGTTATTATAAATTTATATTTATAAATTAAATTTATACATCCTTATTAATCATCTATTTTTGGTGGATGTCTTTATTCTCAATGATTAAGTAGTAAATGGACATATTCAAATGTGATAAAACTTCTATAATACGAGTCAAAATGATCCTTATTTTTTTAATTTTTATAATATCTAATTTAACAATTATTCATTACAATTTTTTTAGTGATATGCTTAAAGTTATTAGCTTCAGACTATTTTTTTAATGAACCTTCTTATCCAAACTGGGTTCTAATTACTTCATTGTCCATGCTCTCAAACATAATTTTCCTTATTGTCACATATTAAATTTTGGCATCAATCCCCTCTTAGTTTTAAAGTGTCAAAGCATCAAATATATTTTGATACTTCGATTGATCAATAACGTTGCTTTATTTCTATTGATCTTCACTCTTTTATTTTTGTCTGATTTTACAAACATTTATTTTTCAACTCACTAAAATAATATTTATAGATTGTTAATTTATTTTTTTATTCACATTTTAATAATTCAAAACATCCGATTCTTAAAGATGTTGTATATATATTGATTATTCAATCTATAAAATTTTGTATGTAATATTGGTTTTATAGTTTCAGTTTCAAAATGAAGAATAATAAAAAAGCATTTTATCTTTAATAATTTAAATATATATCTATGTCTAACAACAATCATTCTGATGATGAAGAAATGTTTGTAATGTTTATAAATCTTACTTTAGCTTGTGAGCAAAATTCAAGCATAAAAAGTGGAAATCGAGTCTCTCTAAAAATAATTAAGAGTTTAAGAATTTCAATTTAAACAACAGATATTGGAAGTATTAGTAATATTGAAAATAGTTAACAAATGAACTTGAGAGAGAGAGAAAGAGAACTAGCGAATTAGAGAATGAAATAACTACATAAATTAGTTCAATAGGACAGGGTGAAATATAATCATTTGCTACTTAACTTGAATAAAAGTTGTCAGAAGCTGAGAATAAGTTATTAGAATATAAAGCTAATGAGGTTAATATTGTATTAATTATATTCTAGTTAAAATTGTAAAAAGAAATTTAGAGTTTAAAAAGAAAACCTGATAACGAAGAAATAGATGATTTAAAATAGTAGTTAGTTAAAATGGAGGAAACAGCAATTGCTTTAATAGTTGAAAAAGAAAAAGTGATTTAGGATTTATAAAGTCAACTTGAGTGTTCCACATAAATTTAAGAGATTAATTAAGATTAAATACATAGTTCTGATGTAGACGATGAAAAGGATATAAAAATTTAAAATTTAAAATAATTAGTATAGGAATTAAATTAGAAAATAGAATAAGACTAGTTGCATTTCGATGAAAGAATAATGAGATTAGAACATGAGATTACAGAAAGAGTATTAGACAGTATAAGTCATTAAATAAATGAATCAAAATCAGTTGAATAAGATTTACTTCATTAAATCAATCTTTATGAGGAGAAAATAAAAAACTAAGATAAGTTGCTAGTAAATTAAGAGAAATTATTACAATAAGTAAAAGATGAGAAGTAAAAAGAAGTAAATTTTTATGAAAACAGAAATGTTGAAATGTAGAAGAAGTTATCATCAGCTTTGTAATAAGTTTTAAAAAGTGATAAAAAAAGTGAGGAAGCATTTAAGCAATACACAAATTTATAAAGAGAAAAAACTATTCTTTATAAACAAAGAGATGAATAAGTTAAGTTAAATGTTAAATTAGAAAATAATTTGAGAAAACAAATTTAAGATATGGATGAACTTAGATAATATAATAATAATTGTTAATAATAAATTGATGATTTAGAGTAATAGGTCAATCATTTAGAACAATAACTTCAGGAAACTAAATTTTATTATGAAGAATAAATATAAATTCAAAAGATTCATATTCCAAGTGAAAGATAACCCTCATAGTAAGAGGAATAAGGTTAAGGAGGAAATTTACTTAGTGAATTATTAACAGAAGAAATTTCTATTGAAAAACCTCATAATACACAATAGAGTGAAGATAGTTTCCATTAATAAATTCCTTAAACACCTTAGTCTAAAAATGGGTTAGTACATATGTTTGCATCCTCTAGAATCTCAAATGCAAGTGTAAATACAAAAAGAAGACATTAAGAAATAGAATAATTAAAGATAGAATTACATTCAGTTAAACATGAAAATGAGTATATAAAATTATAATATCATTAGATAATTAGCAGAAGAAATAGAAAATTATGAACATTTAGTTGGAGTTTTATAATAAGAAATTAAAGCGTAACTTTTGGAAATATAGAATTTAAGAAAAGGTAAACTTGATTACTCTTAAGAAAGAGATTTAAGAATTGATTAAGAATAATTAAAGTAATCGCTTCATAAACTTGAAACTCATTTTATAACAGCTAAATTGAGTTGGGCTGAAGAAGTTAACTTTTTAAAATCTGAAGTTAAAAGAGCAGAAAAATAATCATAGGAAAGTACAATGCTTTATAATTAAATATTGACTGAAAAAGAATATTTTTAATCAAAACTGAAGAAGCTCGAAACTTAAATTGCAAAAAAAGAGAAAAAAAATTAAAATAATTAAAACACTCCTTTAAGTCCTCTTAAAGAAGATGATTAAACAGTGAAAAAAAAAGGATTTTTATCTTATTTCGGAAAATGAAATATAAAATTTTGTTGATAATATATTAAAAATTTAAACATATTAATAACTTTGTTGTAAATATAGATTTCATTTACAAAATCTATTATTTTTTTTAAAGAATTTCAACAATTCTTGATTTAATAAATCTTTACATAATTTGATAATAAAAAGATTATTTGATTTATTTAATGAAATATCCTTAATTTTTAAATCTTATTTATTCAAGACAATCAAAAAAAATTTTAAGATTTAATAATTAATAGATATTTATTTATGATCAAATTAAAGTATTTTTGTGTGTTTCAAGCCTTGGTGTACAAAAAAGGAATCGATATATAATGGATAGAATGAATGTCATAGAAGAATCAAACTATTAATCATAAAAATTTACAAACTTCAAGATTATTTATTAAAAAAGAAATGAAAAATATATTTTATACGTCTTTTACTATTTATCGATCATATAATTAAGCTTAAGGCTATATAAAGAATAAAATTAAATATTCATCACTAATAATATAATTATTATATCACTTTAAAAAATATCAAAATTTTAAAATACTAAATATTAAATATATTTAATTGTAATTTTTATTAACATTATGAATCGTGACTTACAGCCATCTTACAAATTGGACCCAGATTCAACAGAAAGGATTATTAAAGATTTGTTGATTTATAAAGATGCTCAATTAAAAGTCATTCTTAAAAAATATATTGAAATCACAGCACCACAAGAAACATTGAGTGAAGAAAAATTGTAAATAAATAGACTAAATAAAAAGACAATAATTAGCTGCTGAATTTTAAAAAGAAATAGCTATTTATGAATTTTAAATAGCTAAAGCAGCCAGATAACTTGAAGCATAAAATTATGATAGAGAATAAAATTAAGAATTAAATAAATCAATAAGTAATATTCATTATAATTTTTTTAGTCGAAGGAATAAAATAAACGGATTCTGAAATAGAAAATTTGAAAAGTGTTTATCAGATTGAAGAATAAATAAAAATAAATAGACAGCATTATGAATATTTATCAAAATAAATAAGCAGTTATGAGAATGTAGACAACGTTATTAAAAATATTGATGTTGCTACAAAAAATATAGAACATTTAAAGATTCAACATAAATAAGCGGCTGAATTAATCAAAATAAAAGAAAAATAATTATTTATGATGGTAATAATAATGTAATTTATAATATAGTTACATCTAATGTAGGATTTAATTGAGGTAAAATATGAATAATGAAAGTCTTATTATTTTATTTTGAATATTATAATATTTTATCAATTTAAATATTTTAAATATAATTTCTCAATACTACTAAATTGAATTCATGAGAATTTTGCTTCAAATACAAATTTAATTAAGATTATTCAATAATTATTAAAGTTAAAGAAAATGGATAAGTTGAGTTAAAAGTTAGATAAATTTTACACAGATTGTTATGATAATCAAAAAAAGGAAAGAAATAAGGCAATCCAAATTGAGAAAGATCTAAATACATCTTTAGATGAGCATTTTAAAGATCTTGAGTTTATGGAATACTAAGACTAAAACCTTGATTATGAAGACTGAGCATCATGAATAAGTGAATAATGATTGATATAAATGTAGATTATGTAATAGAACTTACAACAATTATTTTAAGTCATATTCTTGTTTTTAAATTCAATATTCACAGATGGCCATAATAACTGGTTTTAAAATACTTTTCTTCTCACTCGTAACCATAACATTATAAGTAGAAATGTCATAGAAATTCAAACAAGAATTTTTTTAATTTAAAGTTTACGCTTAAATTAATTAATTGCATTTTTCAGAAGTTACATGAAAGACCACTATTTTTAAAATATGAGCTCGCTTTACATTAACAATACAATATTTTGCATTAGAAAGGTTGAAGGTGGTTTTCAAGAACAGAAATTAGGACAGATTATAATTAAAATAAATCTAGAAATTCTTTCATAATACCTTATATTAAGTTTAATCTTTTTAAATATTTAGAATCTTCAATTCTTATGATAAATTTACATATGAACCATAAAATAATTAGAAATATATCTTATTGTTACCAAGAACATATAATTCATTCCATCTATATCCAATAAATATAAAATTAACTTTTTCACTATATATTTACAAAAAGGTTGAATAATAATGAATTGAATTATAAATTTATATTTAACTCTATTGTAAAATATTTGAACCATATACTATCCTGCATTGAAATTTCAATTTTAGTTTATAGGTCATTTGCTAAACTAATTGTGTAAGGTAGAAAATTCTATTACTTATATCTAATTATTCCAAGAATTTTATTTATCCTAAGGTTTTTATTATATTTTTCAAGAATTTAAGTGACATTTATTAAAGACACATAATAAAGTCTATAAGAATTGACAAAGATAATAAAAAACAGCAAAAATAAATAGATGTTTCTTTAAATTTTCTAAAATTATGTAACAATTTGCTCATTAAAATAACAGCAAAAATAGCCTCAAAATTTTCGGAAGAAAGTTAAATATTTCTAGTTGATTCTAAATGATAGAGTTGTCAAATAACTCATAACTTGTATTAAAAAAGGCTTTGTTTATTTGATTAATAAATATATTAATTGTTATAACATATTATTTAATATTTTCATGATGGATATTAATTTCAGGAATAAATAATTAAATTTTATTATCATAAATCATACAAGTCTAACTCTTTACTTATTTTATTGTTCTTATTCCTTTTTCTTGAGATGATTTTAGTATTCATCAATAATTTTTTGCATACGTTTTAATTTTTACTTAACAATAAATAATAATTTATACTTCTAATTGTTCTAATTCTACTTTTAATTAATCAATATTCTTTTTTCTATTGCTATAATCTTGAATTAATTCAGGACGATTTACAATTCTATTTAAATTGTTACATTTACCCTGTTTATTGCTTTAGTTTCAAATTCTCGGTTCGTAATTTATCTTTAGACTCCTTTTAATCTCCCAAATTTTTACGCAATCCTTCTAATTCATCTTTTTTTTTTTCTAGAAATAATTAATTTATAAAAGTATTACAATTAATTTTCTCTTAATCTTAAAATTTTGCTTTTACATATCCTAATTTTTCTCTTGTATGGGTCAACATTTGGACTGTTTTAGTATTTTTGTTTTTTAATTTATGAAGATCTTCATTTCTTTCTTCGATTTTCTCATTTAAAGTTTGATTTTCAATTTTTAATTACTCAAAATCTATTAAATGTAAACCTTCTGCTAATTCCTCTTTCTTTTTTAATTACTTTTAATTTTTTGCTAAAGTGTTTTTTAATCTCAGAGTATCAAGTCTTAATTCTTATAAAGTTTTATTTTTCGCTTATTCTTATTCTTCCCAATCAGATATTCTTGTTTCAGGGATAGCTCTATCTGTTCTAGAATATGCAGCCTTTCTAGCAACTTCTCTCTTTAAATCCATGAAGGCCTATCTAATTTCATTACATTTTTTAGATTTTTCATCTAATTTTGATTGCAATTCTTAAGCCATTTAGTTATATCTATCTTATGTTTATTAGAGATCTAATCTAATTTAATGTACATGAGCTAAAGTATTGAGATATTTATGTTCATTCATAGTCATTTCACCCGTTTTATCAGCGTAAACTTCTTATTTGTTTCTAATTTATTTAATTTTGGATTATAAATTCACATTATGATCATAAAGTTCATCATGTTGTCTTTAGGCTTCAGCAATTGCAATTTCTAGTTCTTCTTTAATATCTTTATTTGATAATTATTATTCTTTAGGCATTTAAAATTTATGAATAAATTCATCTTCTTTTTATTTTTAATTTTCATCTTAAGATAAATTATCTTTATTTTAATCCTCGCTATTCTAATCTTCTAATTATTAAATAGGAGATTCTTATATAGCTTATTGAGCCTATTCTTCTAATTATTAAGCTTACAAGGCGTCTTGTTCTTCATGAATATATCTTGGATCAGGATAGAATATAACTGGTATTCTAAGTTTCAATTCAATGTGTTTTAAATTTAATTTCTCTCTTGTACTTTTTTTATAAGGAATTGACTCTGGTGTATTTCTGGTATATAAATCAATATATTATCTAATATCATATGTGCATGCTTATCCCTGATTTCCAATTTTGGCAATAAAACATTTCGTCTGTCTATCAAATTCAATATGTTCTGGTCCTATTTTATTGTTTTCATTCTTATCAGGGATTTTGTTTGAATCATTTGTAAAAGGTAGAATTTGTAAGGCATAAACACCAACTAAATCTTCAAGCATTTTTCCATGAACGAGAATGCAGCCATCATTACTATCTTCGATTTTAGTAACACATAAATCTTTATGACTTACTATATAGACTATGGCAATTTAATTATCGTCGCAAGATACTCCTATTGAAATGTGATTCATATCATTAGAAAGTAAGGTTTTTCTATCATCTTCTACTTCAAAAAATAAATAGCCCATTTCCATAAAATAGTCGTAAATCACTTAAGCATCAGGAACTACGTCTTCTTCAAATTTGGAGACAATATATATCAATTTAAGGTCATCTAATTTCTTTTCATTATATTTATAAAATTCGATTCTTTAAAATTATAAATAATTATTTATTACAATTTCCTAAATTCAGGCTCACTATGATCATTATCAAGTAAATGAGATGCATATCTTTCCGCTACAATTGCAGGCATCAATTCGATATACAATGGATTCAGTTTCTTTTCCCTTCTAACTCTATTTACATTTTCTAATAGATCCCTTTTAACTTTTCTTAGGATTTCATCTTAATCATATTCATCATTTTATTCTCTTCTTCCTGGACTGTGTCTTGATTCTTCACCATTATCTTATTAAAATTAGGATGAACTCCCCATTCCTTAATTCTTTTACATCTGAATTTATTCTTATTCGTCTTCATCCATTTCTTCTTATCCTTCTTCATCTTCTTCCTCTCCTTAATAATATTATGCTACATTCATATGGATAACTGTTTGTTACCATGCATAGCTAAATATTATTATTATTATTCTTCGGTCATATTTTCGAAATCAATTTCTTAGTCATCTCCTTCCATGTCCTCCTCTTATTCATCATAATATTAATCCTGATCTTAATCACTCATTATTATTTAGATTTATTATTAATATTATCGCAATTATTAATAAAAATGTCATCAACAGGCAACTTGAATGAAAAATTTGACACTAGTTTTGTTTTCCTCTTCAAATACATTATAATTGGAGATATGGGTAAACTATCATGTAAATTCTCAAGCTGTTGGTAAGAGTTGCCTATTGATGCAATTTATTGACAAAAGATTCAGATCCAAACATGATGTCACAATAGGAGTTGAATTTGGAGCTAGAATCATCAGAATCTAAAATGTTGCTCTTAAATTATCAATATGGGATACAGTATTTAAAATATATAAATTGTTGAGGCAGGATAAGAATCCTTTAGATCAATTACAAGATCATATTATAGATCCTCTGCAGCTGCCATTATTGTCTATGATATAACAAAGTAATAATTTAAATCTAGGTTTTTATAGAAGAAGCTCTTTTGAAAATGTTGTTAAATGGCTTGATGATGCAAGAGAAAATGGAAACAAATAAATTACATTCTTATTGATAGGAAATAAAAATGATTTAGAATAGGAGTATCTATATTCTTCATATAAAGACGTTAAGTTTCATTTGAGGAAGCCAAATAATTTGCATCTGACAATGAGATAGGATTTATGGAAACAAGTGCTAAGACAAATTACAATGTAGACTAAGTATATTCCACAATAATTTAATTTATTAGATGTTTACTAAATTGGCTGAAATCATTCTATTTAAAATACAAAAAGGGATAATAGACCCTAAAAATGAAGTTTATATTTTAACTAACAATAGAATTTTGGGGTTAGAATAGGAAGTGAGTATCAAAAATATCTTGCATCATTATCTAATGATTCTAAATAAGAAGAAAAAGAAAAAAATTAAAAAATTGATCCACAATCTGATGGAAAATACATTTAATTAAACGATCCAGCAGTTGTAAGCACCAAATAGCAAAATAAATCTTGTTGTTGAAATTAAGTAATTTAACTAAAAAAAAACAAATTATTTATTAAATATTTTATATATATTTTGATAATTATTTATAAGTGTAGAATTTTCTCCTTATCTAAATATTATTAGTAACGAAATTGACTTTTCCTTTTATTAATAATCATTTAAAAATAGTTAAATCTTCTTTATTCGCTCTTTTCTTATTTTACATTAAATTCCAACTTATTCTATATAATTCTTTATTTCAAAATTTATAGATTTGGCTTTCCCTATTTATCTATTGTTTGTTATCTCTCAAAACATTCATCTTAAAAAAAATATTTAATCATGTATCTAAATTCTTAACTAATCAGTTTCTTTATAATTCTACATTAAAAATTAGAGAAGTTGATATTTACTTATATTTTCCCTCAAAAATAACTTTCCTTTTTCTTAATTTCTTATTAAAATACTTCTTTTTTCATTAGCCTTTTACTTTGCCATTTTGTATTATCGAAAAATTTTTGATATATGTAAAATTAGAATAAAAATCTCTTTGATAAGATTTATTGATAGAGTTCAAGGGTTTTAAGTTTAAATAATGAATGTTATTAATTTTTTGAGTTTAATAATTATTTTTGAAGTAATTAGATTAAATATTGTACTCAAATTTAAAATTTACTTATAATTAGCTAAATAATAGAAATACCATATCATTCTCCAATTATGCAGAATCTGTGGTTTGATATAATTAAATATATTTTAATGATGTTCTTTATATTACTTAACCAAAAATGATTACAGATTATATATCTTTAAATCGTCAGAATCTAAATGAATTTAACTATAGAAAAAATATACCTATTATATTAAAATTTAATATTATGAATTAAAAAGAGATTGCCAAAGAAGTGTTAGCTGTTTCCTTGCATATTGCAGATGCAGATAAATTTAATTTTGAGGATTCTAAAAAGAGGATGCAATTGTTAACAGAATCTGTCTTAAAAACAAGTATTTATTTGATGTTGACGTAGATCTATTGAGACAAAAACCTAATAAAAATTGCAATTAGACAGTTGATTTAGAGTTTTAATAAATTGATAATTTAAAAGACCTGCTACCTCATTTGGCGGAATGCAGCAATTTACGTGAAGTATTATGATAATGCATCAATCAAGTTAATTTTGCATGGTAATCGTTTACATACCTTACCTGAAGATCTTTCTACATTGAGTACTGTTGAAACTTTAGACATTTCAAATAATCTTTTTGATGATGTAATTTTATTAACAAATTATAGATAATTCCTATTATAAACGCTTTGAAGACTATGCCTAAATTAATACATCTTCACATTGGATTGAGAAATACAAATGAAGAAAAATATGTGATTCAATAGTTACCCAATCTAATCACCCTTAATAATAAAAGACTCAAATTTTTTGATCAATTAGATAGTGATAGACCTTCTGAAAGATAATCGGCACGCTCTGAAAAATCTTATTAAAGTGAAGTGACGTTTAATTAAGAAGACGTGGATAATGTAGAAGTACTTTTTAATCTAATTAAGTTAAAAGAACCTATTTAATCAAATTTGTAATATGGATAATAATTCCACTCAACAAAAAGCATACTCTCCTTAATTAGCTGATCACGTCAAAGATGTCATGACTGATTTCAAAACCAAAGTCTAACAAACTCATTCTAAACACTTTCTTGATACTCACATACTTAGAGTAAGGCTTTATTTACTATTTAGGCTAAATATGATTTATATGAAATCTGCTTCAGAGAATTAATTGATTATTTTCGTAATAATAACAATAAACTTGAATAAGTCCTAAGAACATTATAATCAGAACATTCCATCATATTTAACGATTTAACTAATATCATTTACAATCTTAAAGATTACAAAAAAATCTAAAAAGAAAATTAAGAATATGATTAAATTATCTAAAATAGTGATATTGTTAAATCTCTCAATAAGGAGATTCAACTCTTTAAAGAAGAGTATGACCGTCTCTTAACTGAAAAAAATAAAATCTTATAATAGAAGGACTAATTACATGAATTACTTCATCCTTTACAATTGCAAGTAAAGACTTTGTAAAGTACCATATAAAGGTTGGAATAAGAGAAGGAAAATCTGAATAATGTCGTATCCCAATTTGAGTATTAATTTGCCTAATAATAATAAATACAGAGATCCAATAGAGATAGCTCTAAATAAATTCAATCAGCAAATTAATCTTTTTAAGAAATTCATTCCTTTTCTAATCTCTAAACGCAATAAGTTGTTATGTTAGTTAAGGGAACTCAAACTAGCAATTAATTATTATTTGAAAAGGAAAGTCAAACTATTGATGTAGAAGACAATATGATTTTTACTAAATCAATAGATATGCAATCTTTTCAATAAGAACTTGAAGATTTATAGTGTTAAAATGAGCAATTATAATAAGAAAATAAGAAATATTTGGAAATGATACTAAGAAGATCTAAAGTTGAAAAATCTTCAAATATCATGTCTGAAACAAGTTACAAATAAACTGAAAGCCCTAGCATGATTGAAAAAAAAAGATAAAAAAACTTATCAGAATTTCATATTCTTGTATAACCGCAATCATTTCGTCCCTTAACATTAAAATAACTAAAAGATATTATTTAGGATATTTACGAAAGCAAATCTAAACATGATATCAGATAATATGAAAACAAACTACCTTCGGAAACAATTGAATAACATATGTACACATATTTATATTGTAAATATGGTTTAAAAGTATACTCATTTAATATAAGTAGAATTTAGCTTTGGAATGGGTTGCTTGCATTATTAATGCAATCTAAAAATATGTAGCCGATGATAATGATGTTACAGTATTTGCATTAGTACTTAAAAATAATTTAGACGAGGATTTTCGATTATTATAAACTTAACGTAGATAAAATATTGAGTATATTTTCTAAGTAAATATTTGATCGAAAGATTTAGACCATTTTATAAGCTAAATATAAAACGAAACCTGTAACAGAAATTAAAGAAATGGTTAAATAAAAAGTAGCAGGATAAATAACTTAATAAGAAGTGGTTGATATTTTGAAGAGTTGTTTTGCTGAAGAAGAAAGAGAAATTTTACTCAATTAATTAAAAATTCATTAAATTAAAACTGCATCCAGTGTAAGCCCAATAAAAAAAATTAATGTAAAAGAATAGCAAAGAAGATCAAGTGCCTAAAAGGAACCAATAAAATATGAGTTTTCTGTCTTCATCAAACTTATACTTGAATACTTTATGAGTTTTTATTAGTAATACTTAGAAAGTTTGTGTATAGCATTTAAGTCAGTTGATCATGATAAAGATGGAATTCTTAATAAAGTATTTAAATGATTCTAATTATGTTTAGTAATAATTTTTTAAATTGACAGAAAGCATAAAACCTTAATTAAAGAACGAGGAATGCTTTCAGATCTATGAAATATTAGATCCATTTTAAAATGAAAAAATAACTTTTTCATAAATTGTTAGAGTGTTCAGAAATCCTTAATTATAAAATAGAAATGTTGATTTAATCAAATAGATATCTATAGTTTGAATATTTCTTGAACATTTTTATGTTTTTTAACATTTTATTATAACAGATTTTCATATCAATAAATCAGAAATTTATATTAATCAAAATATTGATATTCTTGTTAAAATGAGCGAAATTCTGACTGTATATAAATAATTTTAATAGTATAAAATTTCTTACCTTTATTGATTAAGCAAAAAATATATATAATTTGGATTAAATACTTTCTTCTATGGTAAGCTGGTTCTTTGTCCCTAAAAGTTCATATAATAAATCTTTGAAGGTCCATATTTTTTAAGGTTTACTTTCAATTTTTTCACTATATATGTATTATTACAGACAGTTTTTTTTCAACTGAGAATTTCTGTTTCTTTAATTGCATAAGGATGTAAATTAGCTTATTTATACATTCTTCTTAAAATTCATGAAAATTATTAAATTCATTAGAATTTTCTTCAGATATTTCAATAAACTTTGTTCTATTTATTAACTTCCTCTTATCAAATTAGTAATATTTTCAGCTTTATTTTGTAAAGTTGTTTCCAATTTTTCAATTAAATTTATAACTCTAATTTTTTTAGTTATATTTTCAACCTTTAGACTCCTTTTGTCTGTTATTATAAGATTTCCTTTTTTAATCTAAACATATATAGCTTTATTTCTCTGTTATACATTAATTATTAAGTTTCCAAGTTCTTAAAATTTCATATACATTTTTTAGTAAATATACTAATGATACATTTTATGGAAGAAATTATGTAGTTAAGATTTTAGATTGAGTAGTTGTAATATTTAAGTTTACATTTAAGGACTTTTTTTTTAAAGTTTAATTATTCTAGAAAGAGAATCCCTTTGATTTACAACATTTTATAAATTCATAAGGCTTGTTCATGTATGTTCATTCTAGCTGAAACTGGATATTTGTATCTTATTCCGTACCTATTTGTGAAAAACTTTCTGTCATCACCCAAAATATCTTAACTCTTAAAATTCTCTTTCAGTGAACATATAAATGTATATAGTTTAATAAAATTAAATAAATTTATTAGTATTTAATTATTCAAAGAATGTAACTATGTTTACTTTTATTAGTTACATTATCTTAGATATTCTTTTTAATTTATAATTATCTGAACAATCTACTTTAAAAATTAATGGACATATTTAATTTATCATTATTAAATAAAGAATTATTGAGTTTATTCATATGTTGATTATTGGTAAGAAAAGAATTTTCATCATTCTTTTTCAACATTTAATGACTAAAAAAATTAGAGCTTATTTCTTACCTAAATCTTGGTTTGTTAGTAACATAAATTTGATTTTCAATTCTATCAACAGAATTACTATTGATATATCGAAATTCTTTAAGCTCATCTTTCTCTGAATTAATATGAAATGCAATAATTAATAGAGTTACGTTATCACTACTTTTTTTGTAGATAGCCTCTTTTAATACTGAATCCACAGATTAACTTAGAAGAGAATGAATATTTAATTTTTCATTATTTCTTATATCTTTCCAAATTATTTCAATAACTTCTTCTGAACTTAATTTATCAAATATACCATCACCTAAATTTATTTTATGATAATTACATCCCATAACTATAAAATCATGATCTTAACTTAGATTAAATATCTTGATTTCAGGTTCTGGTATTACAACCTATGGATTACCTCCGAATTCTTCTAGCTTGGCTTCAATATCACCAAATGTACGTGATACTGATAATCTTCCTGGAATAACTCTTATTGGTCCAACTAGTTATTCTCCTTCTTCATTAATACCATAGGTTTGATATATCTTTCCGCCTCCTTTTTAAATTCTTTCTTTTTCCACCTCTGGCTTATGATCCATAGATAAGTTAGTTATTTTTTTTCCTTTCTAAGAACTCAGAACACTTCTACTATCTCCTACATTTGCTACATAACAAACTTCTCCAACAATCAAACAAACTATTGCACATGATCCACTTCTTTCTGGTGTACCATGTTGATATTAATCTAAAGCATAATCCAAAAAATGAGTTTCTGCTGCTTTAAATCCTTTTTTTATTGCAGCCACTGGATTCCATGGAAATTCAGATTCATTTATAACAAATTGATGTAATGTATCTCTCAAAAAATCAGCACAAGTATTTCCTCCATGTCCATCATAAATTCCAAAAAACGAACATTTTGGCCAATGTTCATTAGCTCTATTTTAAGGTTTAATTATGTTCAAAATTATTGAAACTCTATCCTCATTATAATCTCTAATTAATCCTTAATTTGTATTTGCTGCATATGCTTTTATTATACCATTTCTACCAGAAGAACACTTTGATGGTTCATAATTTGGTAAAATGATATTTTTTTTTATTGATTCATCCTCCAAACTTTAAAATTTTTATTCAATAGTACTTTTTCTTACTATTTGATTGTTCATTTCAAATTCATCTTATTTTTCTCCTTTCTTAACTTAGAGTTCAAAAGGTCGTTTAGGATTTGAATCTTTTGCCTTTAAATATTTATTTATATAAGATGGCATATCTCTGTTCTTTTTATTCATTTTTAGTGGAAAATTTGAATTTATATTTTACAATTATATCATCAACGGATATTAAGCAATCATTTTTACATAATATTCAGATCCAATATATACTTTAATAAGGACTTAAATACTTTGTATTTTCCTTTCCTAGCCTCAATAGTTATTTAAATATATTAAAGCTGAATATTCACTTAAATTGAATAAAGATCAAAAAATGCTTGACAGCTATTCGAAACACAATTGAATAATCATATAATCATTATTTTTATTTATAAAAACAAAGAGTGAAAAACCCTCTTAAAAAATAAGAAATAACATTCTTTATTTTTACTATTAATATTTTTCATCAAAAAATATTTAATTACAAATAATTACAAATGGAAATGATAAGGGGAAAGAATGGCAATACAAATCAATATTAAATAAAAAAGAAACTAGAAGGCAATTAAAATTAGATTTAATAATAAGATTAACAATAAAATCAAAAAAATCAACAGGAGATCAATTAATTGATAAAACAAGCAATATAAGATAATAAAGATTAATTTTGATTATGAATCATAAATTACAATTTATTATGATATTATGATTTTTTATATACAAATTAAAATTATTTTAACTTTATTCAATAGAACACAACTGTTCCTGCCACCACTTTTGGTCTTTTTCCTTGTATAATTTAAAGTACTTTTTTATACAAAGTAACTGCCTAAGATTTAAAGTCAAAAATTAATGAAAATACAAGAATAAAGCTAAAACTTGCAATATGAATCCAACCAATCATGATATAATCATCGATTGACAATTCTAATTACAATCTATAAGAGTAAGTCAAAAACAATAAAGTGTTAAATGCCAACAAGGACTCTGCTACTAGTGTTTTATAGTATTCCTAAATATTTTCAAGAGGTTTATTTATATATATATAGGCTAAAAATACAGTTTAAATAAATCCTATGGTAATAGTTTACAAAGGACCATTCTAATCCATATACACAATTAAAAAAATGAAAACTTATTTTTTTAACAGCAAGATTGTATTATATTATGTAATCCAAATGTCAGAAGAGTCTACTATTCCTTCAAATAAAGCATGGTACTATTTTATATTATTAGTTGTTGATTTTCTTGTGAATGTAAGTTACTTAGTGAACATGTAAGTAAAAAATATTATTTGTAAAACCAAAACTACAAAAGCAGAATACGAATTAATCATAAGTACTGTGTTATCCTTGTTAAAATGCATTAATTGAATAAATACAGAGAAACTTATGTCATAATAGTTAGACATAATCATTTTGATTATAGAACTAAAATAAAATGACTTATAGCTCTTTTTTAATATATTTCTTGCAACATATACAAATTTACTTGGATAATAACCAAACTAAGCCAACTTATATGGTTCTAATTTATATAGTAAAGTTGCTAATCCTTTAGCAAAAAGATAGCCAGAGAATAAACCTAAAAAGCAAAAGATTGAACTTTAAAAGTTTGTAAAAAAATACCCATTAATTTTATCTTCTTTAAATTTATCTGTAGTTTCTACGAAATATTCTTAATCTCCATCAACAATGTTGAAAATACTACTAATACCAGTGACATCCATCAACGGTTAAATCGAAATTAATTTAAAGACTTCAAAATAAATATTCAGATTTGTTGGAAATTAAATGTTAATGTACTTAATGTAAGATAAATATTAAAGCAAGTCCATTAAATTCCAAAATATTTCAAAAGAACCTGTAATTATGCAAAATGAACATAAAGTTATCATAAAATAAATTACGATGCTCATAAATGATTTAGCACTTTAGGATGTATTTATTTGAGATTATGAAAGCACAACTGGAGTATTAAGTCTGATTTCTTTTTCATTATCAAAAACAATAATTTGATACTCCGTAACTATTGCACTTTAATTTAAAGTAACAATAAGAATAGGATCTTCAATGTTTTCAAAAAATTTAACAGTTGCAATAATTTCAATAGCACCTGCTTATCTAAATTTTGGAGGCACTTTAAAATCAAAAACAACTTCATATTATTGATATAAAAGATTAGTAATGTTTCCTTTGAAATAATGTTCAGCTGTGTAATTTTCTTCATATTTTAACATCATGGCTTAATTAAATGTAACAGAAACAGCCTATTCGCTTTCTGGATATTAAGTCAAAGACTTAAGCATCATGATTGGAGATACAGAATATAGACATGAACTTGTTTGAAGTTGGTTATTTAAGCAAACCCAATCCTTTTCTATTTTGCAATCTTCTGAACATCCATCTCTGTTCTCGAGATTTCCATCATCACAGTCTTCGTCTACCAATATTCCATCTCCACATAAAGAATTGCATAAATTATTTTCAAGATATCTACCTTAATCACACGAATAACAGATTCCATCTTCACAATTAGTACAATATTTATCGCAAATTAAAATACAATTTTGACAATAACTAACATTCTCCAATCCTGAATCACATTATTCTTTGCCAACAATCAAGCCATCCCCACAATACGGAACACAAGTAAAATTTTCAATCACCCATCCTAATTCATTACATCTATAACATCTGCCTTCATAGCATTCTCCACAGATCTCTTAACATTAGTAATCACAATCAAAACATCCATCGAATGGTTAACTATTTCCATCGTCACATACTTCATATGGTGATACAACAATTCCATCCCCACAATATGTAAAACAAGTTTATTCTTATAGAACCCAACCTTAGGTATTGCATTCCTTACAAACTCCCTCAAGACAATTCGTGCATTCATTTTAACATTAAAATTCACACTAAAAACACCCATCATATGGAATATCATTACCATCATCACATTATTCATATCCAACAATAAGCAAATCTCCACAAATTGGAATACATTAAAAATTTTCAAGTTACCATCCTATTGTATTACATTCATGACAAACACCTTTAATGCAACTGGTGCAAACTTATTCACATTCATAATAACAATCAAAACAACCATCATATCTAACGTTGTTTCCATCATCGCATTGTTCATAACCAACAACTTATTTATCTCCACATATTGGTTCACATCTATTATTTATCGTGTTGACTTGCCATTCAATACTTTTACATTAAAAACAAAATCCACTTTAACAATATTCACACTCTTCATCACACATATATTGACAATTAAAACATCCATCAAATGCATCTAAGTTTCCATCATCACAACTTTCATTCTTTGTTAAAAAAGAATTGCCACAACTTTCTACACAACTTTATTCTTTATTTAGATATCCAATCATACAATCATAACACTAATCGAATTAACAATCTAAACATTCCTCTTAACATTAAAATTAACAATTATGACAACCATCAAATGGTTAATTATTCCCATCATCACATTATTCTTCATCCACTGTAATTTTATCTCCGCAAATTGATTAGCATTTATTATTATTAAGTGAATATCCATCTTTGCATTCTAAGCATAAGCCTTTAATGCATAAAGAACAATTAGGTCCACAATAATTTTTGCAATTTAAACAGTTGTAATCTAATTATTACAAGTTATTATCACATTATTCTTCGCCAACCACTAAAGCATCTCCACAAATTTCTGTGCATTTATTGTTTTGAAGTGAATATCCAATTTAACAATTTAAGCATTAACCAAATTCGCATTGAGAACAGTGGATATCGCATTAGAAAATACATTAATTACAAGAATCTTGCATTTAGGTATTTTAATCGTCACATTATTCATTTCCAACAACAATATTATCGCCACAAATTGGATAGCAGAGGTTATCAGATAAATTTAAATACCAGTTTTTCTTACAGAATAAACAGTCTCCTTTATAACAAACTTTACAAGAATGTTAACATTCATAATATTATTAATAGCAACCATCCATAGGGATTGTATTACCATCATCACAATATTCTGTTTAGTATGAAACAATTCTGTCATCCAATATAATATCGCATTTGAAATGAGATTGATTTAATTCCCAACCAGGAGTATTACATTCATAACATTTCCCAAAAATGCAATTAGTACACTATACCTAACAATTAAACTAGCATTTATAACAACCATCAAGTTCTACAAAGTTATTATCATCACATTATTCTTACGCAACAATTAAAAAATCTCCACATATAGGTATACATTATTTAGTTACTTTTATATATTTAAATCCTGGATTGCATTAAACACATATGCCATTGGAACACTATTAACAATTTTCAGAGCAACTTAATTGACACATATCACATTGATCATAGGGATCATAATTCTAATCATCACATTGTTCTGTACTCTAAACAAGAATGCCATCTCCGCAAATAGATTCACAATTAACTCCAGTTAAATACCATCCATTCTATTCATCACATCTATGGCAAATTCCAAATACACAATCAGTACAATGTTCATAACATTAAAATTTACATTTAAAACAGCCATCATATGGATATACATTACCATCATCGCATTCTTCATCTCTTATTATTATAGAATCTCCACAGTTATTAATACATGTATGTATTGATTCATTTAAAAGGTAATTATCTTTACATTAATAACATTTGCCATTTTAACAATCCTAACAACTCTCTTAACAAGAGAATTTGCATTAGTAACATCCATCAAATGGATTATTATTGCCATCGTCACAATCTTCTCCATCGACAACCATTTGATCTCCACAAATAGGCAGACATTATAAATTATAATGATCATCATAATAACCATCAATACATAAACATTCGTAATTCTTAATTGATCTATGAAATTCAGAGACACATGTAAGACATTATGTTTTAAGTGATCCAACGCAGCTTTCACAATACCTATTACATTCTAATATTAATAATATTTTATTACAAATACAATTTGATCCCTACAAGTAGGCAGAAGGATAACATTAGCATACACCTTAATCCAATAAAAATTTGTTTGCATTAGAAAATTCACATTTTGTACAAACTGATTGATTTTAACATTCTAAACAACCTAATTGATTGCATGATTAACATGAATGTGTTTAAGTTGAACTATCGAAATCCAAATATTAATTCGTATTACAGTACCTTGTTGCACTATATCCAGTATAACCTGAATCACAATCTGATATTAAAGGACCATGACACGAATTACAAAAGGGAGCACACTAAACTATCAACATATTAAATACATAATGAACAACTACAAAGTATTCAGAAACATAAATAAATGCATCATCTAAATTAGGTTTATTTGTGTTTCCTGCTAATACTATGTCTAGCTTAGAAGAAGAATGAGATTATTATAACATTTGAAAATAAACTGTTGTTTCTTTTTTGCTATCTCCTACTGAATTATAATTTCCCGTATTAGGATTTGTTATTTATGGAGACTAATAAGAATCAAACTTATAAGAAAACCATCCTGGCATTTCATCCCCGTAAGTAACATTAAGTCTAAAACTTATCTAATAATGAGGTTTCAAAGAATAAAATGTTTTTTAAAATTTCCCAACTTACCACACTAGAACTCCTCCTAAAACTGATTTTTCTGGTACAAAAGAATAAATTGAATCAGTAAATGAAGTTTTAATGGTTCCTGCTAAATCAGTAAAATTATCGATAATTGATGTAACTCCTTCAAATGTAGTATTCATATCATAAAATGCTTTTATCAAATATCTACTATCTAAAATGTAATTTTAAATTTTTACTTTCAATTATGTCTTCAAAATCTTAACATGTACCGTTTGCTAATAAAGTAGTGTGAACTGGACAAGGATTTACACAAGTTCCTCTATACAATTAGAATCCTGAGCTACAAACTAAACACCTAGAGTAGGTTTCACATTAAGTACAGTTACTTTAACATAAACCATAATCAATAGTCACATTTTTAAATGCCCAAGTTTCGCTTATTGAAATTGGTATTGCTTAAAATTTAATTACGGGACTTGTTGTGTAAGTTTTAAGAACTACTTCAACTCTTAAAAAGTCGTAACTATTTCCTGAACAGCTTGAGCTACTAAATTTATTTAATCTAGCGTTCTGAAGAGTATAATTAGATGCTGTCTTTAAAATTTATCCTTTTGAATAAGAATCAACGGTTATTATTAATGATGAACCAGTTTACCAACCAAATAAGTAAAAAGATGCTCTTATTCTTAGGAATGTCAATCCTTTATTTTCATCTAAATTCAAATACATCATTTCATAATTTGAAAACTTACCTATTAAATCATCACTTCCACACTAAGTTAACTTATTTGTGTTGGATGGATAAAAAGGATCGAGTACATAAACCCAAGGAAGATATGGTAAGAAATTACCATTACTTATAGATGTTGATGTAAAATAGCTCAACTTTGATTATATTTCTAAAATTATATATATGAAGTACATACTTGAATTAAACTAACAGTATCTAGAATCATCTGCTAAATAATAATCTCTGGGGCACTCTTATGAGCAACCTATCAAAATCTAAACATAAGAATTCGATTCATCACATTTACATAAACCTCCTTACAATCCCCCTTGATAACATGTTAAACAATTGTATTCAGTGCTTCCAGAGCAAGAAGCACAAGTAAAATGGCATGTATTTGCATATATCTATATATTCCTTAACCCAACTCTCATCAAATCATCTTAATAGATATAACAATATGAAATATCAAATACAGATTTCTAATGGTTTATTCCGTTCAATATTACTGTTTTTATTTCTATTCTTGTGTCATCTAAAACTCCACAACCAAAAAATCCACAATCCTATGCACATACTTTGTCATATTATTATATTGTAGATTACTAATAAGCCCTAGAAAATAATTAAGAAGTTCCGCTTGAATCACTTATAGATATTTTAAACTAGGAATTAGAACTTGGTTTTGCACGAATATAAATAATATCAGTGATAATTCGAAGCTAAAAATGGGGATAATAAAATTCTTTTTCCAATCTTGTTCTATCTTCCTTTAAACGAAGAAAATCTAAATTATTTGTTTAGCATTATCTAAACGAGGATGATTGTATTGTATTGTCAGTACACGATTCTTTAAATTGCCAACCTTTTGTGTTTGACAAACTTTCTTAATAAAACTCACTTTCGATTAGCCTCCATTCTGAATTAACAATGTGTATAATAAATACTATTGAAAATAGCATATTTTACTAAAATAAGTTATTACTTAATAAATTTAAGAAATGCCTCTAGAATGTAAACTTTATTTGATATATTATGACATCATGAACAATGATCATACATCTGCTGATCGTTCAATGTGATATTTATTGATGAAGTAATAATTTTATATTGTATTTAGCATATTTTAAGAATTTAAGAATAATTAATTCTAAACTTATAGTGCGAATAAATAATAATTAAAGAATGATTAAATTTATTAAAATGCAGTATTGATGAAATTACGAAATTTAAGTAATCAATACAATCTGTTTAAGTAAGGGATGAATAATAAATAACAACTGAAACTTAATTGATGTATTTTGTTAAATAATATACTTAATTGTTCATTTAGATGATTTCGTCGTAGTCGTTGTTGTAATTACTTAGCTACCCTAAAAATTAAGATATTCATTAGAACTACCTTAGTTCCTGCACCTCCTTACTTTTTAATATGGTCTAATTCAGCCTCTGTTAACATTAATTTTTCTTATTAATCATGGAATTAAGCATTCAAGGCCAAAAATTTGTCCTTCCAACTTTTAAGCTCTTTCCTTACAGTTTCAACTCTTTATTCAATAATTTCCTCTTATTCATCTTGCATTCCATCTAATTCATTATTAAGATCATCAATTTATTTTTCTAAATCTTTTATTTTTTCATCCTTTTCACTTAATTAATCTTTAAAGAAATTTAATTAAGTCAACAATTGTGAATTCTCTTATCTAAATCTTTCAACTTATAAAATCGACTCTTATAATTAATTTTCTAATTCTTAGATTCTTTTTTAATATAGTTTTAATTATTCAGAATCATCATTAGCTAACGTTAAGAATTATATTTTTACCAACTGGAACTTGGGAAGCCAATAAAGCTTTTAATCTTTCTATTTCTTTATCTTATAAATCAATTTTCTTTTTTAATTCAGCAGTATTATCAGTACATACATGATTTTTCATTTACTCTTAAATAAAATTTATTTGAGATTTTACATTTCAATTATTCTAATTCGCTAAGATTGTCATTGTACTTTTATAATAAATCCTCATAATCTTCTTTTGTTTTATACAATTCTAATTATAGCTATTGAATCTATTTTTCCAATTCTTCAGTATCTGCTCCAGCTCTTAATTCCAATACAGGCTCTTAAATATGAAAACTAACAGACAACCTTAAGCTTAAACAACTGGTTATGGTTTTTGTTTCTATAGTTCTCTCAATTATTTTTCAAGATCTTCCACTTTTTTTCTCCAAATGTCATCATATTATTCCAAATCAACAACATGAATTGGTCTTTACTATTGTAACAATTAGGTTTAATACTCTAACAATTTATGGTTGTGGTTATTAAACTTGTATTAAAGATTAATACATAGGTGCTGTTGTTGTAACAAGTGGTAATGATTGAACCGAATAGTTTCTAAAGATTAATTTTATATTACAAAGGAACTAAAGGAGCTGGTGATATTTGGATGAATCCAGAATGTCTCATAAATGAATGAGTTTTTGGAAATAAAATTATATTATTAAATAATTGATTAATCAATTTAATACATTCTTCATAATTCTTTATTTTTCATCATCTAAATAAAATGATTAAAATTTATTAAAAGCTCTACTTTCATGATTCATTGACAATGTCGAAAGTCTGTGATTAAAATTTAGAGTAATATCAAAATAATAATTGTTTATTTTTAAATAAAATAAAATATTTATTAATTAATGGACGCAGATATATTTAAAGAAATGTTTCCCCAAGATTACATGAAAAAATTTTTAGAGAAAAATGTTAGGATAGATGGAAGATAATTTAAATAGCCTAGACAGATTATAATTGAATTTGGAGAAGGACTAACTAATTACTAATATGCTGATTGCTTTATTTCAGTAAAGCACATTATTAGAGAGATAGATTTATAAGAAATAGATCTAAATTAATGCATTAGTATTCATATTAAATGAGATTAAGAATTATCAATTTCAATGGATAATCAAGATGATTTAAGCAATATAGATAAAGTTAGAATTGAGAAGCACTACCTAAATTAAATTTAAGATGTTGTCATACAAATTATAGATCCTTAAAGATTAAGAATTTAGAGTGGCAAAGTCTACTCAATTGAATTATCCATCAGAGTAGCTGGAGCTGATGGATCTTTGTTGGCTCATCTTATAAATTGTGTTTCATAAACTTTATAATAAAGTAACTTATTGTATTATTATAATAGTAAAAAATAATGAAACACAAACATCAATAATCTATAAAGAAATTAAATGCTAATCATTTGCTGTATTTGACAATAATATACTTTTTGATCCTTCTGAATTTGAAGAAAGAAACTCTTCAATTATTACAGTGATATCCTTTTTAAATGAAGATTAATTTATCTTTAAGAAGTACGATGGTAAACCACTGAATTATAATTAAATATAATTAGTAATTTAATCATTTTGATTAATTAAAATTCTTTTTTACAAATAAGTATAAAAATATATTATTAAATCTATGAATTAATCCTGCAAATTTGATTTAATCTTATATATTAAAAAAATCAAAAACTTAAAATGGGAAATGAATGTAAATCATGCACATAAGATGATGAATCAATGATCGCTCAATCCTAACAGAATATTATTTCACAAACTAATTAATATAGTTTTGGAATCAACCAAATTGACAATGATATTAATTTTGAGTTCTCTGATATTAATACACCTACTGTTCCTCATTTTGGTTTCGAATAGAATAAAATTAAAGTTAATTTTCTTCCTCCTCAGGCATTAAGGGTAGCTTCTGATGAATTTATCTTGACCTAATCAGATAATGAAGAAACTGTAGAATAATAAATCAATGAAGACATTAATTATTTCGGAGAATTCAAAAGAATTCCAAGCCAAGATGAAAATTCCAAAATCTATAAACTAATTACAAAAAGAAACAAATTTGATAGCAATTTATCAACTTTATCAGAATTATAAATGAAGAAATAATACTAATCTTAAAGATCTACATAGATATAATTATAATCAGCCTGTAATTCAAGAATTGTTAATAAAGAATTAAAATAAAAATAAAAATAAAAATCTCATTCTAATTCAGAGATTAAATTTATTTCCAAAATATACTTTGTTCAAAAAGAGGCTGAAGAAATAAATCCAAGAAAGAAAAGAAATGATAATTTAACTTAATAAAAGCAAAGAAAAAATTTTAGTATCAGTTAAAAAAAAGATGAATTCGTTTCTAAGAAAATTAGAAGTCGAAAATACTTATTTTAAAGTGACTTTCATGATAGATACGATTGATTATTAATCTATAGTAACCTTTTTTAAAATTATCAATAATCTAAAATACTTTACTTTAGCAATATTCCATATCTTGATATAAAAAATTAAATTTATGATTTTTGAAAGTCTTTAGTTAATTTCCATTAAACTAAAATTTATTATTTTAAAATTGGACTTATTCTTTTCCCTAAAACTATAATCAAATACCTTAGTTCTTATAATTTTAACTATATACAATATTTTACTTTTTGTAATTGATCAATTTTTCACATTCTCAAAACAATTCTCATTTAAAAAAATTTGAAAAAATCATTCAAGATTTAAATAGAATAAAAAGTTATGCTTTTAAAACATTTTATTACAGATTTAATTACTCATAATTATAGGACTATCATTAGACATTGTAATATTTACATAAGTTAATGGAAGAGTAATTAAATATTGGTTATAGTAATCTTTTTTTAATAGGTGAGAGAATTATAAAAATAATCGATTCAATGAATTTTATGAAATTTAGATAGTAGATCTTAAGAAATTGTTGAGATATATTGTAATAATTTATTGTTATTTAGAGTATTATAATTTAAATTATTTATTAAAAGTGATATGATTAATTATTTTTAAATTTTAATAAAAAAATGCAACAAAGAGAAAAATAATAGGAATCCAGTGATGAAGAAATAGAAGTTTAAGGATAAGTTGAATAAAATTAATAATAATAACAACTTAGCGTTGTATAAAAACAAACCAAATACAATTAACAATTGTTAGATAAATTAAATAAACCACATTAATTTTGGGAAACTCAACCTATGCCAAATATTAATGATATGGATTCCTTAAAACCTGGTCCGATTTAAGAGGGAATTTTAGAAGATGTTAGAAAGGATTGCTACAATTTGATACCTAAATTTGAATGGTGTAATGTTGATTTGAGAAATGAGGAATAAGCATAATAAGTATTCCTTAATTTAATGTTAGATGTATACATTATTAAAAGAGAATTATGTTGAAGATGATGACAATATGTTTAGATTCGATTATTCAATTGATTTTTTAAGATGGGCACTATTACCTCCTGGATAACACTCTGATTGGATAGTAGGCGTTAAAGTAAATTAAAAATTGGTTGGATTTATAACAGGAATTCCAGTTACATTACATATTGAGAACCAGTAAACAAAAGTGAAGATGACTGAAATAAATTTCTTGTGTGTTCACAAAAAAATTAGAGCAAATAGATTGGCACCAGTTTTGATTAAAGAAATTACAAGAAGAGTTCATATAAAAAATATGTGGCAAGCAGTTTATACAGCTGGAATAGTTGTTCCTACTCCAATATCTTAAACAAGATACTATCATAGAAGTTTGAATGCCAAAAAATTAATCGAAGTTGGATTTTCTTCATTATCTGCAAGACAAACAATATCAAGATAATAAAAGTTATATAAATTGCCTGATGAACCAAAGACTCAAGGATTGAGACTAATGAAAAAAAAAGATGTAGCTTAAGTTACTAAATTACTTAATGAATATTTGAAGTAATTTAAATCTTTTTTTACTTTTAGATAATTTAAACTGTATTTTAAATATACTGAAGATGAAGTCAAGCATTGGTTTATACCAAGAAAAGATGTGATAAGCACATATGTTGTTGAAAAAGAACAAGGACTTATTACAGATTTCTTATCTTTTTACAATCTTCCAAGTTAAATAATTAAAAATCCAAAATACACTCATTTAAGAGTAAATTACAAATTATATCAAATTTAAGGCAGCCTACTCATATTATAATGTGGCTACTTAAACTCCTATAGTATAATTAATGTATGACGCATTGATTTTAGCAAAAAATGAAGGATATGACGTATTCAATGCTTTGGACATTATGGAAAACGAAAAATTTTTGAAAGTATTGCGATTTTCGATATTGAATAGGAGTTGATGTTTTGTCCAGGTGATGGTTAATTGAATTATTATCTTTATAATTGGAAATTAGAAAGTAACATGCTTAAACCAGAAGATATAGGGATTGTTCTTGTATGAGTTATTAATAAATATAAAAATATAAAATTCAATGTCTGATACATACAGAGGCGATGTCGAAAGAATTCAAAGATTGATCTAATAGTTAAGATCTGATATATAGAAGAGAGAATAAAAGATTAATGCTAATCAACCTGTAGGAATGATTGACGGAGAAATTCGAGGAGGCATCTCTAAACTAGGTATCTAAATTATATAACCTTAATGTTAGAGAGAGAAATAGAATTGTTAAAATCTTTAATTGAGAGACAAAACTAAAATTAAGAAATCTTGTAAAAAGAAGCAGAGACAAGAAAAAACAAATTATTGGAATTGTAGAATGTAGCTATGGAATTAAAATAAAGTTTTGATAAATCATTAAAATCTTAATAGGATAATTTATTTAATAATAGATCAAATGGTGGTAAGTAATATAAGGACACTGAGGCATTATAATAAATGGATAATAAATAATTACATTAGAATTAAAAACAATTACAAAAAGAATAAGATTAGAAATTGGATATCTGTATTGATTAATTAGATACTCTTAAAGTTTAGGGTAAAAACATTGGAAATACTTTGGATGAACAAAATAGATTACTTTATTAAGTCGATAAAGATATGGATAAAACAAACAAGGATATGATGAATGTTAATGGAAAGCTGAAAAAATTTCTGAATTCCTCGTCCTATTGCTGTTTGTATTTATTTATAGCATTGGAGCTAGTTTCATTAGTATTGATAATTCTTTTTGTATGAAAATTAAAATTAAAAAATATATATTCAAATATATATAAATGTAATATATCATTTTTTAATATATGAATATGCGAATCCCTATAAATATTTTGTTTCTATTTATTTTCATTTAAAATCTAAAACTGCATAATTTTATTTTTCTGAGAATAAACTCATAATTAATTATTTTATTAAAATCGTTTTTGCAATGAATAAGTCAATCTTATTCTTATGTATAGTCATTTGTTTATCAAATGCTATTAATATGTAAATTTGAGTATTGATTATTAGTCAAAATGACTAGAAATTCTTAGAACCAGAAAAAAAGAAGGTTATTCATATTTAATTACAAGAAAGAGAAACTAAAGTTTAAGATAAATAAAACTTTTATAAACTAGTTGCTATGCACTAAGATAAACTAGGATAATCATCCTTTGCTTAAACACAATAATCAGGTCCTTAATATATGAGAATGCATAATTACAAGAATATCCAATACACTGCTGATTTGGGAATAGGATAGGCTGGAAATACATTTAAAGTAGTTTTAGACACAGGTAGTGCTAATTTATGGATTGATTCAACAAGATGTTAAGAAGAAGGTTGTATGAGACATAAATAATATAATCATGAAGACAGTCAATCATTCCTACCTCTTAATTAAGAATTAAATGTTGAATTTGGAAGTGGTGATTTAAAGGGTGTTGTTAATGCTGATACTGTATTTTTTGGTGATGTTACATTACCAAGATAGAATTTAGCAGAAATTACAAGTGAAAATGGAGCCATCTTTAGAGATTTAGATTTTGATGGTATTCTAGGTTTAGCCTATCCAAAAATGGCTCCTAAAAATTTCAATCCAGTATTTGATAATCTAATGGATTAAAGGGTTTTGGAAAGAAACTAATTTTCATTCTATTTTGCCAAAGATGCAAATGATATTGCTCATAGTGAATTTACATTAGGAGGTTATAACCCAGCTCATGTCGATGGAGATATTCATTATCATGACGTTATAGATAAATATTATTGGATGATTAAAGCTGATAATATTTTGGTTGATAACAAAGATATTGGTTTGTGTCATGGATCATGTAGACTTATTGTTGATACTGGTACATCAATCATGAGTGGCCCCTTTGATGATTTAGGTACTTTGTTAAGAACTTTGAATGTTAAATCTCATTGCCATGAAATCAATACTTTACCTACTATTACTTTTAAGATAGATGATGTAGATTATACATTAGAACCAGAAGAATACGTTAAACCAACCAATTTTGATGCTGCTTAATTGACAGAAATTAATGAAGGTGATGACTTATGTAAGATTTTGATTGATTATTTTTAGAAGCATTAATTGAAGTGAATAATTGGGATTGTATTGCAGCATTTATGCCTTTAGATATTTAACAACCTTAAGGACCAGCTTGGATATTAGGAGATGTTTTCTTAAGAAAATATTACAGTATTTACGATAGAGACAATGATTAAGTTGGTTTTGCAAAAGCTAAAAAATGATATATTATTAAATACAATTAAGATTCTTAAGAAAAAATGCTAATTATATATTAAATATAATACTGGCGGAAACTTATATAGATAACAATTTAGTATTATTAATAATTATACTGCCAAAGTTGATATATATTTTAATTACACTAACTCAGTTTTGATTATTTACAAAAATAAAAATACTTTGAAACTTGTAAAACAATACTAATAAATTTGATGAAGAGAACACAATACTAAATTAGTTATAGCTTATATATTTCAATTTTAATGAGTATATTGAAAAATATTAATATTTAACAATAATTTTTAATATTAATTTAATTTGTTAAATAATCAGAACAGTTATGATCAATCAATCTAAATTCTCTCCAGTACTTATATAGTGATAAATATTAGATTAAATAATCGAGATTTCAGAAATCAAATGATAATCTTGGATTTAGTACATTTTAAGTCACTAATTAAATGAATAAACGTCAATTGACAGAATTCAGAAAAGAAGTTAGAAATAATATTTTAAATCGAGAACCATTTGTTGAACATTAAGAAAAACCAAATATTTATTTAGGAAATTGGGGAAAACCTGATAGACCAACTCTGTAATAATTTTCTTTAATAAATTAGTGAACCATTAAGTTAAAGAAGAACGCCAGTTAACAAAATTCCTGGTGGATTGAATTTTGAAGAAATATTGTAAAATATTATTTATATTATTAGTAACAATAAAAGACTTGAATCTTAATCTAAAGCAATTGCATTAAGTAAATTATACTAAGCTGAAAAAGTGCCTATAAAATAATATAAAATGGATTCCTTTTTTGATAACTCTTTCTATAAAACGTCAAGAGTTAATACATTGGGATCTGGATATAAAGAATCCCCATTAAAATCATAATAAAGATTAGAGAGATTTAAAAGTTGGGATTCTTAATTAGATGTTCAATTGAAATTATAAAATAAGGCCATTTCAAATAAAGTACTTGGAGAATAACCATCATTTTATAAATATATTAATGAAACAAAATAAGGATTATTTGATTAACATTATACTCCTACGCTTTCTGTTAGAAATAAAAGCGCTCTAAAAGATTAGAAACAATTTTAAGATACTTATAACATAACTCCTAGATAATACTAGTCAAAATCTCCATAATATACAAATAAAAACGCAGAAAAAGTTCCATTAACAGATATAGTAAGAATGACTTCACATTTTTCTTCATTATCCTCATAGGAAATTAAGAAAGTATCTTCTGGATACTTTTAAGAACTTGTAAACTTATAGTAGTCCTTATAGAGAATGATAAGACTGGGTACTAATAATTATTGATTTACTAAATTATATACTATTCAAATGCTAAAAGTTTCATTTCATAACTAATACTAACTTTTTTATTGTATTTCTTAAGATCTTGAAAGCAGAGTTTCCTGACTTTATACCCCGTATTGCATAAAGGGACCATTTATATAATACTGAGGCATGAATTACATGGGTAACTATTGGGGAAAAACATACATCATTTTATAGGGCTAAACGTTATTATAGATTAATGAAAATGGGCCAAAACAATTTTAAGAAATGTTTAAACTCTCTTATTATTGATCCAGTTTTTCAACTTAATCTTATTCAGCTTCTTATTTAACTTAACTTTAGTTATTCGAAATTTCTTCTTTTATAACTAAACAATTTTATTATAATGATTCTAATTCATTCTATTTTTACAATTTATCTATGTTATAAATGAATTAAAATACTTAAATTCTGTTTTTTATTATTTTTATTATTTTCGTCAAACTTAACCAAATTCAACCTAACTTGTTACTAATCTAAATATGTGTCTTTATTTTTATCTTCATTTATTAGATTTCTTTTGTATTATTGATTCTTCGACTATATTTTAATAAATTCAAATTGATACTGAAAATCTTTTACGAATCTTGAGTTTATTTATTGTTCTTTTTGACTTCTATTGTTTAATATTTACATTTTCGTTTTATGTAGACTATTGCTATTCATTTTTTTGTTATGGAACTACGTAATAAGGATTCTCAATATTAAAATAACTCTTTCGAATATATGAATAGTATCTATTTTTTATTATGTTTTCCTTATAATAATATGCAATTATTTATACAGGTCTTCCTTTAAGTAATTTAGATATTTTACACCATTTAGATCCAAAATTCTTAAAACCTTCTACTATAATCATATCTTCCTCTTTTGTAAAAGGTTCTTAATTAATCTCTGGATTCAATTTATTTACAAATCTTTCTCTTACTTACTTACTAGTACGATTAGGAATAAATTTGGCAATTTAAACCCAATTTTTATTATGTACTTATACTAATCTCAAGAGTAGCTAGTCTTCTTTGCTTGTCCATGGTTTACGAATATTATACTTAGAATTTACATGAAGTAAATACATTGTAAGGCTTAATTCTTTTCCATCTCTAAGCACATTGTGATGGATTGCGGTTTTGTAATGCTTAAGCAACCAATAGCCAATTGGTACTATGTGTTTTTATGGCTTATTTAAGTTAATTGTCTTCTTTGATTGACCATGCTCTTCTAGTTTGACTACCATTTTTTTAGAGTTGATTTTTATCACAGTTATTCTAATATCTTTGATTGGCAGAAACATTATTATCTTTCTCAAAAGACTGGGCTAGGTCCATTAATTTTATTTAATATTAATTCAAAAGAACAATTAACACACCCTTCTATAAATAAGAAGAGCCAAAAACAAAAAAATAATATTCGATCCATTCAACTTTCTCTCTAGATAAAACATTTTAATAATACCTTTAAACATATTTCTTAATTTTTTAAAATATGTTAAGTAAAAGTTATGTTTACAAAAGCTTTTGTCAAGTTTAGACCAAACTCTTTTAAAAATACTTCTTCTTAATATCAACCTAATACTAAAATATCAAAAAATGAAAGATTCCGTTCTAATATTTAAAATCAAATAAATTTTTTATGAAGTTTATGAATTTAATTCTTATTATAATGAAAATTAAGAATATTTCCTAACACCAATTTTTATTTTAAATAAATTATTATTGATACTCTCAATGTTTTACAAACTTCATTCTTATTTATCTTATTAAAAATCTAATAATGGGTTAAAATTACAATTATTATTCTATTATCAAACTTAATAAACTTTGTTATTCATATAAAATATATACATATCTTTATGATAGTCTCAAAATATGGTGTAGCTTAAAATTAATTTAAATATAATACCATTTTAATGAAAAAAATAATTTATTTAAAGCTAAATATTAAGAGAAAGTTACGAAGCTTTTTTTTATTATAACAAAAGTTAACTTCGTATTTAGTAACAAACTCAGATTAGAATTTATAATTTGAAAGTTTTTCTTACAATTTTGTAAAGAAAGGGCATCAAGAGAAATCTATTGTAAATAAATAATTTTAATAATATTAATTTTATAAATAACGTTTTTTGTATTTTTTAAGATTATATAATAAATAATTAAAATAAACTAGATTTCTATTTCAGTTTTAAGCTTTATATAGTGACCCTGTATTTGTAAAGTTCATTTTGAGATTAGGATTGTCAAAAATATAGAGGATTTCTATAATAAATCGAATGATGATTTATTATATAATATTCATATAATAATTAATTTAATGGCTGCAATTTCAACATTGAGATTTATTGGTAAGTTTATCTTTTCACATTCGAATTACAAGGATCCAAAATATGGTAAGCTTTTGCATCCATTAATGTGCTTTATGATAAGCTCATTGAGTTATATGTACGGAAGCATAAAATTAGAGAATGATTAGAAAGATCATATTGAAGATGTAATTTAGATTTAAAATTAGTTTTAAGAATCATAAACATCAAGAAACTTAATTGCATTAGGATTTTTATTTTATATTTTACTTATAGCTTTTGCAAGATTTGGATAAGCAAGATTTACAATATTTTATGAATTAATGTGGGCTTGTAATATGAGTTTAATTAGTTCGGCATATGCATTTTGGAAGTATGAATTGATAAAATCATCATTTATAGAAATAAACCATTAATATTGGCTGCTAGTATGATACTTGTTTCAATTGATTAAGTTTTATGGTATGTAGATTTATTGTCATTTTTTTTATTTAGAATATGGCCAATAGGAGTTGCAAAGTAAAATATATACAATAAAATTATATAGATATTTGACTTGGCCATCAACAACTAAATTGAGATTGTTAACATCTTTTCATCATATTTTTTTTTTGCCACTTTGCTTATATTTTTTACGAAATTAGAAAGGAATTCCAATTTCAGCATGGTAAATTAGTATAGGTATGGGTACAATTCTAACAATAGTATCTAGGTATGATTTATATATATAGGAAATTTTAGATTATTAACACCTAAATCAATATAATTGAAGGGTTAGAAGGAAGAAATATATTTAAATTTAAATTTATCAAGACAACTTTGGAAAGACATTCCTTTCAAAATTTTAACAATAGCAGATGACAAACCATGGTATTTGGCATTACCTTTTTTGAGTTTCATGTGGAATTCTGGTAATTATATTTTAGGATATTAATTACTAAACAGAATTTCAAAATATTTGAATTGATGATGAATGTTATGATTAATGAAATTTTATTTTATATAATATATTTAGAAATCCAGATATTATTTGTCTATTATTAGTATGATTTTTTGATAAATCGAACCATTATTATTTTCAGACTAAAAATGATGAGTGATTCTGATTCAGATGACTATGAAGTTAATAATTTCATTTAGTCATTTAACAACAAATAAAGAAAAGAAGGAATTGAACGTTTCAATCCTTACAAATAAACTAGTTCTATGTTAGATGATAAATATGGAAGACAATATTAAAGTATATAAGATAAGCTTAATCCTAAATATCCATTAATGAATGGAAAAGATTTCGAACATAGAATAGAAAAAAAAAAGATTAATTCTTACTGGACCATAGGCGAAGATGTTCTTTTATTATAATTGGTTGAACGCTTTAAAACAGAAGATTGGAAACTCATATCAGATAAAATAAAAACAAAAGATCATATTGAGTGTTCTCGAAGGTATACAATGATTAGAGAACCAGAAGAATTCGAAGATGAAGAGGAAGAAGTGGATCTGACTTGGACTCCTAAAGAAGATTCTTTATTAATCTTCGCTTATCGAAAATATAAAGGAAATTGGGTTAAAATTTAATAAAGATTTCCTCATAGAGACAAAACATCACTATAAAAAAGATGGTCTGAAATCGCTTATGTTTAACAATAAACTCCTTCAATTTTTTGGGATATTGAAAGAGACAGTAGAATCATTTCTAATTTCTTGAATTCTATTAAATTTAATGATATTGCTTCTGATCTTAGTATTTAAGAAGAATCTATAGAGAGCAGATTTCATTTTATCATTGCCAAATTAAGTGGTTAACTCGAGAAGAGAGGAGTGAAAGTAGAATTACCAAGAAAAGTTTTAGATTCTGTTTAGCTTACTGAATCTTAAGCGTAATCAATAATTTAAACAAAATAATAAACTGTTGATATTCCTGATGAGTAGCATAAATAAAATGAAAAACTAAATAATGATAATATTGTCAATGATTCAAAGCATTAAGAAGCTAATGGCTGTATAAATAGTAAAATAGAAAATCAAACTAAATTTGAATTACCCACATAATAGACATAAATTCTTAATCATTTTAATGAATAAATTAAAATAAATGATGAATAAATAACATAAAACAATTAATAAGATAATGAGTAAACATTAGAAGAACAAAAATTGATTGAACATAAAGAAAATAATCTGATAAATGAAACTCTTCTTATGATGAAAAAAAGTTTAGAACAATAAAATTAGCACTTTGATTCCATGCATGATATTAAAGATCTATTATTGTAAAATGTGATTTGAATGATACTTATATATTTGTTCTATTCTTTCATTATTTTCATTAAACTAACAATTTGAATAAATCCACTCAATTTCTTCATTATCATTTTATATATGTTTATTAATTCACAATATTAAAATTATATAAAATGTGGAACTTTACTCCTTCAAGTAAAATTTGTTAGATTAAATCCTAAATTAAGGTATCAACACTCCATTTTATGAAAGGCTTACGACCAACATTTAAATAGTGTTAGAAAAGCTAAATCTATCGTAAAAACAAATACTCCTTATAAGCCTTATTTTTTATCTGTTACAGCCAGACATTAAAATAAATATGAGTATGTATTATTGTTATTTACTTATGATTTAGAGGTAAAGTGATATTAACAAATGCAATTCAATTCTCATAGAAAAGATTGTTAACATTGATCTAAAATAAGGAGAACTAAACAAGTAAAAATTGAAATAAAAATTCCAATTAAACTCAAGCAGACTATCTACTAAAAGAGCCCAATATTTATCAATAGATTTTGAAAATATTGTAAATATCAATAATCATGAAAGAAACTTTTTGATAGGATATAATCAGCTAAAACTTAATATAATAAAAAGTAATAATTAAGACGTAGTTTTGAATTTGAATAATATAGTAGAAACATTTCTTAAAATGCTAGTATTAATTGCTATTTACTTAATTTTAGGAAGGTATTCTAATGCGAGTATATCAAAATAAACATTATCTAAATCCTTTGAATAAAAATCTAGAAAAGCTAAAGAAAAATCATCTTCTAACACAAACTAATATCAATATTCCGATTAAAGTAGCTGCTATCATGATAATCTAATATTTTTATGATGAATTTATTAATTTAATAATACATATTAAATCAATTTTGTTTAAAAATAATTACAAATTTATGATAAAAAAAATATATCCTTTTAAATATATACATTCATATACATGATAATATTTAAGATTAATGAAGATAATTTTATTAAAATTCTATTTTAAATGTTCCATTTTAAAGAATTATATTAATATCTATATTCAAAATTGAAAAGCTAATAATTTCTTGATACACCACAATCTACAACTACAATCTTGATTGTCATCGTAGAAGTTAAGAAGTATGTGAATTTTAATTTGTATTATTTGTTGATCTGTAAATGAACTTGAAAGAATTTGAGAAATTGTATCAAAAGTTTCAAAAGTACAACCAAATTATTCACTTTTACCATTATATTTCAATTGGATTTGTAGTTCTAATTATATTTAATAAATACTTTGTTCTTCTTTAATTGAAGATATTTATGAAAGATCAGAATGATTAATCTCAAATTAATTTTCAGTTTCTACTTCACCTTCACTAATATTAATATGTTATTCTTAAATAAATTAATTTGATTATTCTTATTCTTATTTTTATTCATTTACTACTTATATAGCATCTATCTTCATTTCATCTTGACTAATTTTAATCTCTTATTCATTAATTTAAGTATCTATTTGTTTTAATTTTTATCTGGTAGATTTCTTAGAGTTTTTCGAAATCTTTCTTCTTGGTTAGATGACTGAGTGAAAATCATAAGTAATTTTATTAGTTTCAAGGGAATTAGCCCTTTGATAGAGACTTTTTGTTAAAATGAAAATATTTTTTATGATAATTAGCAACTAAAAATAAATTTATATTATGTTTATTGTTTTTGGAAGTAGATAACTATTATAAAAAGAACTTTTACTTGAAATTTTACATAATAATTGATATCCCAAAGAATAATGAAGCAATTGTTTAAATTTTATACTTCGAATCTATTAAGAATAATGTAGATATCCCAACAGTTAAATTTATAATCTATATAGATATCAGAATGTAATACTTGATTTGTAGGAATGATTGAAGTTAATTAAGGATTTTACATCATCAAATTAGAATGATTAAATTCAAAGGGTTGATTTTCATATATTTGTAAGAGTGAATTCAAAGTGAGTATTGAAACAATGATTTTACTAGATGAGTGAGACATTAATTAAATATTATAAGTATTGAAGAACTAGATTATAAGAGTTTTGAGATTTACCTGATTTTAATTGAATAAAAATAATAAATCATAGAGTTTGTTCACATGAACACGAACCCCCATCAAATTTAATATTTTGATTTTCAAATTCATTGAAAAAATATTCTTTTATATATATATCAAAAATTTAGTATTATAAACAAAAAGTACAAAATATTCATTGTTCTATTAAAAATTTATTAAGAAAATGACTAAGCACAAGCTTAGTTATTGGGCCAATAAACTTCATCTATTAATACTAACTAATCTTAATCTGATTAATTATTTTGCTACATCTCTATCCATTTAATCAATGTGTATGATACAGTTTTACCTGATTTTTCAGGAATGGACCAATTAATAGAAAATGAGGCAGAATTTAGAAATAAACTAATAAGTAATCTAATAAAAATTATAAGAATACCAATTTGAAATGCAACTAGGAGCAAATGATCCAATTTTTCTATTTAAAGATGTCTTACTCTTAATAGTTGTCTAAAATTAACTGTACACATAATTAATGTAATCCTTTTCAGTCGAAGAACACTAATCTAATGTCAAATCTTTAATGCATTCTATTTTTAAATAATCTTAGATAAATCCAACATCATATAGAGATTAAATTATGAAAACAGGTTTTGTAACATAGTTTAACAAATTTTAAAAATAAAAACACTTCCAACTTTAATTTGGATAATTTTAAGCACAATTCGCAATAGGAATATCAGATTCAATATTAACTAAATAGTTCATTATTTTTAATGATTATTTTAGCAATTCGCTTCCATCAATAGATTACATATCGATTAATATTCCAGAATCTGCTATACAGAGTAGAGAAACACTAATTGGTATCATTTAAGTAATATATTAAGACCATTATAAAGCAGCAATTGCCCCCATTGAACAACCTGATAAAATAATTACTTCTGAACTTTATAGAAGATTACTATATTCTGCTATAATACTTTTGATTATTAATTCACCACGAAAATATATAAGCTATTATCTATAATTGATAGGATCTAATCGATGTCCTTGATGCCCTATAAATAATCCTATAAATAGTACTAACCAGTCCCATCGCAGGAATTTATATATATTATGTTCCAATTATAAAAGTTGATATTTTAATCTTAATTTTAAGATAACAAACCATCGAAATTTATTGTCAAAGCTCTATTCAATGAACTTCCATATTAAGTCTTCTATCTTGATAACAATTGAAAATGTACTTATTTATGGCGTTTTAAAAATATTCTTCCTCACTGCTACCTAGTATTAATCTACAATCAATGAATATATTATACTCTCCTCCTTCAAAATGAATCAAAACTTTATTTTTACCTTCCTGATATCCTTTTTGCAAATAATATGACTAAAAATGAGTAATTTAAGACATACACTTCTTGATCCATCTAGACACAATGCTTCATCATTATCTACATATTCCAAACTTAGCGAATTTATGCAATACAGTAACATTTAACCTATGATAAACATTAATAAATTTAATTAATTTATATGCATTTTTCTCAAGTCATTGTATCTTGAAAATAGCTTTAGAATCATGATTTATGAGATCAATAATATACTAACAACAAAATAAATTAAACTTTTACAAAAGAACTTTATTTTTTTTTTATAGATTATTCACATTTCATTCTTATTACTTTCTATTTCTAATATCTAGATCATTCTATTATTTTATAATAGATGGTTGAAAGATTTTCGGTTAAATTAAAATGTTGGATCCAAAATGAAATAACCAATTAAAAATATAACAATAAAATACAGCTAATTTTTTATATGACCTTTTATTGTTTATTTTTTGAAATCATAGAAAATTATAAATTTAGATTTGTCTTAATCAACTATCGATAATTCAAATTCAGAGAAATATCATCTTAAATTTTCTCCTTATTACATTAATATAATCTATAAAAAAAGGATAATAAATCAAAATTTTGATATCAAATTTATGAAAAAAATTTAAGTAGTTTTTTTCTATTATAATTATTTCATCATTATATGAATAAATCTGTTTTCTAATTAATATTATTTCTTCATTATGAACTTACAAAATATATATAATATATAGCAATGCCTATTTTAAATTAGACTTTTTTATGATTATTTCATTGATTGATTTATATAATTTTTCTTTAATGCTCTAATGAATTACTGTTTAAATAAATGTAATTGTCTAATAATATTTATAGATATTTGATTGGTTGATAAAGTGTGCGGTATCTGAGGGGAATGCTGATAAGAATAATAAAATTAGAAATGGTTTATTAAAAAATAAATAGGAATATCATTATTTTATATAAAGTAAGAAGGTATTTAGAATATTATATATCTGATAAAACTTTTAATTATGATGAATAAGGCAAAGGTAGCGATAACTAATAAATTTGCAATTTTTTTAATGTACATAATTCATCCAATCATCTTAATCTTCTAGCTTCTCTTTCACATTCCATAAGCTCTAAGGTGTCTCCCTTTCTAACTGGACCCATAACATTTCTAATTAATGTTCTTTATTATCCAACCAATTAAACTTTAACTTATGTAATACCACCTCTTGATCCTGTGAAAATTATAATAAAATTTAATACCTGTTCTTCCAATAATTTCAATAACAGTTGCTCTAGTTCCTTCGACTCTTTCTTTAGTGGAATCCATTGTTTTGTTTGTTAATTTTTAATTAAATGATTTTAGATTTTATGAACAAATGCATTCATTATATATATAAATTAAATAAATTGGAATTAAATAGAGACTCTAAAAGAAAATACCATTAAATACATTATCAAATAAAAGAGTAGTAAATTAAAAAATTAATTCTTATATAATTAAATGAGACCTTTAGTCTAAAATTTTGAGATTTAATTTATTTAATAAAATGTAGGAAAGTTCTTTGTCTTAATTAGATTTTTATGATTTAAAGCATGTTAGAACTATTAAAGTTAATAGATAAGATGAGAAATTTCATAAGAAAAGAACTCTATTGTATTAGAATAAGGAAATGCTAGAAAAGGAATATCTGAAATTAAATTAAAGTTGTGATTGTTCTGAATGTGGAAAAGGCAGTAATTATTTCGAGATGATAAAAAAATAATATCCTTTTATTGAATCAAGGTAATTAATTAATAAAATCAGAGATGGTAAAAACGAAAAAGAATTCTAAAGAGATTCAAGGCTGTAATTAATGCAATAATATTTATCCTAACCTACAAAATGGAGGCAATCAAAAAGTTTAGAAAGAGAATGCATTTCCTTAAAGCTGTTCGCAATTTGACAACGATAAAAAAGCCACAAATATTGACACCCGTCCATTTATAACCTTAGCCTGCTCTTCTAATTCCTTAGTCCAATCAATCGCAAAGGTATCAAACTAAATATTTAAGACTAAAAACTACACCTGAGAATGAATAATTTCAAGATCATTTTATTTAAAGTGATGGTAAATAGCCAAGAAAAAGTTAAATATCTTAATACATTACAAATATGCTAAAAGATTCTAAAAATAAATCGGAAGCTTACCTCAAACCTTTAAGCAGTGTAAATCGGAAACCCTTTCATTCGTATAATACAAAATCAATTTCCTAAACTTCCTTTTCACCTCATACTAACTCTAATTATTAATCAACTTTATTACCTTATAGTCATTTTCATAAAGATTCAATTAAACATAAAAACAAAGATTCTTACAAATAAAATAATAAAGATCTTGCAAAAATAATAGATTCGATGAAAGTTAAACATAAGTTCATTTAATGTAAAAAATGATCAAATTTAATAAAATTTAACATAATTCTTTTTTTATAAATATAGAGCTATTTATTTTTTTCAAATCAAATGTAAGTTAGATACAGTTTTGTTTAAATAATATAATTTACTCCATATTTATAATTATTTAAGATTTTAATAAATATTGTAATAGATTATTTAATTTTTCAAACATTATAATAAAAAATTTATATATATTTTATTTTCAAAGTTTACATTAAAATCATTTGACTAAAAAATTCGTTAGTGTGGATTATTAAATATTATTTCTAACAAATTAATCTTAAATAGGGCAATATAACTAATGTTATTATCATTAATTGAATGTTAAATAAAGTAATTGTATCCACTTTTTGTTTTGAGAAAATTCAATTTACAGATAAAATACAAAAATTAGCTTAATCTAGAGTCCATATAATTATGTTTATCATTACTAATTCTAATCTATGAATTATATAATTAAGATGAATTTATTCTTTTACAAAATTTATCAGAAATTTCATATATTTATTTAAGATTTAAGGCAAATCAAGATTCAGTCTTTTCTAGACTACGTGGTCAAGTTATGATTTAATTATTAATTATTTTGAATTCTAATTCAAATGATAGAATAGAATTGTACATTTGTTTTTATTATGTAAGCTTTTGATTTTAACAAAGAATATCTGATGTTAGTTTATATAGAAATATCATTTTATTGAATAACTATAGATGTTAATCAAAAAGGTTTGTTTATAAATTAAAATTTAAAGCTCCAATTTTATTTAATATAAGTTCTAGGGTTTAGAAATTAAACTGTCTTAATCCATTAATTATTAACGAATTTATTTAGTAAAATGGATCTAATTTGCCAATAACATCCAAATCATATCAATAATCATCAAAACATGATGGGACACAAAGAATTACTATCATATAGAAGAATTAATTCTCCAGGACTTCCTAGTTCATCTTTAAGATCAAGTTGCAAAGGATATAAAAAAAAGTTAGAAATTGGGTTGATAACAGATCGTAAATTAAGTGAAAGCCCAAATTTTGAAAAAATGTTTTCAACTGGAAACTTTAATATGTTATAACATAAAAACAGTGTTATTGATATTCCATAGCCAGAATCATAAATTCCAAAAATGGAACCATAAGTGAAGAGAAATTTGAAAATGATTGAGAAACTGGAATCTGAGAAGCTGTGTTTAAAAATATATATGTCAGAAGAGGACTCCAATTAATTAATATTTACAGGCATTAGTAAAGAAAAATTATTATCACCAAACTAAAATAAAAAGGCATTAATTTAAAATTTACAATAATTATTTTAGAATGGATTCAAAGAAGAAAATAAATACATTAAATTAGAAGCTTTAGAAAAAAATGTAAATCTTGAAAAATAATAATATTATGGATTAATAAAAAGCAATCATTGTAATTCTAGCAAAAAGATTATTACATAAATGAATGATAGTAAATCAAATATAGATAGATCTTTATCCATTTCGACTATCTAAGAATATAAATCTAATACTTCCAGCAAAATTAATAAAGATTTAGAAATTTTAGAAAGAGGATTAAATAAATAAAAAAAAAATTAATAATCTAACTCAAATTCGAGATTTTAAAAGTCTTAACCTTTAAGTTAATACAATTTAACTATAAATCTCAAGCAGAAATAAAAAGGTTCTAAATTATCATCTCAAAATAAAAAGGGTCCATCTCCTCCTTTATCATAATAAAGAAATTCACAATAAAAATATATAAACAAAATGAAATCAAATGCGAAATCATTACATATTTGAGCGTAAATAGAATGAGTTTCATATTTCAATCATTAAAAACATTATTAAGATTATTATGTATGATTTCTGAAGAGGAGATCAGATCAATCTTAGGAAAGATAAAGAGTTTCCTAATAATTTATTTTAATTATTGATATTATATTTCTATTTCATTTTTTCATGTTTGATATATCGTTTTGTAAATTTAGAAATATTTTTGAGTTGTATCTTTTGTCATTTTAATTACTTGTGCATTTCAACAATCATTTTCCAAGGATAATACAAATCCAAATTATTTTAATTTTTGTATTAATTATTTTTAATTATGGAAGCCTATAGTAAATTTGATTTTGATGGAAATCAAGAATTTCAATTTTATCTTTCAAATATATTTCCTACTCCAACAAATTTAGAAAAATATAAACGTAATTGGTATAAAAAAAATATCGACCAAAATTTTGATGTAAATGATAAATAATAATCTCAAAAATAAGAACAATCTACATAATAGGAATAATAATAAAAATAACAATAATAATAGCAATAGTAATAATAATAATAATAATAATAACAATAGTAATAATAATAGTAATAAAAATAAAATTTTTAAAGATAATAACCTTAATTACCAATTTTATTAGTGATTGAAGGTGTACTAAAAGTGTTATATTTTCCTGCATTATTATTCTTGTAAAAACCGGAGTTACATAAATATGTAAATTTAGGAAGTGTAATCATATGCTTTATGGCTCTATACAGGATTAGAGGATTTCCAAAAAAAGGGGAATATCAAGAATACTTTGCAAAGAGTCTAAGAAATGAATTTACAACTAATATCTTTTATATGATTTCATTGTTTGCAATAGATAACATTGTATTTCAGATGCCGATAGCATTGCATTTTTTAGTTGGAGCTGCTGAATTATGGACTTAATTAGGTTAGGATGAAGGATTTACATTAAGATCTGCCTAATACATAGTAAGAAATAGAAAAGAGATATTGGTTACAAAATAAAAGATTGAGATATATTTATTTTTCTATTCAGTGATTGGAATTTTTATTAGAAAGACCTCTTTATTTTTAGGTGTTTTTATTCTTTAAAATATTTTATTGAAGACTAAATGTAATGAAAAGATGATTGAGGCATAATTTGAGATAAAAAATTGGTATCAAAAACATTTAATTGAAAATAAGAGAATTCCATAATCTATTAAGAAAGCATTAGTACTAATTTGGAGAGGGTATGAAAAATTAATGACAATTTTTTGAGTTTTTACATTTTAAAATATAATTCATATTTATGGTTTCACTTATTAGGGCTTTTCTTTTTTTTTAAAAATTATTTAATCCATTATAGAATATCTAAGAGGGTCTTAATCAAATTATTAAAACCACTCAGATATATCCTTTGTATCTACTCTGTAACATGATCCTAATTAGATGCTATAATTAATTAAATTTCTCCATCTTTCATTGCATGATATTTTATATATATCACATACAATAATCAATGTTTGTCTACATCTTGATAAACTCACATTCATTCTTCTTGCATCACTAAGAAATCCCACTCCTTTTTTTGGGTTTTTCTTATCTTCACTTATAAATTTAGATCTAACACTTGAAAATATAATAATGTCTTTTTCTCTTCCTTAAAATCCATCTACAGTTTTCACTTCAACATTATCTTCATTCAAATATTTTAATTTTTTTGAAATCAACCAAACTTATTAACTATAAGGACTGACAACTCCTAAGTTATTTATATTAAAGCTAGGAAACTTTTTTTTCATATCTTTATATAATTCTGTAACAACTTTAGCTTCCATTTCATTACAATAAGAATTTCTTGTAAAATTTTCATATCCTTTTACATGTAAAACAACAACAGGACAATAAGTATAATAATCATAAAATTTAGGATTTCCTATCAATTTGTCTAATTATTCATAATCTTTTAATTCGCTGCCATAAAATGTTGTTGATATAAATTTTGAAATCTTCGAATGCATACGATATTGAGTCTATTATAAAATTAAAAAACATTACATTTAATAAATGAACATTAGCTCCTTACTTTTATAGTCTTTCAAATAAACTTTAATCATATTTGTACTTTCCACAAAGAGAACTAAAAATTGTTGCCGGTAATTAATTAGGATCACCAATTAAAATTAATCTTCTACATCCATATTACAAAGGAATCAATGTTGAAATTTCAACTGCTTAAGCTGCTTCATCGATTATAACCGTGTCAAATTTCAGTTCAGATTATGCTAAAATATTTGAACCACTTGATGAAAGTGTTCCAAAAATTATCTTAGCTTAATTCAATATTTCTTTTTTCACTTTATCTGGATCCTAATTTTGCATTTCATAAACTCTTTATTGAACTAAACATTCTAAAGAAACTTTCGATAAAGTAGCATCAAAATTTTCACCAATTCTCACTATTGGTACATCTGATCTTTAACCATTTTCATCTAAAAGTCCTTCATCTAAGATTTTTCTAATTATTTCATCGACAGAAGCATTTGATGGTCCGCAAACTAAAATTTTATTAGGTATCTTAGTTTATGAATAATCACTTTTATAAATTGGAATTGGTTTTTCTTTACGAAAATCTGAGAGTCTATTGGTAAAATAATTTGATATGTCTTATTCTACATCATCAAATATATGATCTCTCCAATCATCGTAATCATTAGATTTCCAAGGTTAAGGATATTCTTAATTAAATTCTTATTCTATTTCTATGCTTGATTTTTATATTAAATTTAATTATGGCCTTTCTTATTTAGATTATAATAGCACACTCAATGTACCAAGTACAGTTTTTGTCTTACCTGTCCCTGGAGGTCCTTAGATCAATGTAATTCCATATGTTTTTAAAGTTTACTATATTGCATCATACTAACTTGAATTATAAATTGAGTGTAATTTTTTATCTAAATTATATGGAATAGTGAAATATGAATTAGCTTTTGGCTATGATTCTAATGATAAAAGGATTTATTTAAGCATTAAATCACCAAATTTTTATAGAGCTCTATATTCCCTTTCTAGAGTTGATAAACCAGTTACTTTTCTAATCTAAAAGTTTTTTAATGATATTTTTTGTTCTTCTTAATTTGAAATTTATTAATTTAGATCTTTATTTTTTTCAAATAGAGTTTTTATTGGACCAATATTTTTCTAAACATTTACTCTAATAACATCTGAATTATTTTCAATTAGTCCCAATAAACATTCATTTCCTTATTCATAAGGTCTGCAAGTTATTAATACTAAATCTCTATAGTTTAATTAATCTTTTTGTCCAATTAATTAAAAATCTAATTTGTTAAACTCATCTTCTTCACGTTTTGAAAACTTATATTCTACACTAGGGTAAGTCTATATATTATGATTATAATTAAATACCTCTGTTTAAAATGATTTTACAATATTTGCTTTAACTTCTTCATAAAAAAGTGGTTTCCAAATCTTTTAATATTCTTCTTCATCGCTAAATGTTATTGGCACTTTGCATAATAAATTTGATTCTAATTATTCTTCTGAAGGCACTTCTAATTAATTTATTTTCGATGATGCTAATAATTAATTGAAATCTAATTCTAATATAAAATGTTAAAATCTAATCAAGTCCATCAAAATAAATTTTTTGTTTTATTTCTTTCTTAATTTAATTTATTTTTTTTTTAATCGTATAAATAAAAATATGTTAAATAAATAATCATAAACATTTAATAAAAATGAATCAATGAGGCTTTTCATAATATGAATATATTAATATATATATTTTATTTTAGATTATTTTATTAAGTTGCTTATATAAATGTATTAGTTATACATGGTTTGATTAATATATAGAAGAATATTCTTAATTTATAGATATTTGAAATAATTTCTAGATATCTTTATTATCTTAAGAAAAGAGTGTATGAAATATTTGTATTGAATTGGATTAAAAAATTATTGAATATTTTGGTTATTAATTTAATAAAATGGGGAATTGTCAATGTGGAAAATATTTTGATTCAGATCAAGGGTCTAATAATAATAATGTTTAAGAAATTATCATCAATGATGAACTTTATCCTAATATGAAAGAAGATTGTGCAAAAGAATTGTTTATTAAAATAAAAACCTGGTAACAAGAATCTTTCTCTTTATTTGATTTTGAAAATTAAAGTCATTTAAAAGAATAAATTTTTGAGGTATGTGGATTTATAATAATAAGATAAGATAAGGAGGATATTTAATAAAAAATAATAACGAATTGCAATGGATTGATGATAATGTTGACTGGAATAAATGCGTAATAAAATAACACTAAATACTATTCAGAATTGAAAAAATAAATGGAGTGTTTACTATAATAAATAAAAAGGGAGAATGTAAATAAAATTAAGAAGATGAAAAATAAGAACTTACAAGTAAATACATAGGAGATGCCAATAAAGAAGTCTAATAATCAGAGAATTTGGATTAATTTGAAGGAGAAGAATTTTAATAATCACAAGAGTTGATTAAAAAAATAGGTTAACATCATTAAAGATTAAGTCAAAGTCAAAGAACAAATACTAAATTAATAGAAAAAGGAAGTAGAATATGGTTAGTCGTTAGATCAATATAATAAATGTTTGGTACTAATGGAATAAAATTAAAATAAGGAGATATAATAAAATTAGGAAGAGTTAAATTAAAAATTAGGGAAATTCAGTTAAATAAGAGAAAGTTATTGTATAATAATTATATTTAATAAATAGATGTGATTCAGATTCTGAAAGATCGAGTTTATCTGATATTATTTAATGCAGAATATGTTGTAGTAGTTCCAATAGCTTATAGAATCCTTTAATAAATCCTTGTAAATGTACCGGATCAATTAAATACATACATCTTAATTGTTTAAAAAAGTGGTTAAAATTGAAATTTTAAACAAAACATAGTAATCATTGTATGGTTTATATGTGGAAAAATTTGGAATGTGAAATTTGTAAATTCAATTATCCACCAGTTTTTAAAAGTGATGACCATATTTTAGATTTGGTTGAATTAAGTAAACCTACGAATTAACCGTATATGCTCATGGAAATCATATAAAAATAACGTTAAGTAACATTTAAATCATATAATAAGGATTTGAAAGTTGAGAAAACTAATTAAGATTCATCTTGGGCCTAATGTAATGGAGTTTACATAGTTACTTTTGATAATAATAATGATGATAAAGCTATAAAAACTAATGAATTATAAATTGGAAGAGCTAATGAAACTGAAATTAGAATCAATGATATTTCTGTCAGCAGAAATCATGGAACTCTTAAATTAGATGATGAAACAGTGTATTTGACTGATAATAATTCAAAATTTGGATCATTATTATTAATTTAACAAAAAGTGATTCCTTTAATTAATTAATTAAATGGAATGTAAATTTAAGTGGGAAGAAGCGTTTTACAGTTTAATTTTGGAAGAAATGAATCTGACGCATAATTCTCTAAATAGTAATAATATTTAGATTTTGAAATGTTTGAGTAATCATAATCATTCTAATATAAGCAAAATAATTGGCCGAGAATTTGAAGACGAAGATTTACTTAATATGTGATCGATCTTTAAATATATACTTTTTTTCAATTTTTATATTAAAAAATATTTTTCATTTCGCTTTCTTAAATAAACTTTTAAAATCTGAATTTGATTTTGGTTTGAAATCATTTACTTCTTCAATTTCTATTTATTCTTCCTTTTTTTTAATCATTTTCTTCTCCTTCTTTTGAATTTCTAACCTTCTACCTTTAAATTCAATTCCATTTAAGTCCAAAGCCATTTTTAAATGTTTTTATTTCTCAAATTCAACAAAAGCAAACCCTTTAGGCCTTCCTTATTCATTTTTTGGAATATCTATTTATGTAATATTCATTCCATCAAATATTTATCTAACTAAATATTACAAAATATAGTTTACTTTCAATATCTCTAATCTTAAATGGTAAATTTTTAATAATTATAGAATTATTCTAAAAATTTTATTTAATCTTTTCAAGAGAGTCTGAAAGTTAAACATAATATCTTCTTCCATTTATGTAAGGATCCATATTGAGTTATTCTAATCCATTTAATTTATATTATTCTTCATTATATTCAATATATGCATATCCTCTAGGTTTTCCTTCTGAATCTTTCACAATTCTTATTTATTTAACTCCTTCCCCTGCTTTTGCTGCTAATTATTATTCTGTGATGCTATAATGTAGATTTTCTAAGTAGAGTGTTAATTTATCATCTTAATATAATTTTGGAGGTTTCGATATAGCTGCATATAGTTTCTCTCCGCCTACCATTTTATTATTAAGAATATTAACTGCTTTTTGTGCATCCTCATCATTTGTAAAATCCACATAAGCAAATCCCTTTGAAACTTAATTCTTATCTTTAACAATCCTACATTCTAATGCACCACAATCAGGAATCAAATGTATTACATCATTTGCTTATAATTATTTTGGTAAAAATTTAATAAAAATGGTCTTTGAACTATCTGTAAAAATTTTTGGAGCTTTCTCTTCTTCTTCTTATTCTTTACTTTATTTTCTATTATTTTTTTATCCTTTCACCTTTTCTTCTTATTTTTATTCTTATTCTTCGTGTGATTCTTCATCCTCATCATTTTCAATCACTGCTTCAACAACGCCTTATAATTTCTCTTCTGCTTTATAAACTTCCTCAACACTACCAAATAATGTTTCAAAATTTAGTAAATCTTCACATGGTGTTATTTTGTCATCTTAACATAATTCAGCAGCTCTTTTTAATATTCCTCTTAATCTATCTCTTTGTTAGATATTAATTATTGGTTAACTAATTTGTGAATAATAATAATCTTTCCAATAAGAATTATTATCCCAAACTAATTAAACACATTTTTCAAATGCTGTTCGAGAATTTAATTTATTATCAAATAGATAACATTCTACTCTAGCCAATTCATAATAAATTTAAGCCTTTTATTTGTCAGAATAAGATTTCTTTTCTGCTAATTAATTTAATAACTCTCTTATAGTTGTTTATTTTTCATCCAACTTATCTGTTGATATTAGATATTATCTAGTATATCTGTAAATATATTCTAGTGAAAATTTAAATAAATCTTCATTTTTTACATAATTTTAAGTAAATAAGAAATCTTATTCAAAATCTTCATCATCTTTATTTAATTACTCTAAAGTTCTTAGATATAATATATAGATTTCAAAAGGTTGATCTTGAAATCTGATTAAATTTTTAAGTTATTTCTACAATAAATGAGGATTCTATTATTATCTCAAAATTTAAATAAATTTCGATTAAATAATCATTATTAGTGGATCTTAAAATTAGGACTTATTACTCAACCATCTTAAGTAAAAATATTTGTCATAAAAATTTTAGAATTTAGAAAATTCAATTACTTTTTCATTTAATACCTATTCTAATTGAGAAAAAAAATTAATAACATCTTATTAATCTTAACTATTGCAAATATTCATAAATTATTATTCTATTTTTTCTAATTCTTAGATTCTTAATATTGTATCTTGATAATTTTTTTTAGCCTTTTCTTAGTTTTATTAATTGTTTTCAATTTTTTCATATTACTGCCAAAATTTATCTAAACCCTATATTGTAATTTTAAATATTCTTGAATATATTTGATTAATTTAGTTTTTCAATTATGTCCTAAAATAAGTTATTCATTAATATATACTTTTCTTTTTCATTTGCTCCCTCTAATAGTTAATTCTCATAATTAAGATAAGCCTAAAAGAAATATTGGGACTCTTAAAAGTCAAAACAAAATTGAATTAAAAGCTTTTCAAATAAAAGTTCTCCTTTTTTCCTTTGAAATTTATTTTTAGTCACATAATTTGCTAATTGTTTTCCTAATTTAATATCTCTAATTAATAATATTTTATACAATAAAGATTATCAAGTCCTCTTTAAAATATTTTCAACAATGTAGAAGCATCAACAAATTATTCTTCTAATTTCTATAATAATTCAATTAAGAAATCTTCATCTAAATTATAATGTTCTTGAACTAATTAAATGCAATCACTAAGTTTATCATCATTATTATCTGCAGCCTATTTTAATAGTTGATAAGTTGTTTGCCATTCTCTTATATTATCCTTTATAGTATAATATATATCAGATGCTTCTATCATTCAATTAATTTAATTTATTATTTTATATTATCAAAATTCAATATTGTAAATAAAAAATTTTATTTTTTACATCAATTTATGCAATCAAGAGATTTCGCAATTATTCCTTCTATCTTTGTCTAATCTCCAATAACATTTTCAAGATATTCTATTTATCCTGTTTATTTTCTATCCTTTAAAGAACCTTTTATTTAGAATTCCTTTTAGTCAGCTTCATTAAAAATGACTTCTGTGATTTTAATTTATAGTTCAATTTAATTTTCTAATAATTCATTCTATTCTAAATATCATATATTTATAAAATTACTATTCATAAAGGCATTGAAACTATCATTCCAAATGAATGACTTTTCATTTATTTCATCCTCTGGTATAAAAACATTAAAAATATTAAAGATTTGAACTATCATGTGAGATTTAAATTATTAAACTAACCTACCTTTAACTAATGATCCTAAAATTTAATAAATATATTTAACCTGAATTTAATTGCAATAATGTTACTGTATAATCAATATCAATAAACATTTATGGCTAGTCATCAAATGTTTCAAGTTATTCAGATACTATGCTAACTTTTTTTACTGCTATAACAATGCTCTAAATTAAATAGAAAATTTACAGGAATCGAATTATGTATTCTGCAAGTAAAAATCATTTTTGGGATTACATTTTAAATAGATTTTGATATATTTTTTAAATGATAAGGCATCAAGACTATTGTTGTTTATTCTTTGAAACTTGTTAATTACAAATTATCCATAAATATTCTTTTAATTAAATAATTTTATTTAAAAAACTAGAAATAAACATTCAATCAAATACATTTACAATGACTCTTCATTCTTTTATGATATTATTAACAAGACATATCCTATTTAATCCTATTTTTCTTTATATTCATTCTCAATCAAAAATGACTTAAGACTCTATTCTTGAAGATAGAGTTTTTAGCTTAATAAAATGAACTTTTAAATAAAAAGCATATTATTGATCCATTTAAAAGAAACATTTTAATTTGATAAATTTATTTGAAAGCATTTTTATATTAGATCTTAAAATGATTAGATAAATTTTATTTTCAAAGAATTGACTATATATTTAAAGAAATATTTTCTAAATGTTTTTAACCAAATTTTATAGAATTAAATAGGTATTATTAAAATTAATTAGATTATTAGGGTATTAAAAATAGTGAAGTTATTCCATTGTTTTAGAAAGGTAAAAGAATTATAATTTATAGAACTCAAAAATATTATTTCTATTTGAATTTAATTTTATTACAATAAATTATAAAGATAAAGGAATAAAAAATATAATTATAAATAAATGTATATAATAGTTATTAGAAGATAAATGGCATTTATTAATATCATAAATAAAATAACATAATTAGATCGTTAATTATGAATACACTAAACAGTATGACAAATCCTTATAATATGTCTTCTACACCATATGGTGGAATTTTAGATGCAGATGGATGTAGAATGCTGGCTCGAAAGATCTTTTCAACATATGATAGTAATATACTTTAATTATGTTAATAATAGCTAGTAATAAAGGATATGTTGATGTGGTTGATGTAGGATCTATGTTTACTGATGCATATCGATCTTAAAATATTATTACAAAACCTAAAGTCAATGAATCTAATGGATTTATGAAAGCTATTAATAGTAAACTACTAATTATAATATTATTATTTAGAAACTGCTTAAAATAGATTGACTTTGTAGGATATTGAATAATATTGTTTAAGAAAATTTTGTGGTACTCCATATTAATTCAAGCAATAATAATCAATAAATAAGTGATATTTTAAAATATTACTAGGTAACCTAATTACATTGAGGAACGATTAGAAGTAGCAAGATAATTGTTTAAGAAACTTGATGCTGATGGATCAGGTTATATAACAGAAGATGAAGTCTATGAAATCATTAGAGAAACTTATAGATAAATGGGTAATTGATTATTTAATTTTAGGAATGAAATTCGAACCAACGGTTGATGATGTTAGAAGTTGGATACACATGACTGATTCGGATGGAGATGGAAAAGTTACTTTAGAAGATTATGAAAATTTAGTTTTGAAATCTTTGTAATAATAAGCCATCTCTTATAATTTAAGTTGATTTATTATAATAATTATTATTATTATCAATATGGATAATTCTGAATAAGTTTTATTCCTTAATCAAACTCAATTATAGTCTGTTCAAACCTTATTTGAAAACATTAATAAATAAGTGACTTAGCTCTTTTCAAAAGTATAAAAAGCATCATAAATAGAAAAAATACAAGAAAGTTTACTCGTTATTATCCAAATTTTTAGATCGTTATGATCATACAAATTAGATTCATTTAAATGACAGAATTCATTTTTAAAATATTTTGTTGATGGCCTTAAATAAAATATTTAAGAAATCTATTCTTAAAGATATGACAAAAAAAAACTTAATTGATATTAAAGTCTGGAAATAGAAAAATGCTAAATATACTGAGATCTATCCAATTCTTATCGCTAAAATCACTTAAAACTTAGAATTAGCTACAGCTGATCCTAAATAAAGAATTAGGGAACAATTAAGAAATTCTATATTCAAAGATTAATTAGAATAATAAATTTAAATAATTAATACCAGTGGAAAACTAAAGTTAGATTAAATCACAATTCCGTTTAGATTGGATCAAGAATATGATTGCTATTTGAAAAGCATCATGATAGCTTACAGATTGCTGAGCTATTAAATGGATATAAAATTAAATGAGAAGTTAAGATATTCAATCACATCTTACGATATTAGTAAAATTCTACTTTAAGGTAAAGGTAAAAGAGTATCCAAATTATGTTAATATATTTTATCTTCAACCAATCTATTAAATAGATACTTTGAATTTAAAGATGATTTATGTTCTTAAATTATAGATGAAATAAATCACTCCGATGCTTTAAAATATTTGATCTTTTTAGTATAATAGATGGAGGCTCATAATGATTTTAAAAGTAAATTAAAATGCAAATGGAAATTTAACAAACTTTTGAAACCACTTATTTGGTTTTGGATTTAATCAATATATTATTATTAATCAATATTCAAGTTTTAAAAGTGTCAAGACATAATGGGAGTTTTAAAATGGCTAAGTTATCATTATCTAATCTCAACTGATGAATTATCTATCTATGTTTAGAATATTTCAACAATTACTTATGCTAAAAATAAAGAACATATTATATTTAACTAATTATTAGAATAATTATATTTGAATGAAGATATAGGAATGTCTAGAGTTAAAAATTTTGTTGAATAAAATGATGATTAACATTAACAACTTTAAAATTATAAACAAACAATTAATTATTTCTATAATTCTAATAGTAAAGATAAAATCTCATAACAAGAATATTTTTACTGTAAACCAAATGCATAAATTAAGGTAGCTCATAATTCAGAACTTGCTTTTCTTGAAATTAATAATGAAAACTTTAGTTCTATTGATACTAGATTATCAAGCAATACATTAAGATTACCAAAAAAAGAGAATTGCTCAACTAATGGATCTAAATCTTTTAGAGGATCTCTCTCTTAATTTTCAAGCAGTTTCTCTGAAAAAAAAATATAAAATTAAATTTAACCTGTTTCACCTAATACTTAAATTAATGTTTAATCTACTACTTCTTTTTTGGATAAAATGATAAAGAAAATGATTGAAAATAAAATAGCTATTGATGACATCTAGTATATTATCTAGTTTATTTAATAGATGTAAAGAAATGGAATTATAATAATTGTTGAGCAAAGAAAAATTATAATAAAAGGAAAGTGATTTCTATAAAAAGCTTCTAAGATTTAAAACCTAATTTTCTAAATTTACATTGCCTGTTAAATTGAAATCCAAATAAGAAATTATAAACAAATAGGATTTGCAATAAAAAGTGATTCACTAATAAATGCATGTTGATTTAATTGGTAAACCTAATCAAATATTAACCAAACAAAATGATCTTGATAATTCATTATTATCTTTTGAAAAACCAGGAGCTAAATTAGGACCTTTATAAAAATTGAAAATGATTATTTTCAAACATCCTGAAGTTTTTTCTCTTTAGAAATTTAGAAATAAATTAAAGTCTTCAAAAAAATGGTATAATAGATCCAATAGCGTTAGAATGAATCATGCAAGTATGATAACCTTCTTAAATTAGGAAGATCAGTAATGATTATGAAAACATAAGAATAACACATTCAAGAATTAAATTCCTTAAGATAAAGATCAATATCATAATTAAAAAAGAATATTAGTGAGGCTTAACTAAATATTTAGAGTGCAGATAAAGAATTGAGAAGTAAAAGTGTTAGATATAGACAATTTCGATAAAATACTGAATAACCTTTTTAATTAGAAAACAGATATTAAAATTTAAGTAAATCAATTACAAAATCAGAGTAAATGAAAAAAAAAATTTGATCTATTTTATAGATATTCTTATAAAATTAATTATGTTTTAACGTGTAAGAGTCTTAACAACAGACTCATCTTATATTTTAAATTAAGATAATTAATTTGAAAAATTATTTTTTTGATCATTTAGAGGAATCAATTTTTTTCATTAAATTATTTAATAATTAAACTATCTTCTATTTATTTATATAAATGAGAAGAGATTTAAATATATCTTAAAATCAGTAAACAATGGAGAACATCCAACAAACAGGAACTAAGTAATAAACTTAAATTTATGAAGATTTCGAAATAAATAAGCTTATGAATTGATGACTTAAGCTTTGATTTCAAATTCTATCTATGCAATCGCTGCTTTAATATTAGATCATGAACTTGCAGATAAAGGAAATATAGCAGTTGTGATTTATTGCATAGAATCAAAATTATTATTGTAAATAATCCACCAGCTCTTCTTTTATAGGGCATATACTAATATTAATATGTAAGACTGTTTTATTTATGATATTTAAGAAAATACAATTATGCTCATATAAGATTATTATAAATTTTTTTTGAAGGATGTTATGTTCTTAGTATAAATTTTTATGAATTCAATTAATAATGTGGGTTATTATTATTTTCAAACTTATTTCCTGTTATTAATTTAATTATTTCATTGATAGTGAAGATCAATGAAGGAACTTAGTATTTCAAAGAATCAGTGCAATAATTCAATTTATTTTAAGTATTTAGAAATATTTGTATTTTGCTAATATCTATATTTTTGAGTCTAAAAATAGAAGGATATTTTGACATACAATGGATGTACACATTATGGATGTTTTGGTTATTATTTAGTCTTTCAGCTTCAATTGCAGTATACTATACTTTTGTTGTATTATCCTGGTGCATATAAGCTATGTTAGAATAGAGCGGTCCTTAAAAATATATGGGTTATTATTATAAATTATAATTAGCGATAACATATATTTGGATTTTATTATTCTTGATCTCATGTTTTTCAATATTGTTTTTGATACCTTTAACAATTTTGAATTATTAAAATCAAGGCAATTATGATAAAGCAATTGAAGTTGATAGAATCATATTAATTGTCAACCAAATCCTTTTCATTTATTTTACTTTACATTTTCGAAAAGAATTGATATCAACTTTATAACTGTTTTTGTCATAGAATGATTCTGTAAATCCTCAACCTACTTTGGCAACCCAATAAGCTCATATTTAGAATTAGCAGTTTAATAAGCAGGATTTTATTGAGAGTCAGCCATCAGAAGTATAAATAGAAATTCCAAAAGTTGTTAGAAGAATTTCGAAAACTTATTTTGGGTTTGATGATGCAAGCTCGGACAAAAAGAGCATTTCTAAAATTTAATAAGAATCTATTAAATTTAAATTACATAAAGCATTATCATTTCATGATTAAAAACCCTTAGAATAGCGAATTGATAAGATTAAGCTTGCTTCTATGGTGAATTTTAAAGTTAACGAATAGGAAGATTCAGATGAATTGAAAGGAACTTCTATTTTACAAGAAAAATAAGGAGTATTAAATTAAATAATCTAGGAAATATAGCAAAAATCAATATCATTGTCATCCGTAAATTCTTGTTGTGTTTGCTATGATAATGATTCAGATGCTTTGTTTATGTAATGTGGACATGGCGGAGTGTGTTATCAATGCGCTTTAGATATGTGGAAAAAAAAAGATGAATGTTATTTATGTAGAAAGGTATCCTAAATTTTATATATAAAGAAAATAGATCGAGTCTTATAAATATAATTATGCTAAAATTTAAAAGACATTTACTAAGTTGTTGGAGCTACTTAATTTAATTCAAAATTAAAAAAACGACAAAATATTAATGAATAAAAAGCTGATTAATGATGAGTTACTATTAAAAATTATAAATTGAATCAATTTCTTTTTTTCTTTCCAGTGCCTGCTCTTATATGCTTCTCTGCTATATCTCTTAGTTAAGCTTTGGAAAATTGCTATTCTGAAAGTTCAGTATCCTTAAATTTATCAACTAATTTAATCAAACTAATTGTTACGTATTCTTTGTAATAGTTCATCATTTGGATTATCTCCTTGATTATTTCCATCATCTATTTTAGTAAAATTAGTTTATTTTGCCTTAATTAATTAAATAATACATCTTTTTTCATAAAATTATGACGAGGATTTTATGCAATGTCTTACATTTACAAAATATCATTAGTTCTAATTTCAATAACTCCTAAGACTTTTAATAATTTATCTTCATCCATTTCTTTAAAACTCTTACTATATAGAAATTTAATTTACAAATTTAGGTCCTAATAATTAACTGTATTCTTTTAAATTGCAACCAATACGTTCAAACATAATTGGAATACTGATCATTAATTCTTTAAGAATTTTAGATATTTCATAAAGCTTCTCTTATAGTTTCTCTTATTTTGCTTTGATTTTCACTAATTTATCTTCAAACTATAATTTTTATTTGTATTTTTAATCAGCCATAATTTTCTAATCTCTATTCTCTAGTTCTTATTTCTCCATTAGTAATAATTTATTTTATTTTTAGAGCATTTCTAATTCATCCGATTATTCATAAATATATTTAAAGACTCCATAATTTTATTCTTCTTATTCTACAAATATATTAACGATTTCATCTATTTATTCTGATTTTGTTTAATTGTATAATTATTTTAAAGTTTAATCATAGGTTTGAACTTCTGATTATAAATCAACCAAAGCTTATTATTCTTATTAATTTTATTATGCTTTTTATTCTCTTTCTAACATTTTTTTCTTTTTCTTATCAGCTGTCTCGTTAATATGTAATATTTCATATTTTAAATCTTCAGCATCTGCATCCTCCTCTGAACCACTATATCTGTCATAACTATCACTTCTGTTTTTCTTTTTTTTATTATTATCAGTTTCTTTTTTGCCTCTGCTTTTTTCTCTTGATTTGGAATGATGTTCAGGAGATTTAGACTCTTTAAATTTATCATAAATGCTCTTAAATTCTTTTCCAAATTTTCTTTAATCTTGAGCTTCATTCCATCTTAATGTTTTTATAGTATTCATCTCTTGATGTAAACTTTGAAATGCTTTTTCTTATTCTTAACTTCTTTCAAGCATCTTTTCATGATGAGCAATCCAATCTTCTTATAATTATTTTAATATTTTCTTAAACATTTCTTTTTCTCTTCTCATTTTATTTATATCATTTTTTAGTTAAACTGTTTCATTTAACATTTCATTCTCTTTTTAATGTAAATAAGCAAGATTAAATTAGATATCTAATTATTGTGAATTAAATACTTTGAGGTTGTCTTCTCATCTTAAGTTTTTTATCCATTTAAGAATTTTATTGGTTTTATTTTTGATTTTTACTATCTCCCCATCTATTATTCCTCTCTGATTCATAAATTTATCTTCTTTTCTTCTCTATATCATTTTCTTTCATTTTAATTTATTCTTTTAATTCATCTCTCTTTGCATGCAATGTTTAAAGTTACTTATTTAAACTAGCCTCTTCTTCCTATTAATTTGTAATTTTAGTAAATGTCTATGACTTTAAATCTTTCTCTTAACTTGATCGAAAACTTAAAATATTTTATTAACTTTACGCATTCCCAGCAGTTTGAGTCCTTTTAAGATAAGCAACTTTATTCATCTGTAAATATTAATTTAATTATAATTTATATAAACATTCATTCAAACAAAAACAACAACCAAAATAATCAATCCTTCTAAAAGAACCAAACACCATCTCCTTTGTGTTCAACGCCAACCAAACTAGCACATTAATAAAGTGAAGTCAATAGTGGTTTCTCATCACTATGATAAAGTTAACCAATAGCTTTTTTAAAATACAAGTTAGCTTCCTAAAATAAAACTCTACTTATATCTATACATTTGCATGATAATGAGGTAATTCACTAAAAACATGATGTAAAACATGAGTAGTTCCTATTTCAAAATGTAACGAATCAATCCAAGCTGGATAATTTCTATCTATTGTACTTAAGGCACCTATTTTATATCAATTTTAATACCCTTTAACCAATTCCAAGAAGTGGAATCATAATGTGGAATATTAATATCTGTATGTTATAAAAATGTTATAATAGTTAACCACATATTTACTACTAAATATGGACCTATGTAAAGTGCCATCACTTCAGCAAACGATGTTGCTTATGCCCACTTATATAAACCAAATATCACAAAACAAAGACCAATATTTGAAAGTGAAACCTTTAAAAGCATTCTTGATGGGAATAATTTGTTTGGTACTATAAAATGACTTGTAAATCCTCTTGAAGAGCCTCCTGTTACACCTAAGAGTAAGTACAAAGGCCATCCCAAAACAGTTATATTGAAAATTTAAACAATTGAAAAAGACTCAATTCCAATGATATCTTTTATTTTTTGGTAAACTTTTCCCATTTTTGAGTTTAATACTACTGGACAAAAGGTTTCTCCTTCTGTTAAGTGATTTGTTTTAGCGTGATGCAAGGCATGGGAATGTTACCATGAGAAATATGGAACTAATAATATTTCATGCAAAATATATCCTAAAATATCATTTAATAGTTTATTGTTTGAGAATGCTGCATGACCACATTCATGACCTAAAACCCCTATTTATTATAGATTATTATATATTACATATTCCCATAGCAACTGTACCTAATAAAAAGTCAAATACAATCCAAACAGGAAGAGCAAGCCAAGTTAGAGGAATATATCTATATCCTAGATATGCCAAAATAATAGTGCTAGAAACCGCTTAAGCCACTGATACTAAAAATCTAGATTCACTTTTTTTAAATAATTATTCGGGTATAGCTTTACGAATTTCTAAATTAATTTTAGTTTTACCTCCTAAGTTTATCTATTCTTGAGCTTTTTTCATCAAATCCAAATTTTTAATTTAATTTAAATTCTGATTATTATTTAATTCTTAAAATTAACTAAATTTCATTGAAATTTACGATTTTACATTCATAATTAGTATTATAAAACCAATAACTGTTAATTTACAATTGTTTTCATTAATTAGATTAATAAAACTATCCATCCCAATACACTAACCGTATACAAACATATTCTAATTTTTCTCTAAACTATTGTTGTCCCATGCTTTTAATGTGCAAGAGAAGGAAATCTAATACTACTTTAAATATTTCAATATAAAATTTCTTAAATTAAGTAAGTCCTAATTTTTTTTTTTTTCAGGAAAATTTGAAGATATTTTGACTAATCTTTTATAAATAATAATATTATTATATTAATAAAATTACATTAACACCAATCCTAATTTCTTACTTATAGTAAAATACATATTCATTATAACATATTCATTTGATTTGAGTTTAAAATAAGATGAGTTTCCAAAAAAGATCAAATTTTGAGTTTAATTTTTTGATTCAATAGCTAATTATTACGTAATAAATAATTCCATATAAATTAATAAATTCTTTTCTAAATTTATTAGTATAAAAATTGATATCGTCATCTTGATGAAGAGAACTCATAAAAGAATAAAATCTAAAGATTTTCAAATAAAATAAGCAAGTACAAATTAAGTGTTAAATATCAATATTTATATGTGCAAAAAGATATAATATATCATTTGTATTTTTTACCTATATCACTTTTTTAGCTAATTGGTCTATTACTTGCCTAACTTTAGCTTAATCTAGATTCAAATTTGGATTTATCCAATTAATCTTTCAATTATTATCTTTCCTTAGCTAATTTCACAATATCTTCTTTGTGTTCATTGATCTCTTTTTACTTTTCTTTTAATTGATCTTAAAGTTTAACTTTCTCCTATTTCATGTAGTCTTAAAACTACTTTTCTTTTTATAAACTCTATTAAATATCTTCTTAAGTTAGTAATAATTCTATTGAATAAATTTAAAAAAAATACCCGTTAATTTTTTTTCCATATTTTAAATTTCTTTATTTTATCTTTAAACAATGATTTACAATTTTTAGTTCTCTTGACTTAACTTTTTCATTTGTTCTTCAGATGGTTTATTCTATTCTCTTTCTAATAATTACTTTGCTTCAAATTCTTCTCTTAATTTATCCTATAATTATTTGATATCTTAAGCACATTCTAGTCTTACATTCTGAGTAATGTTTTATTTCTCAAATTCAAGTTTTCTTACTTAATCTTCAAGATCCCTTAATCTTTTTTCTTTATCAACATCTTGATTATTGAAAGACTAAGTGTTTTAAATTTTATCGTTTGAATTACTTTTATTAATACTTAAGTAAGGTTTACTATTTGGTGTGTTGCTATTAGAAGGGTTATTATTATTTATTTTTTTCAATTTTTCTATTGTTTACTTTGCCTCTTTCAATTCATATTATAATTGATTAATTTGTTCATTCAATATGTAATTTTATTAATCCTATTTTTTACCAGAAGTATTTTATTATTTGGATGAACTAGGCTAAGAGTTAAGGCGTATTGTTGGATTTTCAGATTAAATAATAGATTATAATTATTAGTTTTCTTTTAATATTGTATTTAATTTAGCTTAAAGATCTTAATTCTTTTGTTTAATTTCTTGATTTTCATTTTTTAAGACTAAAATTTCTTAGCTTCTTTTAGAGGCTAAAACACCTAATGCTGCATCAGATGTCCATTTACCATCATTTTATGGTATTTTTTATTTCAATTCTTCAATTTCTTAAAATCGTTCTTAGTTTTCTTATTTTAACTTAATATTTTCATCTTTAATTTAATATAGTCTATTTAAATCAGTTTCTAGTTTTTTGATTGCTTTACATAACTTTTAGTTTTCATCAATCAATTTTTAAATTTATTGGTCTTTTTAATTTTGAATTTAAACAGAGGCATTCTATTAATTTTTGAATTTTTGTTTTTCTTTATTAAATTCACCATTCTGATCATTTAGTTAATCATTTAATTTTTAATTTGTCAATTCAAGATGTCTAATTGATTTTTCTAAATCAGTTATTTTTTAAGTCTATAACTTTTAATTAGCAGATGCTTTTGAAAGATCTGACACTTCTTGTGAAGTTCTGCATGGACTCTAATTAATCTTATTCATCCTTAATTATAATTGAATAAAATTTTGATTAAATTATTCACAACGATTAAATATATTATCTATTTTAATATCTGGTGTTTTTTAATTATTGGATTTATTTAAGAATCAATCGAATATTAATAAAGCTAAGTTATAGTTGATATAAAGATTTAACTTCTTCTATCCTTATTTTACAAATCATAAATTTAATGAATGAAATACTAAGGTTTGATTTTATTAAGAATTTTTTTAATTAAAGAGAATCTATTTTTTCTATTCCTTAAGTTATATTATCATTTAATGATTCTTAACTATGAGTGACATGTCTATCTGAAAAACATAGTCGGATTGTCATCTTCTTGAAAATGAAGAATTGTCCATGATTTGAGTTACTGGTTAAGAATTATAACCATCATCATAAATAATTTAAAACTTAAATATAACTTAAATGACTCATTAGCGATTTTCAGTTATATATTAAAGTTTAAGGTTTAATATCATATTTAAATATATTAAATTACATTTCATATGATACAGAGAGTTAATTAGAAGATTTAATTAAACTCGATCTTTCTAAGTCCAAAGAGAATTCAACTGTTTTCAAAATAAATAAATTATGTTTGAAGATAGTAAATTATTATTCGTTATCTGCATGAGCTTTAAGGGTTGAAATACCAAGAAAATTGCATCATCTAGAAAAATAGATTGGTATCTAGTAATTAAATTATGCTTACTAATTAATAATTCAACCAAAAGGATAAACGCAATTATTACTAATAAACTTTGTTATTACTTAGCAAAAAAAAAAAAGATTAGAGTTGAATACTAAAATATATCTTAGGTCCTTCCTTATTTGGTTTAGTATAATACATTTTATAGATTTATTATTATTTAAAAGCAAAAATGATAGAAGATACTCATTAAAATATAATTTTTACAATAAAATCCTTGTTAATTTAGATTTTAATCAACTATTATAAGAATTACATGCATTAATGATTTATAATGCTGGTTTTGTTTTAAGGTGAATTACCTTATTTGCTTGAGACTTTAAAAAATTATGATATTATTTGATGCGTTGAGTTACCATAGAATAATAAATTTATATTTAATATTGATTGATTTAATGCTAAATGTACATATATCATTATTATTATTATCGTTAGAACATTTGTGGTGGAATGTTTCCCATCATACCTTAAGGTGGTTGTGCGAATGCTGTTTTTCCTAACAAATTAACAACTCCTGTTTCAATTGATTTCAATAATTCTATCATATCTGGATCTTGGAATAATTCTAAAGATTTTAAATAGTTATTATACATGGATTTTCAAGATTAGAAATATAATCTTCTTCTTCATAACTGTGTTCTTCAAAAATCATGTCTCCCATTACCAAGTTCAAAACCATAGGTACTAATTGTCCAGATTCGTATGTAGTAGGTAATTAATCAATTATGTTTTTCAAGAAGTCTTGCTTTTCATTTAATAATTTAATTTAATATCTAATGATGTCTTTTGTGACATTCATTTACACTTGCTTCTATTTTGGCAATTTATCCTTTATTTTTTGTCTAGCTGATGCTTACAACATGAATACATGTTGACCTAATCCTCTTTCCATTAATAACATTTCACTCTATTCCAAAGTCGATTACGATATATCTATTTTTTTGCAGATTTCTTCTTAAGCTTTCATTAAAAGATTTTCAATGTCATTCACATAGTCCAATAAATATTAAACATATTTGACTCCATCTGAATATAATACCTCTCTTCTTGCTTTTCTATTTACCAAAGTTATTCTTATAAATTCAGGCTCTGCTAATTCTACACTACCTTCTACTATTTATGTGTATGTTTTAATGCTTATCATATTATTTGTGCTTGGAATATGCATTATTGGAATATAAGATGCTATTTCATTAAGTTTGTCACTCTTAAAAGTATAATTGCCTAAGTTAATAACTATAATCATCATACTTTTTTCATTTCCCTCATTTTTTGGTTAGATTTCTTATGTTTTTATTTATTCAACACTTTCTTTTGGTTTAAACACTTCTAACTCTGCTAATTTTTAATCTAACCATTCATTAGTCTCCTTTATCTTTTCAGTTACTGACAAGTTATTACCAACCCATGGTAATACTATACTATTGACTTATCCTTTGATTAAAGAAGGATTCAATAGAATCTCCTCTTTTTCATTCTTGAATGCATATTGTGTTAGTGATCTTAATACAATTGGTTCTAGCTTTTTATCTTTGACCTTTTATGATAAATCTTTGGCATCATATTATCTTAAATTTTTTATGTTTATCAGAAACACTCTTTATAATGAATCTTTAAGAGTGTAAAGTCTTTCAAAAAGTTAGTCAAAGTGCTTCATTAGGTTAGTCTCTGTTTACTCAACCACTTCCCAGTTAACCCTAACTATTATACTATTATTTACATCTTCTCATCTCCTAAAGAGGCTAAGACTGTCTCGATATTAGCTGCCAATTCTTCAACTGTTATAGACATTCAACCACAAATTAAATATTTAATTTATATTGCTTCTCCTATTTTTGTCTTAATTATTCATAGTATCTTAATCATTTTAATAATAAGATCCCACTTTAAAGATCTAAATTAAATTAATTTTATCATAACATCAATCATTCAATTATATACATCTAAATTTAACAAATATAACAATATTGTTATTTCCCAATTTTACCACTAATATATATTAATATTGATTTTCTCTGAATTAACCATTTTAATATACAGAATTAAAGGAAATATTAGTTATTGAAAATAATTTAATGTTAACAGAATTAGCTAAGCAAAATTTATTTGTTTATGGTATCAAATTGATAGGTAATGTTAATTTAAATCTTATGCTGTATATATTTTAAGCTTAAAAAGAATAAAGAGAGATGATTATTTTTTATTAATACTTATTTACAAATTTTCAATACTTTATTTATTTAAAATATTATGTCTAATTATAGTCTTTTGTTTAAGTACATAATAATAGGAGATACAGGTTAAGAGATCAATATATGCTAGGTGTTGGGAAGTCTTGTATAGTTTTATAATTGATCGAAAATTAAATCAGATAAGAACATGATGCAACAATCGGTGTAGAGTTTGGGGCAAAAATAATCAAAGTTAATAATATGAATATCAAACTTTAAATATGGGACACAGCAGGATAAGAAAATTTTAGATCGATTATTCGAAGCTATTATAGATCTGCTATCGGTATATTTTGACAATTAAGTAAAGGTGCATTACTTGTGTATGATATAACCAAAAGAGATTCATTTCACAATCTATAGAGATGGATGGAAGAGATAAAGAATAATGGGAATGCAAATATGGTGATTACATTATGTGGAAACAAGGTAGATTTGGAATCTGAGTAATAGTTCCTAATTTTATTTAGAGACGAGCAGTAACATATGAAGAAGGATGGTAGTTTGCATAATAACATTAATTGATATTTCTAGAAACATCAGCAAAACAAGGAATTAATGTTTAATCAGCATTTTATTAATCGACTCAGAGGATATTAAATTAAATTGATGAAGGTTTAATAGTTCTTGGATAAGATGTAAAAATGAGATTTATCTTATAGCCAGGAATAAAAATAGGAGGATAATATAAAAAAAAGGATAAGGATATAAAAGTTATCAACAATTATGAAGAAGCAGTATAATTAAAGCCTGTGGAAACACCAAATAGCCACAATAACTGTTGTTGATATTTATTCTTTGATTTATCTATATATATATATTCCATATATATTTATTAATAAATTATTAATAAAATTGCAAATTATAACATTTATTTTAGAAATTCATCATTAATTAAGATTCAATGTTACATATCGATTATAAAGCACGAATATTTAGACTTTATAAATTCAAAGTTTCAAAAATTATACTTTAAAGTTATTTCCCTTTTTAAGCCTGATTTTATTATAAATTAACAATTAATAAAAAATAAAAAATGCTTTGTCTTTTTATTCAAATTTCTATTTTAATTTTACATCTTATTATTGTCGATATTTTAAATTATTTAATATTTAAATCATATTCACATAGATAAATTATAAAATTATCAATCAAACAATGATCCAGGAACATTTGCTCTTCTATTTGTTTATTTATTTCTTTATTAGGTAGCTGCTTATTTAGGTATTTCTGCTTATTTTTCAAAAAATTATTAAAAGTTAGTTTAAATGTTAGTTTAAAAAAATTCTTCTGCTCCTTAATAATCAAAAAATGGATTATTTTATTAAAGATTCTAATTTTAATTTTATGGTTGAATTTGATTTTCTTATTTATGAGCCAATCTAGGGTGAATAAATGTTGCTTAATTGTCTTATTTTTTTTAATTTTGCTTTTTTGGTGGAGGTGGATGATATGTATTTTCTTGAACATCATTGCTAGCATTTTAGTATTATTATTATTCATTAATTTATTAGTTCTCGTATGAATTTTTATCGATTTATTAAACAATTTCATTATTTTAAATTTAATCCTCCAGATGCAATTATTATGATTAGTTTTACAATTATTGTTGATCTTTTGAGTGTTTTTATTGCTAATATAATTATTGTTGATCTTATTAAGAATGATTAATGTTTTATTATTATTATTATTATTATTATTATTATTATTACTATTACTATTACTATTACTATTACTATTATTATTATTATTATTATTATTGTTATTGTAATTATTATTGTTGTTGTTATTATTATTATTATTATTACTATTAGTATTAATGCGATTGAACCTATGTTTAATTGGATTATTATTGTTCTTAAAGAATTTCTTCTTGTTACTTAATTTCTTTATCAAATTAATCATTTTCTAGTTAATATTTTTGATCTTCCTAATCCTATTGCTCATATTATTATTCTTCAATTTAAGCACTTTATTCATCTTATGCATCCTAAGCGTCCTAAATATCTTATTAATCCTGCACATCTTAAACTTGAATTTAATTGTTTCCTGTTTTCAATTAAGTTGAACCAGAATCAGCGTTTACAATTTAACCTTGTAAATTTACCTCATCTTCATTAGCCCAATATTATTAATTTTATTATTAAACATGGTGCTAATGGGTAACAGGGGCTTCAGCAACTTAAGTTTAGTTGACCTATTGCTAAGTATTTGTTGAAATTTAGATTGGTTATTAAAATTATTAAACTCTAGGTAATTGAGGCGGTTATAACTTTGATAATAATCCTTATAAAGTAGTAATTTGGTCATCCAAATTTGACTATGTTTACTAAATGCGATATTTATGGATAACATCTCTTCTTTATTAAGTATTTTAATGCAATTTTTCAATAAAATTCCTTTCATTTTATTTTTCAATCTATTGAATTTCTTGGAGTTTTTAAAATTGTTTTCTTTCATTCTAAATTTATTCCTTTAACTAATTAAGCTATTTTAAAGAATTTTATTCTTAACTTTGCAGAGATGTTTTTAAAAGCTAATTTTCATTTTGAAGTTACTGAATCTAAGTTTAATAATTCACATTTCTTTATTATAAATCTTATATTGTTTTCAAATGATCTTGTTAAAATTAAGTTATTAAATGCTATAAATCTTTATTTTACAAGACTAATTAAGTAATTTATTTTTCATAATATACATCTCTTTATTTTATCATTTACTCAAATACAGATACATTAATTTATTAAGTTTATTATTATTATAATTGAATTGTAAATTTTTAGGCTTATGTTGAAATCCCTAAGTTTTCAATTTACTCTTCTTATTATTGTTAAATTTATTAAATTTAATTAATAGATGCTCCATTTTAAGTTTATTAAACTTATTATTTTTGTTATGGCTTTATTTCTTAATTCTAATTTTATATTGATGTGAAATTTTCATATTATTTTTATTGATCTTAATTATTTTAATTAACATGAACTTATTCTTCTTCAAATTGCTAATGAGGAGCTTCCTCCTATTTTTCAATTAAAGTATTTTATGGAAATACTTACTGGACATTAAAGTCTAAAGTTTTTTATTCATCATGAAGTTTTTCTTATTAGAGATTTTCTTTTTAATCATTTTCAAACTATTATTAATTAAACAAAGTTAAATCTTCATTCTTAATTTATTTCTATAGTTCAATATGATTTACATGTTCTGAAGCATCTAAAATATTCTCTTTAATAACATTATTTTGCAATTAAACTTCAGTTTCCTCTTCTTTATTGTCATTTTGAGAAAAGCTACAATCCTCTTTTGGGTTAGAATTTTCTTAATTATCTAAACTAGATTCTTCTGATTCCTCAGATCTTAACTATTAAGCCAACTAATTCAATTTCTCTTAATTTTATCTTAAAGAATCAAAATTTGATTAATCTTCTTCTTCAAAATTTTCATGTTCCTTCTATTGAAAATTTAATTAATTATTTTATTAATATTATGATTGTTCATTTTTTTATTACTTATTTGTAATCTCTGACGATAATTAATTATTTATTTATGTATTTGGAAGTTTGTTAAATTATGATAAATCTTATATTTGCTATTATTACTATTGCTGTTGTTGTTGTTATTACTATTGTTATTGTTAATAAACTTATTATTACTATTATTATTACTATTACTATTACTATTACTATTACTATTATTATTATTATTATTATTATTATTATTATTACTATTATTATTATTATTATTACTATTATTATTATTATTATTACTATTAAGAAGCTAATCCAAATGCATCTGTCTAATTATTAGAAAGATGGGCAGAAGATGCTTATTTCGGTTTATTTGGGGGAGGAATTTGTTGCTTCACAGGTTATTGTAAGATTTGAGGATTCTAATCTTTAGGTTAAGTTTAAAGATTGAGTTCCTGCCCCTAATTAAAAGGTTGTTATTCGGCTTAGGTTTGAATATTTAAATTGTCTAACTTTTTTTAATCGGATATTTATTAATGAACAACTTACTATGAATTTTACAATGTGGGTTGAGTAATTGGAGGTGGCACATTTTAAGTTTTAATTTATGGAGGACCTGCAACTGGAGGTCTGGTAGGAGGTCCTCTCTGAGGAATGTTTTTCTTAATATTAGTTTATGTTTGAGGTATTCCCCTTTATTCTTTCTACAAGAATGCTTAAACACTATCCTCACTTAGCTTTGACATATCTAATGACATCAATTCTCTAGGAGTCATAATTTGTTCAACTAGTGCTGTTCTAATCAATTATCCTATTATAGTTTAAGATATACACCTTTAGTTCCCTTCAATCGCATTTTAACAGTATTAACTCTAGTTCTATAGTCTCTTGTATTATCACCTCCAGAAAGTGTATATGCTTCTTATTCAAGAGAAGTAGCTAATTATTCTGCAATTAAAGAAGAAATTTAATCTTCTTCTAATATTTTTTTGAATTCACTTTTCTGATTCTCACGTACCTTTCTGTCGTAATTAGTATTTTCTACAGGTTTGACTTCTTAGAACATATTTAATGAACACGTATATTTAATAAAATATCTTAAATTAAATTATTTATGTTACCATTTTTTCCTGTTCCAGGATTACAAGACTTAGATATTCCTTAAACATCACAACAAGATTTTTATCCCAAAAGTTAAATTTAAGAACCTTAGGAAGCCAAGAAACTGTTTATTAAGAATCTTCCTCAAGAATTAACAAACGATAATGTTGAAAAACTTTTGAAAGTAATTTTATTATGATAGCTAGGAATGCGGTCAATTAGTATCATGGAAGCGATCAAAAGGTACTGCTTTTGGATATGCTGAATTTGAAAACATGGAAAGTGTATTAAAATGTTTGCGCCTTCTTAATGGTATGATTCTGAACTAGAAGGAGTTGCTTGTTAAGGGAGGAGAGAAAGCATAAATGATGATAGATGGGTGGATCTATAAGAAAGAAACTGAATGGGAAGAAAGAAGAGCTAAATTAGAAGAGAAGGATAAGTAAAAAGAAGAACATCGAGCATTATTTAAATTTACATCTTTTTCAGATTATATTACTAGAGATGATGATAAAATAAAAAAGAAGTTAGAAAAAATTATATCAGAATTAGAGGGCACTGTTACTAAAACTAAAAATGATAAAAAAAGAGAAGAAGAAAAAAAAGAACATCCAAGAGAAAGGGAAAGAGATGCAAAGAAACACAACACTAAAGCAGAATTGGAGCGTAAATATAAAGAGAAAATGACTGAATGGAAAAAAAAGGAAGATGAAAGAGAGAGAGAAAGAAAAAAGGAAAAAGAGAGAGAGATAGATCGAGAGAAAAATTTCTAAAAATATCTTGAAAAAGAATTAGCTTATGATAGTGAATAAGAACGTAAATAAATTGGTAAGATTAAGATGAACGAAAGAAAGAAATTCAGGTAAAGGGAATTTGAAGAAGATGAAATCTTTAAAAAGAAAGAATTATTAAAGACGCAAAAACCTCCTGAACCTGAACCACCTTAAATGGTAGTTATTGTTTAAGAGCCACATGAACCCGAACCCTAATACACTTAATAATAATTGCAATAATAGCAAGTAATAATTCAATATTATATTTGATTTAAAACTAGCTATAAATTGAATAAGCAGAATAAATGTAATAAGAGAAATTATAAAAGGAAACTGATTTGAAAGAAGAGCTCAAATAAATATTTGCGACCATTCCAACCGAAAAAGAGGAGTTATTTAATACTTAAATTAATTGGTAGCTATTTGCTTAGGTATTAATTATTTATTTAGTTATTCCCAAGTCTAACTTATTGGAGAAAAAGATTCGTCCCTGGTTAAAAGAGAGGTGTATAGAATATTTATCTTAAGAGGAGAGAGTATTTATTGATGCCATCATCAAAAGATTATTTAATCGTGAGAAGCCATAAACAATTATAAATAAAGTTGTTAAAAAGGTCTTGGATGATGATAGTGAACAATTTGTCATTAGAATGTGGAAAATGATCATCTTTGAATTGAGGAAATTAGAAAGAGGTCTGATATCTTGATAATTTATTAAAAAATTTAATAGTTTTATAAAATTTTTCTTATAACTATTATTAACAATTAAATTTCTAAAAAATTCAAAAAATATTCAACATTTAAAAATTCTAATTTTATTAAGTCAGATTTAAGCGAAAAATTTTTAATTAATTTAATCTTTAAAATAATCAAAATTAAGATTAATTTATAAAATAAAATGCTAAACAATTTTTGATACTTAACATCAAAGCTCCCTAATTTATTCAAACTATAACAACAAATTATTATAACTATTTAATTAACTTTCTTTTTAAAAATATTCAATAAGTTTAAACAAGAAAGCAAATTAGAATAGAATTTCATGCCTTAATAATTCTTATTTAGCAATAAGATAATATACATCTAAAAACCCATCATTAAATTGATTAAGGCTATCCTAAGTTTTTGTCTCAAAATGTTAATAAAGAAAGAAAATATTTAAAATAAAAGTTGTAAATTAATTTTTTGAGAATTAAACTGAAAGAAAAAATTAAGAGGAGGGAGTTTTTTTATGAAAATATAATTTGAATCTATATTCTTAAATTTTTGATAAAGTATTTTGTTAAACGAAATAATTTTAGATATATTAATGATTTTAAGGTTTTGAAATATAAAAAAAATTAATCATTTTAATGACGATAAATATTCTAATATTTAAATTTATGTATTTTTGTTTCTTTATTCAAAGAAATTCAAAAAATATACTTTGTATCCTAAATTTTGAAGATATTTTTTCTTAAATTCAGATGTTAAATTTAAAGATTGATGTAAATATATTTCTTAATCTTATTTGAATAGTTTAAGAGGAATTCCTTCTTTTGCATCAATATTAAAAGAATAATGGATTGGACCACATATTTCCAAAATTAAGTTATATTTTGGAAAATAAAAGTCTACTTCGAATTAGTCAACTAAACAATTTAAAAAAAATATATTTTACTAAATATGTTTTTTTAGTAATTTAAGCCCAGTTCATCAAAAAGAAGTTAAATATATTTTTCCATACTTTTAGCGGAATTAGATCTAGAGTCGATAAGTCTTTTCAAATAAGTTTCCTTATTTTATTCAAAATTTTATTCAACATAACTTTAACAAGGTCTATTTAAATTTAATTTGAATTAAATTAAATTATAACTTACAAAATCTTTCCTAAAGGAGTCCTAAATTTTAGATTCAATTTAAAAATAATTATTCCATATAAAATCATCAAATATTTCACATCTTAAGATTTATTAGTAAAATGATACTACTTAAAATTATCTACTCTCTAAAAATTAACTTTAAAATTTAATTATATTGATAATTTTATTAATAAACTTACTTTTCATCTCTGTTGAGTAAAATAGATTTGTGGCACACAAAAATAAATTTACTTACGAAATAAATTACTCATCTGTTTTTATTTCAGAATTATCTTCAATTTTTTTTATTACAAATTCTTTAATTTTATCATTGTAAAATCCATCTTTTCCTATAGAATAATATATGGATTTCAATTAATTTTCATTAAAATCATTCAAAACTTATGAAATTCTTTTAGTAAATAATATTTGTATATTAAAAAAGTTCTTTATACTATATTAATTTAAGTTCAGCTATGAGAAATAGTAAAATTATGTACTAATATAATTTGGATAAAGGTTTTAAATGATATAATAATAGCTTTCGCAAACATTATATAGTATTTTTTATTCAGCATTGTTTAAAGAACCAAATTTATTTGAAATTTAGTATAAAAGCTATACTAAATTTGTTGCTTAAAATATATTTAATTACATAATAGTGTGATAATTATTTAAATAAGATATATAACTATTTAAATATTCTCTACTTATTGCACCACTATTTATTGCTTTGTTTATCAATATAATTTATGCCCCAAGTAAATTATTAAATGTGTCATTTAATTAAGGATGATGAGTAACATTTTGATACATCCACTATAAAGTCTGCAGATTACTAGAATCAATATCAAATTTCTGCATCTACTCAATTTTCTCTTCGATATTAATTATTTTTTTTTCTTTAATTTGAGTTGTAACATCATCAAAAAATTTACAAAAATCTTTTACTTTATTCATTTCCTAAGTTTGAACTTTGTTTTGTAATAATTTATAGGCAGTATTTGAAAATCTGCAAAAGAATTTGTTAATCATAATTAAAATTTATTATTAAATGAAATTCATTATGTGATTACAAAAATAAGCTTAACTTAGATTTCTTGTTTTTTTTATCGTTTTAAAATTAGATATTATTTCTTATCTATTAGATAAACCTTAATGTTGAATTTAATTCAAATTCTTTAATATTTTATATTAAATAATATTGATAATATCTTCATAAATCAATAAAAAACTCAACAGAAATCAACTGAATTTCTTCTAGTAAAAAATCTTCTTGAAATACTTCTAAGAAATGGAGAGTTAATAGTTTGTTTTTTCTTTTTTATCTAGCTTTCACTAAATAATCATCTATTTAAACGTCTCTACTTGTAGTAAGAGGCTAATCTTCAATTCTAGTTTTTATTGAAACCTCTTTTTGCATGCTTTGATATCTTTTTAATTATTTAGGAAAGTTTCTGATCATTTTTTAATACTACTGCTTCTCCAATATTTCATTAATTGATTCATTAATTCCAGGATTTAGTATTTTAAAAGCCTCTTAAGTTCTAGTGCCTTATTTATTATTTTCAATGACTTAGGTAGTAATCGGCTTAATTTTTTCTATAACTCTTACCAATAAATAATATTTATTACTTTTGTGTGTAGGGAATAAGAGATTATTATACAACAAAGGATCTTTGAGTTTATGGTTTATTGTTTTCATTTATATCTACATCATTAATTTGTATTTTCTCTGCTGTGCTTAAAACTCTACCTGTTTTTATTACCCATTAAGTTTCTTCAGCTTTCGTCATTTTTAAGCCAATAATATTGATAATTGAAATATTTTTAGGGTGATCTTAGATAAGTTTTAGTTATACTAACAATAAAATGTACTTCCATTTCATTTATACATTATTTATGAAAGCTTTATACATATACAGCTATTTTATGGCAAGTATATTTAAAATATTCCTTCAAGTCTAAATTATCCGAATACTCTTTTTCTTTATTCCATAGCCTCTAACCTCGAAGCGATGGATCTGTTAGATATGACTATTCGCATACTATATCACCAAATAGTTAATTATCTTTATGATATTTATATCTATGTATAAAATAATCTTTAGAATTTCTTTTATTAATTTCTATATGATCTAGTGCTGATTTCTCATTATACAAATATAATTATAAATGAAGTAGATTGTCAAAAATTGTATTTGTTTTAGATAATACAGCCATTTAATGTAATTCAAATTTTCCTATTAAGGTTGATTCGCCTGTCTAATACCTTGCCATTAAAATACTTTGTCCATTCAATAAATCTGAAATTGACTGAAATTAAATCTATAATATACTTATTTTAATTTAGAAATTACTTAATTACTATTTTCATAATAATCAGACGTTTTGACAGTAGGGTGAATACCTGCCTTTATTTGTTTTATTTAATGTTCAACTTCAAAGCTAATTTTTCTTTCAATCAAGTATTTTTCCATCTCTGTATGAAAAAAGGATTTATTTTTGATACATCTGAAACCATCATCGTAAAATACATAGAATACAAATTCTCTATCTTTTAAAATAATTGTATCAAGTATATTAATATTTATTGGCCTAACAACTTCATCCTGTTTCTATAACATTTGACATATTGTTAAAAAGTCATCTTTAAATCCACAGATTGACATTCTTCTTTGCCTTGACTATTTAATTAACTTTGGTTGTTTTTTTATTTCATTTTATTCTTCTTTTTCTGGCTATTTCTTTATGCAAATTTAACAGGAACATAGATTAGGACATTCAGTTATTGCAAAAGGAATTACTTCCATTTTCTTCAAAGTTAAATCTTTAAAAGAATCCCAGTATTTTATTCCACTTAATTTTTATTAATATGACATAATTTTATTATTGATTTTTCATAAATGCAGAATAATTCATTATTTTAAATTATATGGAATTTCACTAATAACCTTATTCATATCATAACATATTTAATTAAATAATAAGCGCAATTCTAATATTAACTTTAGTATGATTATACTATTTATATTTTTTTTACATTTCTAAAATATAAACATTATTGTTGAATTTATCGAAAAAGTTTGGTTAGAAAAATACAGGAATGCATTAATCTTCATGAAAAGTAAAATCAAACTAAAGAGAAACTAATAATTTCAAAAGTTATCATTTCTTAACTTTTAACGTATAAAAAAAAATTCCACATTATTTATTATGATTAATTTGAAGTAAATAAAAATAAAATATATAATTTTTATTTCATACAAATAATATATTCAATTTTGTTTATTTTAAATATTATTTTCCATCCATTATTAATATTTATTTTCGAAATCAGATTTTTGAAAATTATCTATGAGTAATTAAAAATAGTCTTTTGCGTGTTGATTTTTTTCAAATTCATCTTTTATAGAATGAATGCAATTCAAAATAAGTTTTTTTTAAGGGATTGCCTTTAAAGCTTTAGATTTTATATCTTTGTAGTTTTAACAAATTTAATTCTACTACAATTCTTAGGCATATTCCAAAAATTGAGTTGAATTTTGGAAACTCAAAATTGAAGTTCTAATTGAAATCAGTAAAAAACAATTAATTGATGCCATAATAAAAATTCCATTCTAAAATATAATATCCCAAAAATTCAAACATGCTTACTTTGGAATATTATACAAATATAAAGTAAAAATCCATTTACATAGTAAATAGGAATCATCTATATCTAAACTCATATAATGCTTATATAATTCTACATCTTATTCTTTGAGTATTTCTTTAGTTAAACAACAAATAACTCTCATTAAAGGAAATTCTGTCATATAGATTGAATATAGCATCCATTTAGAGCAATAAAACATAAGAAAAGAAGCAGACCAGGTCTCATCTATGTTTCCGCCAGATTACATCAGCATAAATGCTAATATAAAATTCATTCCTTAAGTGTAGCCGATACCTTTAAAAGTTGCTCCAACTTAATTTAACAATTAACTCAATAATTAAGAGCTCTAACTTTCCAATTAAAAAAAAGGATAACTAATCTTAAATTTTATCATACTTTGGAAAAGTTCTTTTTACGTCACGTTCTACAACTGATAATCTCTCAGTTTATCGAATTTTCATGGCAAAATGTTTTTATTTAATACAACTAAATAATAATGTTTTCCAAACGAACCATCTAATTTAACCTCCTCCAGCTTATTCTAAAACTTCTGCAAAGCGTTTAGGATCATTTTTATGTATATTGTATAATGCTTTTTATAAGTCAGAGCTTTATTTGTAATCTTAAAATTCTGGGTTCCCTACCAAACCCTGCCATAATTAAATGCATATCTCTTGGTTTATAATTTCAGACTTATCAAAACAAACACCAATCTATAAATCATTTTCTCTTTCAATTTTATTTTAAATCTAATTATATTTTTAGTCAAATACAATGGGCTTGATAGGTGCGTATGGCTAGTCTTCATTTTCTAAATAATAAGTATTTCTTAATGAATTAGATAACAATTCATCCTTATTTTCGCTATTACAAATATTTCCCATTTATAAACTTAATAAAGAAATAAACCCAATTATCTAAAATGTTTTCTAATAAAGAGTGAAAAAATTTAATATTTTGTAATACTGAATTAAAAGTAAAAAATAATTTTTATCAACAACATTCTATTGCTTAAAATAATTCTCCTCAATGAAATGATACTTAAAAGTTATATGTTTCTCCATCTTCTCATAGATAATCCAAACTTCTTTGATGATAGAATGTTAAATTAGTTATATGTAATATTTATGTGTTACATTAGTTTCTCCTATTAAAGAAAGTAGAATTAAAGATTTTCAGCTTCCTGAATACTCTGTTAATGCTTTTTATTATCCTGGCAAAACTTTCATATTAACTTCAGCTGTTAATTAGGTAAATACATCTGCAGGAGGTATTCTATTAATATTAAAAATTTAACTATCAAAAAGAAAGTAGAAAAGATAAAGAATTAAAGGAACTGAACTAAAGTAGTACTTAAAAAAGAAAATAAAATTAATCTTAAAAATAGAATCCACCTCTGCAGTTTAACTTCTTAATATCATAAGAAGTGCTAGTTTGCTAGATGATTGGGAATATGCATAAAATAAATTATACTAATGAATATTTTTTATATTTACATATACATGTTTTATAATGAATGTAAAACATCCTCTATTATAATGCGAATCCAAATATCCTTTTAGTTTTTTATTTTGAATTAGCTCCCATAACTTATCTTTGAGATCAATTTTTGATGATTTATGCATAAAGGTGCAAATTTAGATTTCCTTCCTTTATGTTCTGACAACTCTTTCTATCTTAAATCGTAACTTTGTAGTAAATATTCAAAAATTAAATCAGAACACAATAACTAAAATAATAATATCCTTTAATATCCAGCGATTACGAAATTGAAGCTACATTTTCTGTTAAAAATTAAACTACTTTATCTATACTTTATAATATACACCTACAAGCTGAATTATACTCGTAACATCTTTTTTCTCAAACAAATGCCAATTTTAGAAGTGATGACTTTATATTAAGAAATACGATTCACATCCAGAAAAATTAAAAAAAAGTATAAATCTAATGTTCAAAATTTAAGAGCATATTACAAAATATTACCTGCTTACTCTTATTAATTAACAATTAAGTTAAGTTAGTTTTAAGCATCTCATAAACTCATATAAAGATTAAACTAATTAATCTTTCGTATATAATATGATGTGTTGTTTTTTTTTTAAATCAATCAATAGTTAGCCACCACAATAATAAGAGGTATCAATCAATAAAATTAACATTTTTTAATAGCTAATCAAAAAAAAGTTGATGCTTTGAGATATAAAAATTTCAAATTTTTAAGAGGCAAATCAAAATTTGTTAATTGATACTTTAGAAAAACAAATGATTGAATTTAAATTCAAACTTAATTATCTTAATTCATTATAGGTCTACTCATTTAAAAGAAAAGCCTTTTATGAAGTAAAAGCTCATGTAAAGGGGGTTGGAATAGATAAATTAAAATATAAGAGTGAAACCGAGAGAGAAAAAAAATTCTATATAAAAAGATCGAAAAATTAAAAGATTGCTCATTCTACTATTAACTATCTTAATACTTAAGAATTGCTAATTATTTGCTTAAGCTTGCTAGTTGCAAATTTTTTGGTGAAAATGAAAATATGTTAAGATAATTGATAAGGCTAGTTAAAAATTATGCAAGTTTTTACTCTTGGCTCTAGATCAAGATAGACATACATCATATTGACTTAATAGTAACTATCCTCAGAAGACCAGACCTTAATTAATTTTAAAATATAATATGAAAATTTTAACAATTATCAAGCTAGTTTCCACCAAGCTTAAAGAAATTTAAAAATCATATTATCCTCAAAACTTCAATTCTTAATACAGCCATAAGAGAAAATATTTATTAATTAAGTCTCATTTATTTTTACATCCATATTCAAAAAAGCTAAATCCAATTCAAATTTTTGGAATAATACCAAAAAGTAGCTTATGAAAATTAGAACAGTTCGAGTTTTATATAACTAATTCGTTAAGTCCGAAAAGAGTTTTATAAATTGTCAATAATTTTTATTGTTAATTCTTAATTAAAAAGGATGTAAATGATATCAGCGACAGAGCTTCTTTACATTTTATAAGCTTTGCTCCAATATCTATTTGCAAATTTCATTATCTAACTCTCTGCAATAGAAATGCTGCATCGAGAATAATGTTCTTCCCAGCAACCTATTGAATAAATTGATTAATTTATCATATAACATTAACCTCATTAAAGAAACCTTAGCAACGCCTTTATTTCTATTTCAAAAAGAAAAACAATTTTTTTGTTTTTACAATATGTAGAATTAAGAAACAAATAGTTGATTTTTTTTAAGTGAGCATGAAAATATATGTTTCATGTTATAATTAATGATAAATTATTTATTTAAAGCAATAAACATACACAAACTGATTATCTTTAAATAATAAAATTAGTAATTTTTGAAAATTCAATTATTTCCTTTAAAATTTATTAAACTATTATCAATCAGAAAATGATGTTCGAATTAGATATTAAATTTGATAGGTTAATGTCACAATATTTGTAAATTGACATTATAATCATAATAATAAATATCCAACAATATATATGATAAATCAATATTGCTCTAAAATAATATTAAATATAAATCAAATGGGATGTGTTACTACTAAAAAGAGAACTGTTCTATAAATACCAAGGCCTGCTATAAGTTAAAATTCAGATTCAATCGACGGAATGGATGAGCAAAATTATAGAAGTGCTCCTTAGAGTCCTGCCTTAAAAAAAATTGTCAAAATTGGTGCACTAACACCCGATGAAATTAAGGATTTTGTTGTAGAGAGAAGAAATTAATCTAATAGTTCAAAAAGAGTAGAACTAATGAAAAAAAGTGGTCGCTACACACCAACGATTATTTATAAATATAGATAACAATCAGCCTCTTTTCGAAGTCCTTCAAAGGCTACTAATGTATCACCAGTCTAACCTACTTAAAAATGATATTATTTCAAATAAGTATGTAGTAGATGCTTATTTTTTTTCACAATTATTATTGGTTTATGAAGCAATATCTTCATTTAAAATTTTACATATTATTAATAATGAGTCGGCTTAAAATTTTATTTGTTTAGTTTTATATTTTGGAATATTAAATTGTACAAGAAATGAACCCTCAAATTAAAATCTTTATTGATTCCAATTAAACTCTTATAATTTTTTGATTATGTTAAACAATTTTAATTCTTTTTAATTAATAGAAATTGTACAAAATTTAGATAATTTATATTTTATAAATGTAAACAATCAAAATATTGAATAAATTTTTATTAGAGAGATAATGATATTATCATTAAATCTAAAACAAATTTCTTAAATATTTTAAACAATTTTTTGGCGAAAAGAAGAATTTTTTCGAAGAATTTATGTGAATCCTTTCGCAAAATGAGAAATATACCTTCTACAAATTGTCCTATTTGATATATATATTTAATTATTGTCATAAAATTTTTGAAATATATATAAACGTAATACATTTCCCTTTAATTAAAGTTCTTTATATAAACTACATAAATAAAAGATTGTTAACTTTAATATGAAATTCTTAAGTTCAAAATTTGTTCTTAATAATTTCGTATTAGCTTTTCCTTTTCATAAAATACGATTTTTAACATCAAAAATTCTAAATTCTGAAAAAAAATGACTGAATCTAATGTAATCGTAATATATTATAGAAGAAAAAGTATTGGTATAGTTAGTAATATGTCTAATATCTTTTTATTTATTTCTGGTGGATTCAAACATAAAATTTAATTGAACAATTTAATAATCTTTAATGAAAAATCCTAACAAAATTATTTTTCAAAAGATTTACAAAATTATCGTAAATAATTCTAGATATTCAAAACCTATATAAATTTCTTCTACTTTATCTTTTATCAATCAAAATTTTGAGATCTTTAAGTATTTAATTAATAATAATTTACTGAAAGTTAAATATCTTGGCTAATTATTATAGATCCAATATATAATTTAAATTCTACATTATTTATCATATATTTAATAAAATATAATTATCTATAAGCAATCATTATTTATGATTAGGGAACATATAGAAATAGAAACCGTCGATGAATGTTGGCCATGCTCCTGTTTTATAATCATATTTCTTCAAATCTTCACCTATTTAAACACAAAATTCCCAAACCATATAATATGTGTCCCTTGAAATTGGTTTTTCATCTTTAATTGTCTATAATAATTAAGTATTCTTACTTCAACATATTTCATAAATTAATTCATTATTGGAAAAGAATTCTTTAATAAAGTTTCCCATAATCCTTAGGCAATTGATAGGTCAATATCTTTTCTATTTTTTACCTTGGCAAAATCAAAAGAAAATTTATAAACTTATTTTAATGTTTCTCTATTATTAAATTCATCTCTCAATTTTTTTAATTCTTTTTTCAAATCAGATGTCGATTAAACTTTCAATGAAGTAAAACCATAAAGAAAGTCAAACTTTGTAAATTAGCACTTTCATATAAAATAATTATTATACCATATTTTCACTTTTAAAAATATAGGATATATAAAGGATAATAGGGTCCATTATATCTATTCCTAAGTCGTTACAAAATTATTAAATCCCATTTTCATCCATGATGGGTTATCCTTGAACAGCGTATTTTTTAAACTATTCATCTATTCTTGATCCTGATTTTTGAATATCTAAAATATAATTAGTTGCTTTTTATAGATTCCATGTGGTTTGAGAAAGAATTTCTCTAGCTTGCAAATCGTTTAGTTGGACGATCCTTTAAAGCTCCTTAATCATAATATCTTCTTAAGCTTAATTAGGTTTTTATTTCATAAATTAAATATAATAATTTATCAATATTTATGTTAAATTGTTTTTGAATGAATTCGAGGTTCAATAATAGAATTATTACTTTCATCTTTTGATTTAACGATATCAAGAGTAAGTTTTCTCTTGACTAATTCTAAATTGAAGACTGGTTGTTAATTTTTAATTTTTCTTTTTTTAAGTATAAAATCATTTAATTATTTACATTAATTTTATTATTCATATTGCTTCTTATAGTTAAATAATTACTTTAATTTTATGAAAATAATCTGAAATCAGCAATTACTAATCATTAAGTTATTCTTGAAGTTATAAGATTAAAGTTTGTTATTTTTAAGAATCTAAGTTAGATGTTACATTAAATCTTTTGAGACATCTTTTTAAATTAAAATTTTCTTTTTTTAATTCAGAGTTTTCTTTTTCAAACTCTTAAACTTTAATATCCCTATTATTATTTGCAATTATACTTGTAATTCTAATTTTTATTTGAGAGCTCTCTCAGATTCTTGTAGACTGACTATTAAATTAGAATGATCTGGAATCTTTGGCATAAATAGTTGATTATAGTCAAAATCATCTTATTATATTTTTAAACCTAATTCTGCATTATACAAACGCAGACAAACAAAATAACTGCATAATCTGTTTGCTTTTTATCTAAGTTTATGTGACAATGCTTTTAGTGATGATACTTCTTATTCAAGTTCCAATAATAAATCTTAATCTACATAACTTTTTTTTTGAGGTAATTCTTTATTTTCTAATTCTTATATTTTAAGAATTAACTATTGGATAATTATTTCTTATTCTAGTATTAGATCATTTTTTGAATCTGCTTATTTTTAAAGTGCAATTAACTTAGCTTTCAGATTAATAACTTCCGATTTATCTTTTAGTATAGATTCTTAAAGTTCATCCTGAACTTATTAAATCTATGTTTATATAGATTCTAAAAGTTAACTCTTTTTTTGAGTAAATTTGTTCTCCAAATGGACTTTATTAGAGGCTTTGATTCTATATGCTTCTTGCATATTTTTAATCAATTTAATTCATGAGTAAAAAGGCAGAAAAAAAAAAATAAGAAAAAGTAATAGAAGACAGAACATTTGGACTAAAAAATAAAAATAAAAGCAAATAAGTTTAAAAGTATGTGATATATAAAATTGATTTTAAGTTTTTGTAAAGGAGTTGCTCAATAAGTTAAATATAGTGGTGTTTCATTATCAAAATTGTAGTCAGAAGAGTTTGAAAGGAAGAAATTAGAAAAATAATTGGAAGAAGAGGATAGATTAATGTAATCTTTGTACAAAACAGTTGAATAAGTGAGGGATGAAGAATCAGAAGAAGAAGTTGATCCTAAATCAATATTGTGCGAATATTATAAATAAGGTAAATAATTGGAAAATGAATAGGTCTTTGTTAGAAGGGTAAAAAGTGCATTTATTCCCATGATATGAGTTTAGAGTAAAAGACAGCAATCATTGATTTATATACAGATTAAAGATAATAATTAACAGATGAATGGGATACTTGCTAAACTTGGGATGAAAAGACTTTGAAGGATGTAGTTGAAGCCAATGAAAAAACATATAAAAGGTATAGAGATTGATCAAATTTTAATAGTTAAATACCATCAGCCAAGGTATGTGATTTTTTTTTGGATGCCTTAGAAAAAGGTAAATATGGTTGGAGATGGGTTTGTCCAAATGGTATGACATGTCATTATAAACATTGTTTACCATAAGGTTATGTCTTTAGAAGAAAGGAAGAAGCAAAATAAAAATATGATGGGGATATTGAAGAAGAAATAGATGAGGAAATTTAAAAGTTATAAAAAGGAGGAACAAAAATTACAAAGGAAGTCTTTGAAAAATGGAAAGTTGAAAGAGCTGAAAAAAAAAATAAGAAGCTGAAAAGTTAAAGTAAGAAGAATAAAAGAAGAAAGGTTTAATTTTTTTATTTAAATTTAGGTGCTAAGTAAACAGGTGGCAATGCTTAAATGACTGGAAGAGCTTTATTTGTTTATGATCCAAGTTTGTTTGTTGATGATGAAGAAGCTGAAAATGAGTATGAGAGAGAAGAATAAATCGAAGAGAATGAAGAAGAGGATGAGGAGAACGAAAATAAATAAAAACTTTATGAAGGGGATGATAATCAATAATAATAATAAGATGATGATGATGATGATTAATAATTCAAATAACAATAATAATGATAGATGTTAAATGTAATATATTATTTCTATATAAACATCATCAATTATACAATTATTACATTTTAAAGATTATTTTTATCGATATAAAATCATAAATTACTCAATTAACAAAATCAATGATTTATTATCTTTCATCTCAAAAACCATCTTCTTTAAGATGGAAAATCATTATATTGCTACTATCATCTCAATATCACTAACTATATGTTCATCATGGTGGTCTACGAATTACTTCTATATCTCATTTTATTCAAGCTGCTACTTGGTTTATTTTAAGTAAGATATTATTGTAAATATTTATATAAGTTAATTCTACTTCTTTACTTAGTTAATTAAAGTAAACTATAGATTATATCTTAATAACTACATTTAATTAACTTCAATTTCTTTAACAAAATTTTATATGGGGTCAAGTCGAATATATTATATTATTGTATAATTTATGATTAAATATATTCATAATTTTAATATTTTTTAAAATACAAAATTTGTTGGTAAAGTAAAGTTAAAACAAATACTTTAGTTAATATCTTTTAATTAACATTCTTGATTTATATAATCTTAAAATAATTTAATAGAGACTATAATTTCATTATTAGGCTTCTTCTAAGGCCTAAATCTCTGGAAATCTGTTTGCCAAAGGATTTATGATGTCTTCAGTAAAATTAAAATCATTATGTGTCATATCATCTCTTAATTCTAACTCTGCATTTTTATTTTATTTAATAAGTCTATGATTCTATATTAACAAACATACTCTTAATGCAAAGCTATTGAATTTTCGTATTTGATTACGTCATCCTTTTTACCATGAATGATTAAACATAAATCACATTAAACATATTTAACTCTTGCCATATTATCAAATGACTAATCAAACCAATTTCCAAATAGGCCTTTAGTTTTTTCATTAATCATATCTCTAATCGATTTATAAGGGGATAATAAAATCAACCCCTTGCATTTTCTTTATCCAGCTAAATATACTGCTGGTCCAGAACCCAGAGATCTAAAATATTATTTTTTATTACCTCCCTAAAATATAGAGATGATCTGGTTGTATATTGTACATTAATGTAACCTAATCATAAACTGTTAGTGAGTCTTCCTCAATCGTAGATATCTCTGTTTTATAACCTTTATAAACTCCATATCCAGGATACTCAACCACAATAAGATTGATATTAAAATCTACCATCAAGCTTGTGGCTAACTATGATGCACCAAACCTTCGATTACTATATGAATATTTACAAATCCTCTGCGTTTCCATGAAAATAAATCATATAATCATTTGTTTTAGGGCTATTCTAAAAGAATAGATAAGGTACTTTTCTATTATTTTATTCTAGAAATATAAACATTCATACTTTAATTTTAATAAGTATGTCTCTATGCATACATTAAATTCTTAAACTTAATTTAAGTGTTTGTATTTCTTGCCCCAGGAAAAAGACAACAACCTAAAATACTATTCATATTATTAATCTTATCAAGTTTTTATAAAATTTTTAAATAATTTTTTTAGGGAGAATTATTTTTTATTCTACCAAAATTTATATATCTACTAAATAATTTTTTTTTGGTTATTGTCAAATTTATTTTAAATATCCTATTATAGCTATCTATGGGAAGTGGAAGTTCTGTTATAGCCTCTACAGCAGCTATAGGGTCGGTAGAGGGATTAATGAAGCTTGAAAATGTTGTCAATTTTGGAAGTTAAATTGCTGAACATGAAATTAAATCTTAATATAAGAAGAAAAAGCATGAATGTTAATGCTAATGTTAACATAAATAATCGACAAGAAACAGATAAACACAAAATAGAAATTATCATTATGATCCCGATTGAAATCCTTTGATTTTTGATGATTATTTTAATTTATATCCTAAACATTAAGGAGAATATTTTTTAAAATTAACATGTAGAATTATTTTTTATTAAAGGCCAAAAAGATTAAATTATAATTGAAATATTTTAATAAGAAATGGGGAGTGGAGCATCTTAAGCAAATTATTACATGTTTGAAAAATATAAAGATTATGATGAACCAAGATTTTTAAATTAATATATTGAGTTTTGTGCTTTAAAGAAAAGATCCATCCACGGGGTTTTCAAACATTCAGATGTTTTTTTTTTTACACAAAAGGAATGCCTTATAGTTTGTTTTCATAAAGGAAAAAGCAGAGTAGCTCTAATTCGATAAACCAAAGCTTACTGTATATCCTTAGATATCTATGAAGAAGAAAAAATGATTCCTCTTAGACAGAAAACTACAATTAGAGAAGCATTAGCTTCTGTACTCAAAATTGCAAAATCAGAATATAGTTTAATCTCTAATAACTGTAATGATAATGCATTAGAATTGATAAAAATGGTTTGTTGAAAATTTAGATATATAATCCTATATAATATCAATTTTTATTCCGATAAAGGATTTAAAATGCCTTTCGAAAGTTTCATCTTTAAAATTATATTTAGATTATTTTAATTCATAATTTCTAGAAATAATTTAAAAATTTATCAATTAATAAAATTAATGGTAGATTAATATTTTTGGAAGCAATCGAGATATGTAACAATTAGATCATTTAAAAGAAATACTCTTAGAATTTAAATTAATTTAATAACCGATGATTTAATTTTTTAAATTTTAGAAAAGAATTTAGAAGATAGAATTCTATTAATATTAGAAATCTTCAAATAAAGAGATTTTTTTAATTAAACAATGCTAAGATGGCATTCGAATTTGAATAAATAATCTAATTTATGTGATAAATTTACAAAGTTTTAATCTATTTTTTTAAACCAATTAAAAAAACCTAATATTTTCAATCAGAATATAAATCCATTATTTTCAATTCTACTACTTTATATATTATTCAGATAATTCATTATTGAATTTTTTTCAAGCTACTTAGATAAACTTAACAAAAAAACTAAATAATATTTAGATGGAAATTAAACAATAACCAAAATATTAGGATTTTTGATAATTATTTTAGATTAATTTATAATAATAAGTTTTTAATTCTCAAATGGATTCAAATATATCCAAATATAACTAATTATAAGTATTCAATGATCATTTGTTTTAAATGTAAATAGTAAATTTGTATTATTACTATCAAGATGATGTGATCTTTTCTTTTATTACCATTATTCTAGTTCTATAATTCTTTAATCCTTTCTAGAGATTTATCTCTCAAATTATCGTTTCAATCTGGTTTCTTATTCTTCCAATTCAAATTCTAAAAATGAATTTAAATTATACACATTTATTATTTTTAATCGTTTAACTACTTTTAGAGAATATCTTAAAATAGTTTTTATTATTCTTTTAGGTCGCTTTCTAATTTTTGAACTTAGGACTCTAAAGATTATATTTAAACTTTATCATTTTAAGAGGCTCTGAATAAAATTTTTAGATTTACTTTCTTAATTGATTGTTTTCGTCCTCTAATATTTTAATTTTATTTCCATAATGTTATTCAATAGTTTTAAGTCTTTCAACAATATTTATTGAGGTGCTCCCTTGATTTGGAGATGTCACTCCTGAATTTATTGGACTATTAACAACAATAGATTATTGTTAAGGCTAAAACTTCTCAAAAGTTTAAGTTTTTATTTATTGTCTACTTCTGCAAATTCTATATGAGTTACTATTTTCAATTATTTCAGACTTTTTTAATTGAGAATTTTCCATATTTGAAACAGGAGTATATTAATAATTGTTTAAAATGTCATCTTATTATTTCGTCGGTTCGTCTGAGTTTATTATTGATTTTGGTTGTGTTCTTTTTATTGTGTTTATATTAGATTCTTTAAGTAATTTTAGAATAGTTTCATCAAACTTATTTAGATATGTATTCACCTATTCTAACTTCTTCATTTAAATTATTAATATATATTTAATTGATATCATTTTTCATTATTTGCTTCTTAAGTAGGCTTTTCATTCTTTGATTAATCACCTTTCTTCCAATAATTATCTAAAGCTTATTCCATTTTTGATTTTCCTAAATCATATATATTGTGATTTACTTTGTATATCCTTAGCTATTTTATAAACATCTTAATCAATTCTATTCCTTCTTCCAGTCCTAATAAATCTCTATTACTTTTCACCCTAACTAATAATAAACAAAAAATTACATTCTAATTTGTTTATTTGAACCCAAATCTTCTTCTTCGCTATGTATTTTCTTATTGAAATCTTTATTGATTTCCTCTTCGTCTGTAAAATCCTCCCCCTCTATTTTAATTTCTTTTTCTATTCTAATAGCTCGAATTTTAATTTTAATTTGAAGATCTCCTAAACTATTAATTTTAGAAGTTTCCTTATTGATTGTTAGATCTGTTATTATAATTTCTATTGTTTCTAAAGCTTTAATTTCCTCCTCTGAATGGTCTATTATTACCATTTCCTCCTCTTCTTTTCCAAGTCCCGCTAAATTATCTCATAAATAAAATTATCTAAATAAAAATATTGATTTTCAAAATTATATATAGGTCAGTAATGAAAATTTTGTTTTTATAACATCTCACAATAAAATATATATATATATGTCTCATAAAAATCATAATTTAAACTTCTCTAATTGCTCTACCATCTATTAAGTGTCAGTGATTGAAGATTTTAGTTTCATTATCCAATAACTTAAAAAGCTTTATAGTTCACATTTCATCTAACAAAATCTTTATTCATAGTTTTCATCTGGTTTTATCTTTTTCTTATGAGTTTCATTCATCAATTCTTGTGTTTAAGCTTTTTTTATTATCTTTATTTCTAATGTTTATTTAGCTGTTTAATCTGTACTTTATTAAACTTATGTATGAGTGGGAGTAGTATTTTAAGTATTTTTATCACTTTATTATGTTTAAGAACTTTATTATTATTCAGAATCATTTTTTAACTATTAACAAGATTTTACTTAAGTAACTTATTAATCCTGCTTTACTAATCTATTATTCTCATCTATTATTTATAGTAATTATCTCATTTTTTCACTCTCAGATCTAAAAACTATTTGAGGCTTAGTTTTTCTACAATAAGCTCTCTTAACAGCTTTCTTTGTTTAATTTTAATCCATATATAGCTTAAACTACTTAATTAATATTTTATGAGTGCTTAAAGGCTTTAATTGAAAAGGTAAAATAAAAGAATGCTTTGTAAATTGCCTTTATTTAATATTCCAAAATATATGTATTAATTTCCTTATTTTAGTTTGATAATAAAATAATTAAATTTATATACATTTTCTTTTTAATATTATTTGAATAGACATAGTAAACTAATTTATATTACTTTCTAAACAATTATATAAAGGAAATGCTTCAATGTTTAGATAAAATATATATATATATATATATATCAATTTAATTTTTATCTAGGGGTATTTAGGGTGTTTAATCTAGCAAGAAGGAGATTTTTTTAATTTGGATTAACATGTTAAGTTGTATTTTTGTTAGTTAATAAGCTTGTGATTAAATTTCTAATTTATCATGTATTTTTTACTTGCTCTATTAATTTACATGAAAAGTATTTGCTTTAGACTACTTCTTTTAGTTAAATCTTTATTTTTAATATTCTAGATTTCGTGAAGTTTTTGGAGAGTCTATATTTTTTTAAAGATTCCTTAAAGATATATTACTTGTAATTTCCTATTTTTTTAATTAATATTTTTATCCAAGTTTGACTTTTACTCTTTATTTTACTAGAATAATAAATAATTTTACATAAGTTTAATATTTTAGCATGAGCATTCCTCTAAAAATAACCTCTATATTTGTATGTCTTACAATTATAGTTTGAATCAGATTATCCAAACTAATCACCCAAATCAGTATAATGATTATTATCCGATTTTGTGTAACAAGTAGTTTTTTATTAATTTATAAGCAAACTAATTTTACTTAGTTTTTCTTATGTTAAGAATTATTATAATCTTTATTCATTCAAAATCAATTGTTGATTATTTATGATTTTAGAAAAGTTTTGTTGTTATTTTATAGGATTAGCATTTAAAGCTGATATAATTTCGTTTATTTCACTCTGATAAGTTTATGTTCTTTATTTCAATTCAGTGTTTAATTCATCCAAAACATTTCCTGCTGTTGCAACTGATTATTGAGATGATAATGGAGTGTTTTAAGATTCTTTGGGCTATACTCCAACAATACCTTTTGGAGTTCGATTTGGATTCTACTGATTTTCTTATTCAATCAAAAACTGTATTTTATAGTAATCTAATTTTCTTCTCTGATTGTAGAATTCATTTAAAATGTTAACAATTTTTTCATTAACCGCCCATCTAGGAATTACTTTATGAAACTTCAAATGTTATGAATCATGAATACTCTATAAAATTCGACTAAAATTTTAATTTTTTTTGGATATGATGATAACGTATAGAGTTTTTTACAATGCTCCACATCTTCATCATATTATTATAGATCCTTTTCAAAATAAATAATATCATACTTTAAAGTATATTGTAGCTTTAGTAGGTTAATTAATAATCAAATCGTTAATTACTTTAGTGTAATAATAATTTTGAGATTCAGCATATTTATTATAAAGTGAAGAAGTGATTCTTTATGATAGAGTGACTTTCTTAAATAATAATCTAACAATTCTTTACCTTTCATTCTTCTTTTATCTTGATTAGCCCCATACAGTACTTTCCGACTTGGAATACAAATAAGGCATTCCATTTTTAAATAAAAATAATTTAAATTAAGTTAATAACTTACCTAAAATATTAATTGTAAATAAGTTATTAATTAAATTATTTATTCGATAAATAATAAAGCAAGCAAAATCATTTTATATGAATTGAATTCAAAATAGTTACAATATAAAATAAAAAATTTTAAAATTATAGTCTGAATAGTTTCACATGTTTGAAGTTTATATTTATACTATATGATTTGATTTATACAATAAAAATAAATTTATAAATTTATTAAAATATGAAATAAACACATTAAAATAGAATGCTTTACAAATTACTTTAGTCAAAATCTTTGCGTAGTATGTTTTCTCCTGGAAAAGAATCCATCATTACAGATCCAAACAGAGTAAAAGAAAAATGTTTGAAACATAATTTAAAAGTATTGATACTAATAGAATAGGCTAGATTTAGTTATGATACTTAGTAATTATGTGAGATATGTGCTATTTAGTTTGCATATGATCATCAAAATTTGCAGCATATAAAGAGTGGAATGATATTACAACCGTTTTAAGAATTGAAGTGTGAAGTTGGCACCAATGAAATTCAATCATTGAGTTAAAAAGTGAAGGAATTAAAAAATTGTAAATAAAAGCAAAACATCTTAATTTAATTCACTAACTAATTGGAATCAGTTTAGACTAAAGTTTAATAATTATGTGAACAGGTTGATGTAATTAATACATATGGAATCACAAGATTTTAGGAATAATAAATCAAACAAATTTGTAGAAAATTAGAGTATACATTATTAGAATTAATACGTAATAGACAATCAGTATCAACTTATAATTACCAATAACTATAAATAAAGTTAAATAATTATTAAGATGATATTAAATTAATGAAAAAAGATATTGATGATAATTTAGATAGCATAATAAATAGGATGGAAATAATTCCATTAAGTGAAATAATACATAAATATTAAATGAAATTAGACTTTTATTAAAGTGAATGCAATTAGAAAAGACATTTATATTAATAAATATTGAATATGTTTTATATAGAATTATAAAGGTTGAGTAAATAATGAATATAAATAATATTAAATGAATCTACAGAGATAATTTTAAAGTTTAAGAAGTGTACCGGATGCACAAGAAACTGATGAAATTGATGATCGAATATTTTATTAGATGGTTGGAACAACTTAATAAGAATCTTAAATTATCGAAAATAGTGATAGAACATCAATTGAAGAATGGATTAAACTGTAATAAAGTTTAAAAGAAGAGTAATATAAAATGAGATAAGAGGATGAACTAAAAAATAAATTGCTTGATGAATTAAAGCATGAAAGCAAACAATATTACTAAACTTACATTAATGTATTGGTTGAGAGTAATATGAATCAAGAACAAAAAATATTGGAAGAATCTACATCTAGATTATTTAAGAATGCAGAAACTTGTGTAAAAAAGATATTTGAAACCTTATCTAATACTAGAGTATGTTCAGCGATATTCTAACATCATAATAATACGAATAAGACTTAAGAGATAGAGACTCTTATACGAACTTTAATAAATGGTGTCTATGATAATATAGCATGTGGATCAATGTGGAAATAACCTATTTTGAAATTAATGAGTGAAATAATTACAACAGAAGTAAATAGATAAGAATTTCCTGAATTTTTATGGGATAGAGAAGAAACTTTGACTCAATTTATTATGAAAGAATTTTCAAAAAGACCTGAAAATGTTAAATACACTAAGGTCATTTTCAAAAACTCATTAATTTAAATCACTAAAGTTGACAAATTTCTGGATTTAGATAGAAGAAAAATTGCTTCTAAATTACAAGAGATAAAGAAAAAATAAAAAGATGAAAAATAAAATTTAACTTAATCTGCTTTTACTATTAAGTAAGTACCTATTGTTTCGAGTAATTCTAATAAATCAATACCTAAGAGATAAATACCAATAATTGCTCCAGTCACAAATTTTGAAATGCCAAAATAAAATATGACAGAATATTATGCAAATTTAATTAAGTAATATGATCAATCAAAGAAATCTAATACTAAACATTCAAGAAGGAATTAAAACTAATTAACTGAATTTTCATTAAAAGTTCTTTAATTTGGCGAAGAACAAAGATAAGCCAAATTTTTAACTATGGAAAGGAGAAGCATTGGACCTTCAGAAAATCATTCAGAATCACCAGTTCGCAAATTATCTGATTTATATAGTCATAGTAGTAAATCTGATTAACATTTTGAGAATGAAATTAATAGTGTTTTAATTGCTTGCATAGATAAATTTAAATAACTTGTAAACAATATTATGGAGAACATATTTAAGAATATATATCTTATACCTTAAGGTATTAGAATAATTTGCAAAATGATTTAATTAACAATTTTAAAAAAGTTTCCAGATGCTACTGAATAATAAGTCTAAGATAATATTTTTAGTTTCTTATTTAATGTTTGGCTTATACCTTAACTTGTATTTCCAAAATAATATTCATCTTTCAAATATATTCGTGAAGATCATGAAGCTACAGTTATACAAATTCATAATATTATTAAAAAAATGATAAAGAATTAAAAATACAATGATGATCCTTAATATAATAGATTAAACTAGTATATGTAAGATCTACAACCATCTCTTAAAGAATATTTATAAGAAATATTAAATCTATGTCCAGATTCTGTTAATGCTATTATTAATAATACTAATAAAATAGAGGGTATATAATCAAATTGTGTTTGCATAGCATTAGATGAAATAAAAATATTATGCTTATTATTGGAAGATATGAAAAACTTTTAAAGTGATTCAGTTGAATTTTAAAAAGAAATGACTACGCTTGTATAATATGCAAAAAGAACTTTGGAAATAGATAAACATGAAAACATATTTAAACAATAATAAAATTCATAATAAATTTATGCATTAATCTTAAATTTTTCTATTCCCAACAATTTTGCTTATTAAGAGAAAGTTTAACCATTGAGAAAGATAAAAGATGAAAAATTGAGAAATGATAGAAAACTTATAAATTCTTTAATGAAATGTTTATTAGATATATAAGATATAGCTATATCAACTTCTGGGAATCAAGGAGACGTTAGTCTTAAAAGAGTTTTTAATAATTTTATTGATGTAATTATTTATATTATCTCACAAGAAATATACCTATTTAGATGATAAAAAAGTTGTATTTTAATTAAAATATGTTTTGGAATAATTTAAATTATTGAATTAAGAGGAATTATAAAGTAATCTAAGGAAAACTTATTAAATATTGAATTAAGAATTTCAAGAACGCTCTAAAAATTTGAATGAACTTATTCAATAAACAAAGTATCAATTATTAAGTGCGAAATATAATATTAAGAAAAATTTTGAAGTGATGAAAGAGTCATATGAGTAATTAAGTTAAGAAAAAAGATAAAAATAATTATATGACTTTATTGAAAAAACACCATTGACATTATGTGTTACATCTCCAAAAACCAGAGAAGGTTTGTTTTCAATTAAAGCTATGAAACTTAGAAATAATAATAACAGTGAAGCTTTAGACGAAAATTAAATTTGGGTTGAATAATAAAGCGAATGTATCCACAATGCCATTAATCTTGAATTTATTAAATAAATTGTAGGAGGAGCAAGTCCAAACGATTAAAAAAAAAATTCTGAATTTTCTAATTCTCATTGTTCTGACATCAAATAATTTATTGAAAATTTTTCTTCTCTGTAAGAAGTAAAAGAGGCAGTTATAACTGGAGAAGACAAGGCTGGTGTTAAAAATGCTTATTTTGAATTTATTTAAGCGTTAGCTACCTTTTTAAAAGGAAAAAATGAAATGAAAATTGATGAAGTTTAGATGATGGATATGCTTGAAAAATATGTGAGTAAACGGGTTTATGATAAGTATATATATTAAATTTTTATAAATTAGAGTTTATCCTAAAGAAAGAACTTATAAAGATGCAGGTCTTTATTTCAGAATTAAATCTTTAGAATGGGTAAATTATGATCATCTAGAAATATTTAAATAAAATAGGGTTGATGAAATGTGGGATTTAGCTGTTGAAGGTATTAAATATTATATAATATAATAAAGCTTTATTAAACATTGATAATAATAAAACAGCCGTAAATAAATTAGAATCCATAATTTAATGTTCTAAAATTATGAATGATGTTCTCAAATTAACATCATTAAAGGAGGAAGCTACATCTGCAGATACTGTAGTCCCTATTCTCATTTACATTTTGATTAAAGCTGCTCCATAAAGATTGCATAGCAATTTAAATTTTGTTACTTTATTTTTAAATTAAAGCAAAACTGTAAGTCAATAAGGCTATTGTTTAACTTAATTATAATTGGCAATTTAATGGCTAGAATAAGTAGATTATAAATTATTAAAAATGGATTAATTGAACTTCCTTGAGTAATCTTTTATATTTATATTTAGAACCATAACGAAAGCAGAAATAAGATATGGAATTCATTATTTAAAAAGGAGAAATAGATCAGAAAGAATTTCTATGCCTTTAAATAAAATTTAAGAACTTACAAATTGATTTAAATGTCAATATAACAAATTAAATAAATATTCTAATCTTAATTCTATTAAAATTATATCATTTTAAGATGATAATTAAATCTCAAAATTCTTATAATTTCAAATTCAAAATTTTTGAGTTTAAATTAGTTTATATGTTGAAGGTGTTTGATCTATGATATCCTTATAGAATTAAAAATTCTTTTTAAGATTATGTAAATAAAATGTATAAGATATTATTATTTATTTTTATCAATCTTATTCTAATAATTAAATTAAGTATCCTTGATCCCATTTACCTTTAATAACTTATCCGTCAGTAGTTGTAAATTCTCCTTCCCCATGTACCATACCTTCTTCAAATTCTCCAAAATATTGTTCTTGATTTGTAAGTATGAGTGTTCCTTATCCATGCATTTTGCCTTACAAAAAGTTACCTTTGATAATGATATTTACATTATTTACCTTCATAATTTGCCCATCCATTACCAATAGTTGTCATATTATTCCAATCAATAGGTTCTTATAATTCTTCAGTTTACAAATTTGTCAATCTTCCTTGTCCTTCATAAACATTATCTTTCCAATAACCTGCATACACTTATTTTCCTTCTTAATCTGTCAAAATACCAAATCCATTTCTAGTTTGAGGTGGATATCCTTAACCTCTATATATATAACCATCTTCATATTGTAATGCCAATTCTAGAAATATTTATTATTCAAATACCTTAAATATTTTCATCTTCTTCTTCATCTTATGCTTCATTGGCTTGATTAGTTTAACGTCCTTTGCTACCTGATTCATCCAATTGATATTTTTTTATGATTTCTTCTGTACTTTTGAGCGCATTTTAATATCTCTTATCCAAATCATCTTCTGGTTAAGGTTATGGAACTTATTTCTTATTTTAGGGAGGTGGCGATTTTTGCTTTTGTTAATTAGGCTATGGATGACTAACATCTAAAAAAAAATCAAATTTGAACATACTCTTATTTGGCTGTTATGGTTTCTAAACTTAATTTTATTAAGGATTTCTTAATCTTTCTTAGACTTGTTCATAAGTAAGGTACTATCTTTATGGTGATTAAAGTTAAGGACCTGGAGATCTGGGAACTTATTGAGATTACATCAGCATATTTCTTGGTGGTGACTATGCTGCTTTTAGTCTATCTGGAGATTGGAATGTTCTTGATGGTGAAGCCATAATCTAACTCAGCATAGGTTGAGGTGGATATGTTTATGGTATGATTGTTGAAGTGTATGGATTATATGGATAAGATGGCGCTAATCTAACACCAGGGTAACCGTATTATGGAGCGTTGTAAAAAGGTGGTCTCCATTACTATGGTACTTATGGAAGTACACCATAGTATGGATATCTGTATTATGGATGTACTTATGGGAAGAAGTGCTAAGGATAATACATTAAATTTAAAAACTTAATTAATGAAATAGATGAGAGATCGATCTTCGTCTGAAGAATATGATTAAATATTTGATGCCAAAAAGAAATCCTAGGATTAAGAAAAGAAGCCAAAGAAATAGAATTATACATTCGAGGATGGATAATATTTATTTGATGTAAATTTACATGTTTTAGAAACATTTAAAGTTAACACATTCTAAAAAGATTACAGTATCAAAATTCAAAGGAAGCGTAGTACTGAGTTTACGAGAATATTTTGATAAAGATGGATAAATGTTGCCAACAAAAAAGGGGATTACATTATCATTGGATAATTGGGAGAAATTCAAATAAAATATCTAGGAGATTGATGAATGCATAAATAAATTAAAAAAATGAATTATGTTTCACGCAGCCCTTAAGTTTCGATCTATTAATAAATAAAATCATTTGTGTAGGGTCTTTCCTAAAAGCGGAGCTAGAAGGAGGTACTAAATGAAGTTTAGTAACTCATTAATCAATTGGGTATACCTGGCGAATAGTATTTCTTGCTTCAACTTTTGGAAAGCATAGAACTACAAAAGGAAAAGCAATCACATACATAAAAAGGATAATTTCTTGTTTAATGGCTCGAATAAGCATCCTCTAAATCACATTTTTTAGAGTACTTTTGTGGCGTGATTGAACTTGTGTGTCCCTAATCTTAATCAATAACTGAATATTTGTGTGAATTATGCAATACTCTCAAGGTGCTATCGCTAGTCTAAATGATTATGTGGTTGTCTATCACTTTTTCAACTAATATCAATTTTGTAGGGAAGGAATAAAGATGCTTAAAAATAAACTTTAAGAACCATTTTAATAGAAAAATAATTTACAGGTTCGTCAATATTTTATACACACTTTGCTCTCAACTAAAAAATATTCCTGAATTATCAGTAAAATTTTTAAATACTATTAGGATCTTGAATAGGAAATAAAGAATTTTAATGTACAAAACATAAAACAGCCTTATTTAAAATGTTTGTATGATGACAATAAAAAGTATGATCAAAATTTCATAAAGTTATTGTATCATAGCATGCTAATTCATCACCAGTGTTAGAATAGATGTGGAAACATAATTAAAATTTATTTATTACTGGAATTAGTGAATTATATAAGAAGGAATAAGGGAAGAAAGAAAACTCATTTTTAAATTTATAAAGAGTTATGGATATTATTTAATAAATGTTTTAAAATACTTAGCAGAATAATACATGTTTTTTGACTATGGCAAAGAGAAGATTATTAATTTTCAGTCCCAAAGGGTATTTGGCTTGGAAAAGAGATACTTAAATTTTGATATTTGATTGAATGAGAGAATAAAATTTTAAGGCATTCCTTTTGTAAATGTATTATTATAATACATTAATGAAAATGTTATTTAATATAGGAGATAAATTGGGTAATAAGATTAAACAAACTACTTAACAATTCTATAAAGAAATAGTGTAAGTTTTTCTTAATTGGCAGGATAACCAAATTAAAAAAAAATAAAGAAGCAGAGAGTAAGGCTGACAATTATTTTGGGAATTATTATAATAAATAGATAAGTTGTGAAACTTTCTTAAATCAAATGGTATAATGGAAGACTTAAGGCAGTATCTAAAAGAAGGAAGTTTATGATGTATAATAACAAACTTATATAATGAATACTAATTTCATTTGAAATACCCTAAAAAAGAATTAGAGTTAACTAAGTAATTATTTGTAGGGATACTGGAACGATAATTGGTTGAGGATTAAAGTGTTTAAATAGGATTGAAAATAATTTAAGTTTCATTAGACAACAATACATAAAGATATCACTTTGCGGTTAAGGCACTAGATATAATGAAAAATAGAATATATGAAAGTTGTTATGACATGCAAATAATTATCATTAAAGAATCCTGATCTTACGGCAGAAATAATAAGGGTTTTTGAGAAACATGGAATTAAATCTCCATCATAACCAGCTCATCCTATCTAGGCAGTATTTCATAAGCCAGTTCAATTGATTACTCAGAAAGAAAAGCAAGAAGAAGAGTCATTTTAATAGACTTAAAAGAAGTCTCAATTTGTGACTGTTTAAAAGGCATTATAGGCTCCAATGGAAATTCCAACTATTGTCACCAATAATTAAGTTCCAATGTAATAACCACAACCAATTATTATACAACAATAGTAACTAGTGATAAAAATTTAATAATATCCATAAATAACAATTTATTATATTATTATCTGATTATTCCCTGTAAATGAAAATGCTAATACTAAATTAATAATTAAATTATTAGAATTTGCAAGAGAAACAATCAATGAAGATACAATCTAATATCTTTATGTATAAGAATATCTTAAGGGAATCATAAGATTGTTTATAATTTTATTAACCAATTAAAGAAAGTTTTTTGTAGCAAATATGCTTTTGTTTTGCAGATGAAGTACCATTCAGCCATGTTTAATTATTAAATTTGAGCTTAGTAGCATATCAAAATGACCAAACTGATAACCCTCTCTCTTGTACCAATATTTATGATATTGATGATGGTCAAAAATTTGGATAGATTGTTCACGCTTGCTTAGAAGAGACAATATAAACCAGAATCAAAGAGGAAATTTTACTCATGTTTGATATGAGCGATGAAGAATTAAAACTAAAAAGTAAGTAAATATTTCGATTATGATCCAAAATCTAAACTTTCGTGCAGTATTACTGGTTTCTTCATTTTATTACCAAGACTTGAAAGCTTAAATATTCAATAATAAAGAACATTATTAACCAGAATAATCAAACTATTATCTTACGCTTTAAGATACATAGTGATAAATGCAATTTTGAATTAAACTCGTTATCCTGAAAAAGCAACTGAATTTTATATTCTATACATCTTATCTTAGTTTTTTCTGGGAGACAGTCACTAGATTTAAGAATTTTTACAATGTATGATTAATTTGGATTATATCTAGGTTGATTTCTAAGCGTTTCTTATTAGAAAATCCAAAACCATGGGGATTGTTGTATTTGCATGAAGAACTGATGAGATCTTAATCTAATAATAATTAATATAAATCTTATTAGGTTTAAAGACAATGACTTATCAATAAAATTTTAATTTAATAAATCATTTTTATTGCAAAATATTAAAGAAATATTCTACTTCTAGTATGCCATCTTCTGGCAAATCAGTGCAATGAATAGCATTCTTAACTCTATCTATACCAAACTTGGCTCTGATTGTTTAAGATCTTAAAGTCTTAGCAATTTCAGGATCATGAGGTCCACAAAGATCCCTAAATGATTTAACCTAATAAAATAAAGATTTTGTATACTGCATTTTCTTATCTGATCTCCATAGCAATACAAGGTCCAGATGTTAAATGTTCAGACATAGCCTAGAATTCTGGAAGTACACCCTTTAAAAAGTATATTTGAATAATTTTTACTTTATAGACTTCAAAGAATTCCTCGCTTGTAGCTCTATCTAAATAGAACATTTGCATAGCTGAAATTTCAAAGCCTTCACTTAAAATCATGTCTATAATTTATCCTGCTCTTCCCTCTAATACAATATGCGGTTTAATTATAGCACACGTGCAATTATTGAAATATGCTGTAGATTTAAGATTAGACTTATCAGAGAAAAAGAAATCTAATTCTCTTTATGCTGATCCAGCTAAAGATTAATATTAATTCGCTTACGAGCATCACTTCCATGACAAGCGTTTCTTACTCCTTCTGTACCATATAAAGCTCTCATAGAATTTGGAGCTTCTACTCTAGCTACTTAGCATTTAGTAGGGCCAATAAGATCTCTCCATTTCTTAACACTATTATCGGCTATCAGCTCCAAGCCTACTATAAAATCACTACATATGAATTATGTTAGTTCATCAAAAAATGGTTTACCCTATTCTACTTAAAATAGTATTTACTCTATGTTCTGCATAAAATTATTGAGCATCTGTAATTTACATTCTAGTCATTTTCAAATTACCAATTACGAAACCGTTCCTTTCAACTGCAGTAATTATCTTTCCTATATGGGTATATGCATCTGGCTTTATCATACCAAAAGTTCTATAAATTTATAAGAGTCACTTACTTTCCTCTTTGTACTTCAAATTTAGATCTTGTAAATACATCTGCATAATCAACTATCTTCAATTATCTTGAATAAACTGTCACAATCGATCCAACATATAAATCCTTCAATTAAATTGAAGGATACTCACACCTCTTAAGAAAAATTCTTTTATTTTTCAAATCAAACTAAATCCATTTAACTTTAGATTACCATTTCGATTGTTTTATCTGACATAAAGTAAGTTAGATTATAACTTCTTATCAAAGAAGCACTTGTGTCAAACCATTCTACAATAAACACATATCTTTCATCATTGACTGCCATCGGTTAAAAATAATATAAAGAAAAAAATATTATAAATTATTTTTATAATCAATAAATACATGAATTTACATCTTACATATTACTTTAGTTTTGCTATTGAATGATAAGCTGTAGCTAAAATTCTTAACAAAATTTTTGTATAAGTAGTTAATAAATCAATATTCAAAATTAGAAAGCTTTTAACCATAATCATTCTTGATTAAATAATTTTAAGAGAAGAATTTGAATAAATTTTGGTATATATTTAATTTGAAAAAATTTAGATACTTTCGATGAAATAATGAAATAAATGGAGGAAAAGAATTAATATAATATAATTAAGAATAAAAATTTTTCAGCAAAATTTATAAATTAGTTTTTAATTAATGTAAAATACAAAATCATAATAAAATTTCATAACTTCCAAAAAAACTAACACAAAGATCTGATTTAAATAGAGTATAATGAAGACTAGAATACACCAAAATTATTTTGTAAATAAGACAGATTAAAGATTTTGGATAGAGATTTAGATATATCTTATTTTTAATTTTACACAATTGTATTGATAAGCATTTTCTGATAATTTTCATAGAAAATAAAATAATTTATGAAATGAGTTTTAATAAATATAAGGAATCTAAATCAGAAGATAAGATCGTAAAAAAAGAAAGGGAATCTAAAATAATTACTATATTGATTATTCTAAAATTATATTATATAATTCATTTTTATTTGATGTCAAGAAGAAGCATTTTACTCGGACAAACAATGTCTGATTCAGAAAGACAGAATTTACAAAAAATCATTTATCAAATTGAATAGAATCCAGATGTTTATGAAAAAATATCAGAAGAATAAGTGCTTGGAATTATTTGCATAATTCTTAATAAATCTTCATATCATAGATCTTTTGCTGAAATGGACATTTTAAAAAAAGCAACTAAAAACAATGAATACTTTTAAAATATGATAAATCAGCCTTAAGGAGATCTATTATGGGAAAGATGTTTAAGGAAAATGACATACAATTTTCTACCGATTGGATTCAATCTTTTTAGAGAAGGAGATGTTGGAACTACATTCTATATTATTTTGTAAGGTCGTGTCTCAATTCATAAAAAATATCAAGTCGGAATCAACCAATTTGAAGAAAGGGAACTGACATAGTTGCATAAAGGGTAGTCTTTTGGAGAATTGGCCCTAGAAAATGATGCTCCAAGATCCGCATCAGTTAAAGCATTAAGTTCAACTCATTTAGCTGTGTTGGAGAAGGAAGATTATATGATAATCAAAAAAACAATAGTATTAAATTATATTTCATTAGTCCAATTAATAAAAGTAAATGTATTTCGAAGAATTCGCAAAATTATCTATCTTTTAAGATTGGAAATTCACAAATATTAAGGGTTTGTTTGATAATGTATAATATCATTAATTTGGATTGAATCATCAAATATATAAAGAAGGGGATGTATCAAACTAAGTATTTTTTATACAATAAGGGGAACTAAAAGTAATTATAATGATTAAACAAAATTAGGTTATTAAGTACTTATAATTGATTAAATAAAATAATATCCCTAATTGTGAAAAACTTTAAAAAGATTGTGATGATATCACTTAACTTTAAGAATTAAGTGTTTTTCATAAAAAGTAGTTGACAAATAGTGAAAAAATTGATGAACTTTTTTAAAAAAAGAAATATGGACATTTAATATAGGTTGATAAAAAATAAACTATAACTCTAAAATATATCGGAGCAGGAGAAATGTTTGGAGAATTAGAAATTTTGAAAAATCCTGATATACCTAGATAGATTAGTGTTATTACAACTTAAGAATAAAATAAAATTTATTCTATACACAAAAAAGATTTTTTAAGAGTCTTGTATTTTGACCAAGTTTTACATTAAAATTTAGTAGCTCTTAATGATAACAAGCTAAAATAAATCTTACATCAAATCAAAGGATTTTAAAAAAACTTTTTTGATAAATAAGATAAATAATAGCTATTAGAAACTACTTAAAATAAGGATTATTTAACCTTAGATTACAAAGACTATGAAGAATAATAATAGAATTAAAAAAAAATCAGTAGTTCAAAAAAGAATATTTCTTTGAGAAATTTTATTTTAGACAATAAGACATAAGATATTGGTTTAACCCTTTAACAAAGAGAAACAACTTCTGTTAAAAATTAAAATTTAATGTTTCACAAACACACTTTGTCAGATTTTAAGTTGAATACTGATAGAGTTATAAATACAAACTCATCATCAAAAACAAATTTAAAAATCAGATCAAGTAATTAAAGTCCAGATTCTTCTTCAATCCAACAATTAAAATTGAATTTGTGTAAATATCAAATAACGTCTCCACTTTCAAGAACTTAAAGATTGTTAAGCCCATAAGATTCAATCTTTTGTAAATCTTAAGGTTTAAAAAAATTTCAAAATAGTTAAATTTATTTCAATAATACTCTACCATTTATTATGTAAAATAGATATATAAGAATTAAAAGTAATTTTAACAAAATTTAGTGTAATTAATGAAGTTTTTTCTATATTTTCCTTATAATTACTTTAAATATTATGATTTAAAAAAAATTTGTTAATAATATTTAGAACAACATACAATATTTTATTTTCAATTTGATAATTTTGTTTTGATTTATTTTCTTTATTATTAAAACTGGACCAAAATTTATTATTCTATCAACTCCCATTCGTTAATATCTACGTCTTAAATTAGAGTGGAAATGGTCTAAATAAATAAAAATTATACTGATTGAAATTATTCTAAAGATTACAGTAATTAAGTCTTCATAATTTTCTTAGATTCTTCGCTTGCCTTTACCCACACGACTTTGTCAATACCACCTTATTTAAGAACTTATTATAGTAAAAAATAATTTACTTTCTTCTTAAAAGTCTAAGAATTAGTCAGGATTTTGCAAGTCCTAATATTTTTAGACGCTTGACTTTATGAAATCTTGAAAAGACGAATTATATTTTGTTGAATCAGTAAATGTAATTTTAATATGCATTTCATCTGATTCATTTAATTAAATTAAAATGGAACTATTAAAGTCTAATTGTTCTCTGAAAATAAGATTATATTTTTGAATCTAATTTTCTACAATTTAGTCATTTTATTCTTCCAAAATAACAACATGTTGATTATCATTTTCTGATTCGTTCAAAAATTTATCACTCAGCAACTCTAAAGCAGTTGGCCTTTTTTCTTAATCTTCGAGACATTTTAAAATAAATAATTTTAAATCCTAGTTTTAAATTAGATCCAAAGATTTTGGTTTAATCCTATTGACTACCTGATTATTATAAATTAATAATACTTTTTAATAAATTTAATTTGGAGCCGTGCATTCTTCATATGGTCTCCTTTGAGTTGCCATTTCTAAACAGGTCATACCAAAAGCATATATATCAACAGGAGGACCATACTTTTCTTCATAAATTTCAGGAGCCATAAATTCTGGTGTTCCTAGAATGGATTATGTAAAATCTTATTATTGCAACTTAATTGCTAATCCAAAATCTCCAATTCTCACTTGATTATTATGTGTATTGATAAATATATTATCGCATTTAATATCTCTGTGTATTACTGGATATGGAGAAATACTATGTAAATATTCTAAACCTTTCAAAATTTCTCGACACCAATGTTTTAGTATTTTTAATCGAGGACTTTTTATCTTTCGTAAATGCCTATTATATTATGTTGAAATACTTTTTCAGTGATCCACCATGAACAATTTCTGTAATAAAAATAACTTCGCATTTATTTTTACTAATCCAAGCATTAATGAGGCTTATAATATTTGGATGTTTGATATTATTAAGAATGTTCAATTCCTCTGATATCCTTTTCCTTTCCTCTTCTAATAAAATCAATTCTATATACACTGAGGAAATTGATCTAAATGTATTACATTCCATGCAATTTCACATCCAGATTCTTCGTCATATCCTCTATATACAGTTTTATAAGTTCCTTTCCCTATTTGCTCATTAAACTAACTATTAGCATTGTTATTTTAATACTCTAATAAATCTTCCTTTTGGGCTTTTCTCCACAATCGAATCTGGCTCGGATTACATTTATAATAACAATTAAATTAATAATAATATGCATCAATCATTAAATTACAAATCATAAAAAACAAAAAATTAAAATTAAAATTAAAATAAAAATAAAAAAGCCCCCTGACGGGGTCGAACCGTCGATCTTCTCCTTACTAGGGAGATGCCTTAACCACTTGGCCAAGAGGGCAACCTATTCGTTTAATATATTATATTGTATAAATTAACACTTATCAATTTATTGATTTTTCTTAAGCTCAATATTTATAATTCTTAAAAATTAAAAATGTGATTATGAAAATTTCTACCACAGTATTGATTTTATATATTATTCTATCATCTATATGATACATAATATTAAATAATAATTAGATTGATCTTCAGAATAAAATGTTCATCTTAAGAAATAGCTGAATAGAAAAAAATCAATTAATTATACTTATCGTAATCTTATATTTTAGTTGTACATCAGAGAAAAATAATTTACAAATACTTTTAAATAATCTTTTAGATCTTATAATTATTTTTATTAAATAAATCATTTTTAAAAGATTTTTATAAGTTATACATAAACCTATTTTTTACAAAAATCTCCATTCCTGTCCATATATTATTTGAATTTATCCAAACAAATAATACATTATCTAATAGGCGTTGGATGAATTAATTTTTATTGTCTAAAAATTAATATTATTATCTATAATGTGTGACTTATCAAAATTAATTACTATTTTTTAATTTTAAACGTAGAATTGAAATATTATACTTTCTAAAATTATCGATTTAAAACAAAAAATAAAAAAGTAAATTAAATTATATATGCCCAAGAAAATTTGTCATTTTTAATAAACAAAGCATAAAAATGAATATTTGTCTTGAACTATTTTCGCCATTATTTCTCAGTATAAAGAAAACCTTTAATTATTTTAATTGAAAAAATTTCTTTTAATTTATCATTATTAGTAATCAAATTTTTCGATTGATAGAAGGTAAGAAATCACACTAAATAACTTTATTCATAAGATACAAATCATTCATATTCAAATAGTAGAAAATAAAATGAAAATACAAGAAAATAATTTTAAATAATATGGATGTTCATACTTATGCTAAAAGTATCTAAATATAATGGATTCAGAAAAAAACAATTAGCTTAATAAGATATCTAAATAAAAACATTTAGATTTATATTAGTCATTTTTATGGAAATAAATTTACTAAAAGTTCAGATAAAAATTGCATCATCAATATATCAAGCTATGATTAATTATGAGAATGATTGAATTTAGATTTACTTCAGAGAATAATATAATGTCTAGTTAGATATTAAAAATTAACAATAAACAATTACATCTAAAAGTTATAGTTACTATAATAGATCTAATTTATCATTTATGATAATAAAGAAGATTATATATAAAATCATTTTAAAATGACTAAAAATAAAATTACTAATCATCATTCATTATAGAATTAATTAAATAGCTTAGTGTTGATTTAATAATATATGTTTGGCTTCTTCAAGTTGTCGAGCGAATAATTTATTTTATTTTAATTCAAATTATTGATCAAAATTTTAGTTCTGAGAGTGAATAATTTAATTTTCTTTAATATTGAAATTTTAACATAATTCGTTAACATCTAATTATTATTAAATTTATGTTAAAGATTTGTAATTTAATGATGATTAAAATTTTCTCACCTGTTTAACAAGACCTTTTGATGCAGCTTCAAGGCTACTCTTAATATTTGATTATTGACACTCTTAATCATTGTGATATATCTCTGAAGGAATATCTTTTAAATTATATTAATTCAAAGGAAAATGACCACCTTACATAATCTCTACGTGCAAAAAGTTAGACCCTAATTACAAATCTACCTGACCAGTTTATTTGCAAATCTTTACTATCGAGATAGATCTCTTTAGGAAAAATTTACGATTTCTCTTTTCTTTCTTCTTCAAAAATTCCTCATCAAAAAAGCTATTTTTATTATTTTAAACATTCTAAATGTTGCTGCATTTTTATTTTTATAGAAATTATTCTTCCTTCACTATTTCAGAGCCTGTGGAATTCATTTGTAATATTATTTAATTAATCTAATGCAAATTTATAAAGATTTAAATTTTCAAAGTCTTCATTTATGAAAATCGATTAATAGTAGAAATTCCATAATTATACATATTATATGGTTTAAAAGTGTCATTCTCGTTCTAAATAATTAGCAGAAAATATATTTTTTTAATTAAAAAGAGAATATTGTACTTACAAATGAAAAATGCTATAAACAAACTATAAAATAAATAACAATTACATATAATTGATTTTTAAATATTGATTATATTATTTATGCTAAAATACCATCATCTAACTGTTGATTAATTTTTTTACAATTTTTTGCAATTATTCCAAATACAATCTTTTATAAATATATAAATCAATTACAATTTATAGGTATCTTTCAATATTCAATATCATGTAGTTAAATTTTAATCATTTATTAATCTAATGGTAATTTTTACCTGATGAAACCATCATTAATAGTATTTTTAGATTCAACATAAAATAAATTCGAATTATTAAAAACTATCTGATAATTTAAGCCAATCTATACTTTTCTCTTTTGCTTCTCTTTTTATTCAAATAATAATCCTTCAATAGCTTTAATAATATTATTTTATATTTCTTTCTCAGACATTTTGAATCGCAATATCAAAATTAGTTTATCTTTAAATCTATTAAACCAAACCTAATGTATGTTTTATGTTTAACTGCTTTTATTCATCGTATTTTTTGCCTATTTTACAATAAATAAAAATAACCTAATAATCTTGATTTGGTCTTTAATCTCTATTTAAACTAAATTTTATATCTCTTTTAGAAGGTACCAATTGATTTCTTAAATTTTTGTTAGATTTTAACTTTCTTCAAAAAAATGGATTACAATGATTTAAATATATATTTATCTTATTTAATTTATGTTAGTATACATTGATTTTTATATATTTTTATTAAAATTAGTATATATTAATTTGAAAGATAAATGATATGCTCCTAGTTTATTTAAGTATATATTTTAAGATTATAGATAGCTTTTACAATAGTAATCTAAAAAAATTTATAAATATTATTCTAATTTATTATATTAATAAGTAGCTTTATATGAAAAACTTACTCAATTATAATAGATTTAACCTAAACAAAATTTTAATTAAAAATTAGATGAAATTTTGTTGATTGAAAAGCTATGTTGCAAAATATATGCAAGATATCAATAGAAAATTTGTCACCAAAATTTTAATATTAAAATTTAGCAAAATAAAATAGGAATTTAACTTAATTATTATTAAGTTTTCGTGCTATCAAATTTTTACAATTCCAAATAAATTACAATGTAAAAATTATATTTCAAACTTCTTATTTGACATTATTTAGATTGACCATTTGCAATCAATAAACTTATGTTTTATTTTCAATATTTTAATCACAATAAATAACAAAATTAAAAAATCAATTTTTATAACACCATAAAGCCCTAATTGATATTGCCTTTAATATAATTCTCTATACCAAAGTTTTAGGGCAATATTTAATAGCAGGATAAAAGTTTGATATTTTGTATAATCAATAAAATATAGAGCTATGATTGTATTAGGATGATTTTATCATAATATGATAAAAGTCTAATGAAGTATTTTAGCAACTTGATGTTGTACTTAATTTTAACAATCTAATCTTTAATTTTAAAGAAATCCTTCTAATTATTTCAAATGTGAATAAATTCAAGTATTTGGAAATCTTTTTAAAATTATTTATAATTGCATTATTATTTTATTAAAGTTTCTTCTCTATTCAATTTTATTTTATATTTTCAATAAATGGACTTAAGATGGTTATAGGATGAAGATAATTTTGACAAGTATTTAAGTTCTTAAATATTGACAAGCTACCGATCAATGCGACCATTTTAATGCATCATTCATTAGTTCTACTAATAGATCATTATTAGGAAAATCTATAATAAATTAATATACTGCAGTTGAATTCACAGATACATTGGGCAAGATTTTTGAAGTATAAGATTAATCTGATTATAGGCGATAAAATAGGGAAGTTTGTAAAAAGTACAAAGTTTGGTGAATATACATTAATAGAGATCAAATAATTTAAGTGAAGATCCTGAATTTAGATGGGACATCATCAACGATTTAAGTCTTAATTGGTCTCCTCTTCATCATTCAATTTATTAAGGTCGCGAATCGATTTTTTTATGGTTTTTAAGTGTAGGTGGTGATATATCATTAAATACGTATGATGGTTATTCTGCTTTAACATTAGCTGTTTTATCAAGAAGTGAATTGATGGTCAATTTATTGATTGCATAACCAAATCTGAATGTTAATCATATATCGAGAAAAGGATCAGCATTACATATAGCAGTTTTATCAAATTAATTATCAATATTGAAATTGCTTTTGTAACATCCAATTATAAATTTGAACATCTATAATTATTAATAATAATAACCATTAGATATAGCTACAGGAAAAGCTAAAGAACTATTAGAAAAAGAATTGTAATAAAGAACTGATTTTTATTAAGAATTGAAATAATCTTAGATTTCAATATTGAGTTCAGATTATAATTAGTTAAATACATTAAATGTATAATATAGTAATTATTATCAAGACCTTTATGATTAACAGACCTCAAAAACCGCCTATTTACAAAGGCTATGTTAGAAAATTACATTTTTCATAAATCTATTCCTATCCGAGATATATAGTAATTGATCCAGATAGTGGAATATTAGTTAGATTTGAGAATAAAGAAAATTGTCCGATGAATCCAAAGGAAACAATACCTCTTTAAGATATATTTAATCTTTAGATCATTATTAAAGATAGGACTTTTACTGATAGTTCAATAAATTTGTTAATTGAATACAATTAGAAAAAAATTTATTTTCTTTTCTAATCTTTGAAGATTGCATAAGTATGGTATGAGTCAATTAAAATAGCTGTGGGATACTCAAAGTATGTAAAAAATAAAATAGATTAATACAAATAAAAAAAAGATAATAAAAAAATATTTTACTAAGTCAATGTGATGCTATCCGAAATAGATAATAATTCAGTTGAGATAGACTCAGGTTTCAAGTATCAAAGTTAAAATAATGAAAATATTAAAATTTAATCTAGATCCAAAAAACAGTTCTTAAAGAATATCAAGTTTTCTGATTTTGACATTTAGTAAAGGCTTTCTAAAAGATCTAATCAGCAAATTTATTTGTCAAAATATTTAAAAAATACTAAGATTTACATTTTAAAATAATACAGCAAAGAGTAACTTTTAGATTATTCTGAATTTGAGCATATTTTCAATGAAATTAAGTTGCTAAAAAAAATTAGTCATCCTTTTATAATAAGTTTAAAGGGATTATTTTAAACAAAGAATAATTTGTATTAAGTTATGAAACATTATAAGAATGGGGATTTATCTCAATACATAGGATAAGGTTTTATTTTATCAGAGAATATTTCTAAAATTTTAATTGCTTAAATAATATTAGCGATTGAATATTTACACTCACTGAATATTATTTATAGATGTCTTAAACCAAAAAATGTATTTGTTGGAAATAAAGGTTTTCTTAAGTTGGCTGATTTTCGATTGGCAAAAGAAATAATTAATGATAGATTAAATTTATCTATTTGTGGTTCTCTTGAATATTTAGCACCTGAGATTATAAAAGGTGAAGATGCAACAGAATTTGTTGATATTTATGGATTAGGAGTATTACTTTATGAAATGTTAAGTGGATATCCTCCTCATTTTATTGAAGATGATGATGATTCAATGCTAGAAAAAAAATAACTTTTTCCTATAAATTATGAAAGGATTAAATCTAAAATGGCAGTCAAAATTTTAAAGCAAATGCTTTAAAAAGATCAAACAAAAAGACCAAATTTGTAAGATGTTAAAAATCATGTTTTTTTTGCTGATATGAATTGGAATAAATTGCTTACAAAAAATATTCTTCCTCCAAAATTAAACAAAACAAATTAATAATAATTTATTCAAGAATAAATGATTTTTGAAACTATTAAGGATTATGATTACTTAGATTAAGAAGAGAAATAAAATTATGTTGAAGATTGGAGTTTATCATGAATATAAATTTTCTTTAATATACATTAAATTTATCAAAATCATTATACTTCTTCAAATTAATCAAGATTTACATTAGAATCTTCAGTAATATAATCATCACTCTATTCTGGTTGATCACCTCTATCAAATATATTTTCTATTTCATCAATCTAAGTTTCTAATTTGCTCAACATCTTTTCTTTTTTTTATTATTTTTTTGAAGCAAAATCTTTCTCTTTCTTGATTTCTAGTTTTTTCTCTAATCTGACTTTAGCCTATGTTACATATCCTGTATCTTTCCATAGTTATGCTCCTTAAATACAACCTTCAAGTATTATAATTGGTTTTAAAACAAGTCTTGGTCCTATTTCAACAAGTTAATTTTTAATAACTTCTTTTCCAGCTTTTTCATATTAAATTTCATAATTTCTAATCCAGATATTATTATTATCTGGACTTTCCTTAATAAAAGAAAAAACTCTATCACAACAAGGAGCACTTTTTGGATGATGTTTAGGCACATTTATAGCATGAATAAATAGTTCTTTTTATAGAACCATCAAAGGATCGTCATTAAATGATCCATCAAAAGAAAGAATAGGTCTGCTTCCTTTCATACAATTTCCTGTCAATTTCAAATCTTAACAATTATGCCCTTATAAAATAGATATTATTATTTACAGTTTTCAATATAGTATTTAATTGAAGGACCATTAGGAAATCTTCCAATCCATAAATATAATTCATGTTTTCTATGCACTTCAAAATAAATAAAACTTCTGCAGGAATGTTACATACATAATTCTTTGATTTATTTGGATGTATCTCCTTTTTCAAGTTTAGTTTCTTTCTTTGAATGGGGAAGCAATTCATGTAAATCCATAAACAATTATCTAATTCTATCAGAAATGTTTTAGAGGTAACTATTAATGTTCTTTATTTATTCACCCATCTAGTTTCTTTTTAATTTGTAAATATATTGTCAATGTCCATTAATATAAATTTTAATTATATTTTTATAATAATAATAAATGTTAAATTATTTGTTTGATGTATAAAATATTCTTATCAATTCATTAAACTGAATCTGTCCATCATTTCAATAAATTCATTGTAATCAATCTAAAAATATTTAAAATATAAATAACTTCTCCATCTCCATTTTTATCAGCTTCTTTAATCATATCATCCCAATATTTCTCATTCACTATCTTCTCAGATTCTAAATTGTAAATAAATAATAATTACTTCCAAGAACTTGTTATAATTCTTTTTTATCAATTTTACCACTTCCATCCACATCTAACATCTTAAAAGCTTAATATAATTTCTCTTCTTTCATATACAACTGTTTCTCCATCGTAGCAGCTAAGAATTCTATAAAATATAATATTTAAATTAACCTGTGTAGTTAATATTCCCATTTCCATCAGTATCAATACTTTTAATAATGTTTGCTAATTCTTTTGATTAATCATCGCTCATTCCTGTTAAACCTTCTCTTATTTCTTCGATAGTTAATACACCATCTCCATTTTTATCTAATTATTTAAATAATCTAATATTTTAATTCATTTTACTTTCCTAAATGAGAAATCTCTTATTCATTTAATTATGAAGCAATAAAAGTTAAAGCTACTTTCTTTAGTTTGTTACTCCCTGTAAAGTTTTTTAATGCTCCATAATTTAATTTTAACTCTTTATTTGGTTTATTCTTTTCTTTCATCCATTTGTGTTATAATACTTATGAAGCTTTGAATCTCTTATCAGGAGTTGTAATCATATTTGCAATCAAATCCTTTGCTGAATCACTAACAAACTTAAATTCTGGAATATCAGTGGTATAAACTCCCTTTTAAACAGATTCTAAAATTTCTGGATCTGTATCTCCATAAAATGGAGGCACACCAGATAATAATATATATAATATAACTCCAGCAGACCAAATATCACACAATTCATCATAATTTCCCTTTAAAACTTCAGGTGATATGTAATAAGGAGTTCCTGCTTTTGTCTTCATTGATACTTTTTAAGTCCCAGGTTTAGATTAGCCTTCTTCAAATAAAATGCTTAATCCAAAATCAATTACTTTAAGAGGAGAATCTTCTGCTTTAGTTAAAAATAAAAAGTTTTCAGGCTTCAAATCTCTATGACAAATTCCATTGGAATGACAATAATTTAATGCCTAAATTTACATCTATTTTACTTGCATTATTTGTAGAAATATAGCGTGAGCTTCAGCTTCATTAAAATATCCTTTATCCATAATTCTGTCAAATAATTCACCTCCCTCGCATAATCTATTTTATTATAACTATATTTACTCTGTCACTAAATATACATTTCTTTAATCTTCATATGTCTCATAAAGTTTTATAATATTTGGATGATCCATAGCTCTCAATATGTCTATTTCCCTTTTAAATCTCTCTGGATTCTTCACTTTACTCTTAGGAATAACTTTGACTGCGCGTTATTATTTTGTGCCTTTTAATATTGCTTTTACAACACTTCCATATGTTCCAGATCCAATTACCTTAACACTTGATCTAAAGAATTACCTTCTTGAGATTAATATCATAAAACTATTCGATCTTTCCCTCGCAAGACTTAATGAACCACTATTTTTTTAAAAATATGTCTTCTTAATTCATATTTTAATAATATAATATGTAAACTTAACTACATAATACGATAATAAAAATATATAAATATATACATAGAAATGGAATTCAGTTTCTCAAAAGATTTATTAGCTAATACGTTATAATAAATTTGAATAATAGTCTGGATTATTAAAATTTTAATTGAGTTAATAATTTGATTATAGATTACCTCAAAATCTTGTTATGCTTATTGTATTAAATAAAACTTGAATAAGAATACTGTTAAACTTGGTTTAAAATAAAAATAAATAATCTTTTATGATTAAATTTATAGTTTTTATTAACCATTAATATTTATAAAATATTTATAGCTTAATATTAGGTTTGATAAAATAATTAGAAGAGGTTGTTTTTAAGTAGTCATATATTAGGAAGATTATTAATGATAGTTTGATATATTTTTTTTTTAGATTTTATTTAATAAATATATATAAAATAAACTAAAAAATGCAGATATTTTTGAATTAATTGAAAAATCCAGCTAAATAAGATTTGCTAAAATAAATAAATACTCCTTTTTAACTTAAAACTTAGAAAAGAATGACAATAAAATTAATGTGAAAATATGTTTAATAATAAGATTCAATGTTACCTTCAAAGTTATGTTTAACAAAAAAAACTAAAAAAATTTAAAATCATTTATAATGTCATTTGGTTCAAAAATATATTGGAATACTATTTGGATCTGTCTGAGATGCTTAAAGTATATTTGATTTCTTAAAATATCATATGATTTGAAAGATTATAATATAAATGTATTTTTTACTTGTTAAACTTATTTTAATTTTATTTAACATCTAATGTCAGCAAGGCCCTCTGGATATTAGCAATTTAAGGATGAACAAGTTAGTGTTAGTGTAAACAGATAAAAACCTGAGGAAGTATAAGCAGGAACTCTTTGTAAAGGAGGCTCTCCAGATTTTCCAATTGATTAAATACCTCCTAGCTTTGAATTAGCTGAGCTTCATAGCGTAATAAATTTAGAGATTTAAGTAAGCCTGGAATGTTGGGACAACAAAATTATCAAAAAGGCAACAAAGAAGGTTACAATAGAACAAAAATAATATATAACAAAACAACCAAGATGATCTTATAGGAAAAATTTGCGATTGTTGCGCAAGATAAGTACCAAATCATTTGCTAACGGTAGGTTGCAATAATAGGGATTATTCATTTTTAGGAGCAGGTATCTTTTGATGTAAATTAGGAATGCCTTTATATTTTGAATACATTAAATCTTGCATTTTAATGCTCTTAATTATGTTTGTAACATCAGGTGATTATAATATTATAACCAATATTGCATTTGGAACATCGTGTTAGATGTTGGAAGATCATAAAGGGAAAGAAATTGATGAGAAGAGTTTTTGTTAGTTAAATTGGGTTACTTAATCTTCATTAGCAAATAAAAGAAATGGATCAGAATTCATAGATCTTTAATAGATGTTAAATTTAATATCTATGATAACTTTAATAATTTTGTTTTAATATTTTAGAAAAGAGCAAAGAGCATTTGATGCAGAGATTGATTCATAAACATAATATGCTTCTGATTTTACAGTTTATTTAAAGAATATTCCAACTGACCCAACAGGATTGCAAAATGGAGACTTTGATGATGATTTAAAAAATTTTATGGAATAACATATTTCAGGATTTCCAAAATTACAAGAAATTATTGATTACGAATAGGATAGAAAGTAATATCAAATACAATCAAAAAAACCAGTTAAAGATTTAAGAAGAGTAGTAGCTGTGAATTTATGCTATAATTTAGAAGAATAATATCAATTGGAATAATAAAAATAAGCTAAAATAGTTTAGAAATAAAAAGTATAAATTACAATCTATTTTAGATTTTATCAAATTTATATGGATAAGGTAAAGATCCATTAAGTTCTGATGTAAAATCTGATCCTTAAGTTACATAAATAGATAATGAAATATAGAATATAGAAGGATAATTAGAAGCATTAGAAAAGAAATTTATAGAAGGAAAAGATGTAAAGAACTATTTTTTGGGATAAGCATTTGTCACATTTTAATGGGAAAATGATGTTTAACTATTATTAGAAGAAAATAGAGTTTCTAAATTATAAAGATTATTTGGAAAGAAAAGTAAATTAGTTTACAGAGGAGTACATTTGGTTGTAGAAGAGCCACCTGAACCTACAGATGTATTTTGGGAAAATTTACATATATCTACAAAATCAAAAATAATTAGAAGACTATTTGGTTATACAATAACAGCTATTATTTTAATTGTATGTGGTGGATTAATTTATTGGTTGTCAGCTGTCTAAGCTGAAAGTGCTGAAGAATAAGCTTAAGCAGTTAAAAGAGGGGATTTATCACCTAATTTAAAAGTAAAAGCTATTGCTTAGGTTGCTTCTATTTCAATTATTGTAATAAATGCTCTTCTTGCTATGATTATTAAGAGCGTATCACTTTTTGAAAGATTTTCTACATAAACTGGCTATAATATAAGTTTAGCAAGTAAATCAAGCATGGCTTAATTTATTAATACTGCTGTAATTACTTTTGCAATTAGTACATGGGTAACTAAAAATATTTATGGAGCAGGAGGTTTAGTTTATAATCAGACATATGTATTTATTTCTAATGCATTTATACCTGGAATTATTTCACTTTTAGATGCTGGAACTATTTCTAAATGGTTATTCTAATATCTAGAAAAGAAGAAAGGAAGTAAATCTGTAAAAACTTAGAAATAATTGCATGAGTATTTATTTCTTCATATAAAATAGTCTATATGAAAAACCAACATTTGATATTTCTGCAGCTTATGCTATTATTTTGAAAAATATGTATGTAGTAGCTTTTTATGCTTCAGTTATTCCTCTTGCTTTAGTAATTACTTGTATTGCTTTAGTATTTCATTATTGGGTTGAAAAATATAATATAGCAAAAAGAAGAACTATAAAATATAATTATAGTTCATAAATGTCAATAGAAATGATAGAATAATTAGAATTAGTATTACCAATATATTGTGTATTATTAAATTTATATTATTAAGCTAACAAATTTATGGTGGGAATATGTATTTTTAGAATCAATTTCGACTGAAGCCATTATTGGAATTTGTCTTGGAATTGGGAATGCAATTTTACCTATGCATGAAATAAATGAATCTTTGTTTTCGCTGAAATCCGAGATTGATGAACATTTACCAATCTAAGAGGCTGAAACTGGATTTTTAACAGTATAATATCTTTTAATCTAATTTTTAGGATTATTGTAGAGAAAATCCAGCTACTGCTGAAACTGCTAGACAATAATACAAAACTAGAGTTGAAAAGCATAAAGAATAAAAATTAAATATGGATAAAATGTTTGGAGATTCATGATATAAATATATTAAGAACATTTTATTTAGATATTAGTATGTTTTACTATAAAATTTTAATACTTATAATGAATATTATTTTTTTTAATATTAAATGAATTCTTAAATAATAGTATTTATACTTTTATAAATACCCTTATTGCTTAATTGTCTTATATATGAACCAGATAAACTTATTTATCCATCTGCCTATGATGAAGATGAATTCAAAGATGTTTGGGATTTAACTCTAACTAGAAATTAAGATTTTGATGATATTTAAACTTATGCTTATGGTTTTTGGCTGAAATTTTCATTCGTATATCCAAAACGATTAGATGAATAAAAAGATTGGCATTCAATAAGTAGATTAACTACTCGATAAAACCACACTGATTATTAAAATCCTTTAGATCGAACTTTATCTGTCTGGTTGAGTAAAGATTTCTATCATTTCACTACATATACTACAGAATACCCAGAAAAATTTTACAATGCATAATATAAAAAAGAATAATTGGATGGCAAATGGACTTTTATTTACTTTGGATACTCTTATTAAGAATGTATAGAAATATAAATAAACTAGTTTTGGCTAGAGGATATTTATTTTTAGATGAAAATACTTTTGAGGAAGCACTTATCCCGGCTAAGCATTATAGATTGGATTTCTTAAGATTTTTAATTAAACGAGAATTTAATAATTATGCTATTAATGGGTTCTATTGTAATATTTTTCTTTTGATTAATGAGGAATATCCCATAAATGCAGAACAATTAAAAAAAATAGCTTATTAATAATATCCGTTATTATCTAATTTAAATGAAATATTTTAATAAAAAACATTATTAGAGCATTAAAAAGAGACCTTTTATGATAAATAAATATTTGAATTATTTGAATTTGAAGATATAGACTCATCTTAATATTCAATATCAGGATGGTTAAAATTTAATGTTCCTATCGAATTTAAAGATCATAATTTAATATTTCGATTAAGTCATTCAAAAGAATACAACTAAAATTATTTTGATAAAATCTTTTATCTAATATAAAATGATCAAGGATATTAATTTTAAAGTTATAATTGCATAGAAAATTGTAATTTAGTAAATTGGACAATATAAACTGAAAACTAAGAAAAGTAATGGCATTTTATATATCTTGCTTATGATAAAAATAGAAATAAAATATTCTAATTTTGGAAATTTGAGGAAAAAGCATTTGTTATTCATCATGATTAAATAAATCATTATTAAATTCATGGAATTTATATCAATTTATAAAAAGATGAATACGATCCTGGTTTCAATGGATAATTAAAAAGATGGACTTTCAATTATGGTATTGGAGCATATTAAGAGAATGGTTTTGAAGATGATTAAATACTCCAAGCTTAAATAGGGTTAATAGACTTTATTTATTTAAATAGAACAGAAACTTGGAAGTTTTAATAAAATAGTTTAAATATTGATATTAATTCTAATTAAGATTTATAAGAGAATGAAATTGATCCTACCTAATTAGATATTGATTCCTTTGAATATGGTTATGGATTTTGGATGAGATTTCTTTATTAATCTGAATCCAAGATCGATTCTTTAACTAATTAAACTTTAGGATTATCAAGATTCGGAACAACACAATAGTACAAATATAATAATAATCTTGGAGAAAGCACTTTATCTGTTTATATAAAAAATAATTTAATTTAATTTGAGTCTTATAGTGCTTTAGATAAAGAATAAAAATAGTTCATTATAAATAACTATTTAGATAATGAGTGGCTTTATTTATACACTGGTTATAAGAGAATCTATAAAGAATAAGGAGTATTTATAGGTTGTATATATAACTAAAAAGGAGTTAACAAATGTATATAAAGTTAAAATGATATTGTACATTATGTAATAGATAACTATTTATTCTTTTCTATAGGATCAATAGGATCAAGATTTTAAAATTTTAAACATTTTAATGGAGATATTTAAGATACAAGTTTATATTTTGGGAAAGATAGTATTATACCAAAATTCAAAAAATAAAAGCTATTTCCTGAAAATGTTATATATCAAAACTGGATTTTTAAATAAATTGAATAGTTCTCTAATGATCGACTAAATAAAATGCCATCTGAATATAAATTAAATGATGTTGTTTTAGAATATGGAGTATAACTGTGGTTTAAAAGTATAGGTAAAACAGAAAGTGAATTTTAATTTATATTTTTATTATCAACTAATGAATATAGAGATTAGAATGCAAAACCAGGAGATGTAACTTTAGGAGTAAAAATGGATTAAAATAATAATTTATACTTTTTAAGCTATTCATTTGATAATGATGATTATTTATAATTGTTAGAAAGAAAAATAGAAATAGAAAATGAATAAGACAAAAAATAATGGACATATATATATTTTGGACATAAGAAGCATTAATGTCTGTATTTCATTTAAACAAAATCTAAAAGAGTTAAAAACTCTTTTGAATGCTTTCATCATGCATCAAAATATTTTCTTGTTTATAAAGGATTTGATGGCATTCAAAATGATTTATATGGAGATATTGACTATTTTAAAGTAGATTTTGGATTAGGGTCATTTTAATCACAATTTCATTATTCAAATGAAGCTTTTAAGTAAGGTTTGAAACTCTTTCCTACATCATTTGAATGGAAAGGTTAATTTAATAAAATAATCAGTGTAGCATCATTTAAATCAGGATTATAATAAGTATTTACTACTAATTAATAAATCAGTATGGATGGTCAAAGAAATTATGGATATGGATTTTGGTCAAGGTATTTAAATGAATATCCAGAATTAGTTAAACAAGATGATAAAGAATCTTTTATTTCTATTTCAAGTTTATTTTGCATATAAACATAAAACAGAGAACTTGAAATTCTCTCATTATATATGAGCTAAGATAAAAAATAGTATAAAGTCAAGGTTTATGATTTGAATACACATAAATATCAAATAGGAACATTTTAATTATTAAACTAATAAATTAATGTTTGGAATTATATTTACTTGAGTTATGATGCTGATAATTAATAAGTAGTAGGATTTATACATCATTATAAGGAATAAAGAGTAATAAGACTCATTCTTAAGAATATTTCTCACAAAAGTATAAATGGAAAGGTCAATTTTAATTTAGGAAAATTTGTAAATATAATTAAATATTTATTAGTAAAATTATGAAGGTTTCAATGGATAAATAAGTAATCTAATAATAAGATTTGATGGAAATGCAATTATAGATAATGTTTAAAAATTCTAAGTTTTAGTGGATTAATCAAAATAAATAGAATATAATGAGAAATTGTAATAATATAAATTCATTACTATTAATGAATAATCATAACATAAACAACATAACATAGTTTTAAAAGACAATTATTTTCCAGAAGAATATTCTGTTTATGGATGGTTCAGACCTGATACTAATGAAATAAATAAATAATTTATTCAAGATAATGTATTAAAGGAAGAATATTCATTTGAATAAATTATTTTACAATTAAGTTCTTGTTTAGAATAGAATGAAGAATAGAAATTTCGTTTTTAAATAAAATTAACTTAAAATGGATATTAGTTTATTACATATTCAATAAATGAAGAATCACCTGCAATTTCATGGATATAAAATATTTTATTAGATGCTAACTTTGGTACTTGGTGTTACTTTTGGATGGGTTACTCTTAAAAATTATAATAAATAAATGTATATTTTAGAATAATAGATTCAATTGAAACAAAGGTCTTTAACTACATTTAACATCATCTTACAAATAAATTTATTTTATTTTTAAGTTCTTAAAAAGAGAACAAATGTTTTAATGGAGATTTTGCTTAAATTGGAATGGAAATTGGAAATGGAGCTTTTAAAGATAAATCAAATCTACCTGAATTTGAACTTAATCTAATGCAAAAAGCATATTAGTTTAAAGATTATGAAGGTGAATTTGATAAATTAAATAGAATGAATTTAATTGAAGGTAAAAATGATTTAATTGGAACTACTTAATATTCTGTATAGATGTGGACAAGATGGCTAAATGAGATATCAGATGAAACATTTCTAAATTAAAATATTATATTTAGATTAGCTAGAAATAAACTGTATGAGGATTGCAATGAAAAAGGGGATAGAACATTAATGGTTGTAATTACAACAAAATCATATGATTTTATTACATACAATGTTTAAGATAATTCATGCAGTGAAAGCAAGGAAATTTTATATTAGCAATTATTTGAAGGTTAATGGAATTTAATTTATTATGCTTATTCTAATACATAAGAGTTTATAGGAGCAAAAGGTTTTGTTTATTTTTCTAAAACCGAATAATTTAAAGAATTAGAATTTATTGTTGAACATTTACCTTTAACAAATTAAGCTATAATTACAGTAGGATAAAGAGAATTTTCATATGGAAGATTTTTTGGATAAATGCATGATATTTAAGTAAAGATTGGTTATGGTTTTGAAAATGACATTAAATAAGTATTAGAAACAACCACTATACCAGATTCTGATATTAATTAATTTAGAAAGCATATTTTAATCTAAGCTGAAAGTAGAATTGATCAACTTATCAATAAGAAGTTCTAATCGAATCTTAATTTAGAAAGGTAATATTCCATATATGGATGGTTTAAATATGATGGAATGACTGAATATGGTTAATTCTCAATATTGGCAAGAGTTAGTACAGAACCCATACTTTCAAAAAAGTTATCAGATTAAACATTCTTAATTTTAGTTAATTAAAATACTGTATAATTTAAATCTTATAATTTATTACCTTAGTATAGTACATGTGATGAGTCTTTTGAAATTATTAAAAATTATGATTTTATTCAATAAGAAAAACAGCATTGGATTTTTTTTTATATAGGATACAATTTCGATCTAAATTAATTACAAATATATTTGAAATACAATGAAGATCTTTAAGATCATCAAGAATCACTACAAAACATATATCATTATTTGCCTTTGTAATTTTATATTTTTATTGGAGAAGATGATATTTATTCTAAATTTACAGGTTAGATTGATGATATTAATTTATTAACTGGGTAATCAAGTTATATTGATTCAAATGTCTATTAACAACTTGGTTCTCTAAATTAAAAGTATATTGAAAACGTTTTAAAATGATAACTAATTTATGAATAGCATGATATATATATTTATTTCAAATGAGTATTAAAGGCCTAAAAGTCTTTTTGATTTATTCAAACTTCTACTGCAGAATTTCTAATTCAGGCGTCGCTTCAATAATATTATTCTATTAAGGTTTCTTACTCTGATATTCAACTTGGATATTAAATAAAATTTTACTTTTCTTAAAGTAAGGATGATAAACAATTATTCCATCATTTGTTGTTTAGACTCGTGATATTTAGGAATCATTTTGTCTTTTTACTTGTTCTGGATTCTAACTAAGATTAGTTAATAGGTTTTGAATCAAAGACATTATCTAATATAAATCATAGTAAATACTCCTTCCTCTGTTTATTCCTTTTTTTATTTTTTTATAGCTGGCTTTTTAGGCTTTAAAACACAGAATTGAATTTATAGATCAAAAGTTTATCCATTATCATGCGGATATATACAATTTACCCAATCAGTCATAAATCCATATTCATACACTATAATATTATTTTATAAGTTACCTTTCTTTTATTCCTACATTTTCTTTTATTAATACTTTTCCTACTTTTAATCTGATTTTTTGCCTGATGGTTTTTATTCTTTAATATCTTAGAGCATTTCTTTAAAGTTTTCTGTCATTTTCTTTTGCCTTGAAGACTTACGAACTAAAGATTTCTTTACATAAATACCTTGGTTTGGCTCTTCTTGCTTTGAACTCATTTACTTCAATTTTTATTATTAATCAACTCAATCAAAAACTAGCTTAAATAGCTATTCTATGTATAAATAACAAATTATTGTAATGAATTCAATTTTATACCATAGAAAGACTCATTTTTACTCGCTTTACTTTTTCTAGGATGATTAACATATTAAAAATAGAATATTAAATTTTCTTATAAAAATAATTCTGTATTTCTTATACCATGTTTTCAGTCTGAGCAATCATTATAGATAAACTTTTAATATATTTTTCTTAGCTTCAAAATAAATTAAATTTTATCATAATATAGTTGTATATTTTTATTTATTATTTATGATCGTTAATATTAAAATCCTCTACATATATTTCTTATTAATATGAATATTTTAAATTTCAATCAATTATCTTTGGCTATCAATATGTATAATTAGACTTGTAATTTGAATAAATAATTATATTAAAACAAGTTATCAATTCTTATTTTATAATAAATATTAGTTTTATATAAATTTTAATATAAGAGAAAAGTAATATTAAAATTAAGAATGAAGAGATATTTAGATATCAATTTCTTTGTTTATTATAAATTCAGTTTTTGAAATGCATTAGCTCTTAAAGAGGCAATTTCATTTGTTTTTTCTAAGGTAATTAAAATGATAACTTAAAAAAAAAATTTGATCAGTAAGAAAAATACTGAAAAATTTTTGTATATTTATCCAAGAATTCTGATTTCAGCTAATCAGTAACAGTTATTATTGAGGTAAATTTGAAATTTTATAAGAACAAATATCGAGATAATAAGTTTCTTAATAATCGAAAGATCGTAAATAATAAGCTTTTTAGAATTATTTAAGTTTGCTTTATGAACATGAGTTGAATTTAATTTTCAGTAACAGACTCCTATATTATAAATTAAAGAAACGAAATCCTATAAATTAAGTAATTATTTTTAGTTAAATATATATCAGAATTTAATTTAAAAGTGTTATTATGTTAAACTTCTAAATTTTTCTGATGAAATTAGTACTCAATTAATATTTTAATATATCTATTAATAGTATTTCTTTAATAATAACCAAATGAACTAACTTGCAGGTTTCTATATAAGTTTTGTTCTATTGATATCTAAGGCTTATAATTTAAATAAGGTGAGTTTAATATCTAGAAATTTATAATCAGAAGTGGAAAATTCAGAAATAATTCAATGTCAAGCGAATTAGATAAAGAAAGAGGATGAATGTTAAAGTAAGTGTATATTGTAATCATTAGATTGCCACTTCAGTTGTGAGAAATGTTTTGATTTAGGATAGGATAAATGTATTTCTTGTAATAGTGTTTCTAGAAGAATATTATGGAATAATTAATGCGTTTGCATGGCATCTTACTATGAAAATGAATAATAATCAGCTTGCTAAGGTAAATTTATGAAAGAAATTTAGAATGTGATAAATCTTGTAAAAGTTGTCAAGGATAAAAAGCAAATGATTGTTTAAGTTGCCATAATGATTAGGAATTAATTATTGGAAATTGTATATGTAAATAAGGTTACTTTTATGATTATAACAATATGGAATGTAGATGTATTAAATTTTTATAAAATTAGAATGCCACTATACATGCGAATTTTGCTATGATTATGCAAAAGATAATTGTATAAAATGTTTATTTGATTCTTAAAGATTTTTAAAAGATAATTAATGTATATGTTCTGAAGGTTACTTTGAAGTAGAAGACAGTCCAATTTGTAAAAGTAAAGAGTTATAATAATATAAGAATGTCATATGAATTGTAAGACATGTAGTGAATACGAAATCTGTCTAAGCTGCACTGATGAAAAACTGCTAGTAAATAATGAATGCGTTTGTTAAACAAAATTTTTTTTATTCAATACAAATTATATGTAGTCTTGTAAAAGTAATAAAAATTAAAAGTATTTAGATTGTAGTAGATTATGCTTAACTTGTTTTGGATAATTAGAGTTTGAATGTTAAAGTTGTGTAACACATAGCAGTTTATAACTAGATAACACCTGTAAATGTGATTTAGGTTATTACTTGTTTAATGATGAATGTTAAATATGTGCTTAGAATTGTATTACCTGTATATATAGCAGTACAAATTGTTCAGCATGTTAAACAAATTATGTAATATAGACAAATAATATTTGCTGCCATATTTCAAATATTTTAGTAAATAACCAATGTGATTGCGTAAACGGTAAATATCTTGATTCAGATGGAATTTGTTAATGTAATAATAAAACTAATTATTTAAGAATGTGCATCTGCATGTAAAACTTGCAGTTCTATCTATTGTGATGAATGTTAAGATAAACTTTTCTATGGATTATATTGTAATACTTTAGCCACCTTATCGTCTTAATGTACTCAGGTTGATATTCTTGGATAATGTACATAATGTCAAAATAACTATAAATTAAACTCATCAAGAATTTGTGAGTGCTCACTGCCAAATTATGTAATTAATTTATCTGTTTGTTAAAGTAAAAAATAAAATATATAAAGATTGTTCATAATTTAGAAGTAATTGTTTATCTTGTGATTAATTTGGATGTTAAACATGTGATTAGTCTTATTATATTTAATCTGGTTATTGTACAGCTTGTATATCAAACTGTTATGCGTGCTCATCTCCGTCATGTAACACTTGTTAAAATGGTTATTATGGATCATCATGTTCATAATGTCATTAAGTTTGCAGAACATGTATGAATAATGGTATTAATGATTGCACAGAATGTAAAGCAAATGCAATTTAAAATTCTATGGGTACAACATTTGGTTGTATCTGTAATACTCATTTTTATTTTGACGGCAATTTTGATTGTCTTATATGTGATCCAACTTGTGATTAATGTGTAATTGAAAATGATTATTGTACATATTGTAATTCTACTTATAAAAGAATTCTTGTTAATAATTAATGTATTTGTGATACAGCAAATGGTTTTTAGGATATTGGAACTCTTTAATGTTATAATATTAATTGTGGATATGGATGTTCAGATTGTGTTCATACATCCACAGGATATAGTTGCAATTCTTGTATGGGAAGTGAAACATAAAGAAAAAATGATGCCTTAGCTAATTGTCCTTGTTAAGATGGATATTATGAGGTTCATTAAAGAATTTGTTAATGTACATTTTTTTAATGTTTATTATTAGAATGTCCATCATAGTGTTCTACATGTTAATATAATTCATCTACTAATTTACCATCATGCATTAAGTGCAAAGAACACAGAGATATTACTTCTTTTTGTAAATGTTCTATAGGATTTTATGCAGATGGAATTGATTGTATTGCTTGTCCATCTAATTGTTCTAGTTGCATCGATTAATATAATTGTATCGAATGTAAAAATAACAATTTTGATCAAGATAAAATTAATGGTTAATGCTTTTGTAATTTAAAGAACTTTAGCAATATATAGAATTGCGAATGTTTAAATGGTTATTATCTTAATAAGATTAATAAAAAATGTCTACGTAACTTATTCATTTTATAAAAAGCTTGTAATTATAATTGTAAAACATGCATATTTGAATCTCATAATTGTTTAACTTGTATTGATAATTATGCATATCCTCCTTATTGCGAATGCTCTCCAGGATTTTATTTATACGATTAACAATGCTTACCTTGTTAAAATAATTGTTTCAAATGCAAATCTTCTGTTTAATGTTTAGATTGTTCAAATTAAATGTAATTGATCAATAATAAATGTTAATGCTAAATTGGATATTATAATTTACATAATTCATATGAATGTTTAGTTGTGCTAATCAATGTTCTGCTTGTAGATACTAAGAAGATAATTGCACAATGTGTAGTTTCAATAGAATTTAGCCAAAAAAATGTATATGTCCAAATGGAACTTATGAAATTGATATATTCACTCCTTGTGTTCGTTGTGATGTTAAGTGTGATCTTTGTGAATTATAATCAAGCAATTGCTTATAATGTTCTCTTAATAGAATCAATCCTCCTTTTTGCAATTGTTAAATAGGTTATTTTGAAAATGATTAATAATAATGTTAAGAATGCAATAAGAGATGTAAAACATGTTAAAATAATTCTGAAATTTGTGTAGAATGCAATATGAATAATTCAACTCCTCCTAATTGTTTATGTCCAGATGGTTATTATTTTGAATCTGAGTAGGGATGCATCTAATGTCATCAAAGATGTCGAACTTGTATTGGTTCAAATGAGTATAATTGTCTTTCTTGTGATGATTCTAAAAATTTTTAACTTCTCTATAATAAATGTGTTTGCGAAAAAAATTATTATTTTCAAAATGATACATGCCTTTATTGCTCTATAGAAATTGAAATGTGTTAAAATATTCAATGTGGAAATGGAATAATTTAAAGAAATGAATAATGCGATGATTATAATAATGCTGATAGAGATGGTTGCTCTAAAGATTGTAAATATGAAGAAGGATATTACTGCGAATCTATTCCAAATACAAATTTACATATTTCAATTTTGATGACTAAATGTACTAAATGCAAAGAATTTTGTAAAGTTTGTAATAGAAGTTAATGTTTAAGCTGTTAAAGTGGTTACTTTATGACTCCAAGTTTTGACTGTTAAAAATGCAAGTATTTTTTCTGTTTTCAATTTATTTTATAGTCATCATTGTAAAGAGTGTTCTGGACCATAATAAAAAGATTGTTTATCTTGTAAAAAGGGAATTGATTACGGTTTGGGATAAAAATGCGCCTTTTGTGAAGAAACTATAGGTTTATATACTAGTATGGATAGATGTATTTCTAAATGTGGTGATGGAATTAAAAAAAATGATGAATAATGTGATGATGGCAATAGAATCAATAAAGATGGATGCTCTGAAAAATGCATTATAGAAGAAGATTGGGATTGTTCATAATAAATCAATACACTCAGCTCTTGTTATAAACTATTTATACCAATAGCTTAAATCTCTTTTGATAGAGTTTAAGATTTTTATTAATCTTAAAGATAAGGATCCATCATATTTAATAAACTTATGATTATACCAAATACTTCAATAACAAATGCATGGAAATATAACTTAATTAATTAAACTACATCTTTTTATTCAATTAATTTAATTAATCTTCTTACCCCAGATGGTTATTTGTAAGAAATTAAAATTGATTTATAACTTTTCTCTAGTATGAATCAAATCATTTTTGAAGTTGATTTCACATCATTTATTATTAAGGATGCAATAGATTACTATCCATTAAAAACAACAAATCTCTCTATAGAATTGACAAAATATTTTAAGCTTGGAGAAGATACTTTAAGCACATCAAAAGCATCTAAATAATTTGCTACCTCGGTATTATTTGTATTGGGAGGGGTTTCAATTATAGGATTACTTATAGGAAGCTTAGAATTTTACTGGAATGTCCTTGATAATTTATAAATCCTATCTTATTTTACTTTCATTAATGTAAATTTTCCTTATATGCATAACAAATTTTTGGAAGTTTTTGAATTTGCTAGATTTGAATTTACGAATGATTATTTTAATTTTGATCTTATTAAAACCTTAAATTATGAATAAAATAAGAATTATCCTTTAATTATTGAAAAACAAGTTGAATATAATTTAGTGATCAATTTAAGTTCAATTGCTGTGCTTTGGGTTACCCCTATAATTTTATATATATTGGCATGGATCAATATTTTTATTATTCATAATATCTTTATTAAAAAACTGAAATTATTAACAGTTAATAATTAAGAAAAATCAAATAATAATTTTACTTATTTAATCTATAAATTAATACACTTTATTCATAAGTTTAGCTTAAATTATTATTCTAATTTCTTTTATAATATAATCCTCAGAATTTATTTGTCTAGTCTATATGATCTAAACTTTTCCATATTTACAGCAGCATATTGTTGGCTTTGGAATAAGAATCCTAATTTAGTAGATTAAATTTCATTCATTTTTGCTATGCTTTTTCTCTTTCTTTAGTTTGCAATCTTATTTATTTTATCGAAGTCATTGAAATTATCTACATATCAAATAAAATCTTAGAAGTTTTTATCTCAATTTAGTTCTTTATATGAAGGAGTTAATTTTAAGAATTAGATAATAAGATAAATTTAATTTTTACAACCTCTTAGAAAAATCATATTTATGGGAGCATTAATTTTATTTTACGATTGGGCTATTTTTTAAATATCCTGTTTAATTTCAATTTAGATTATATCTTCAATAATTTAATTATCTTAAAATACTTATTTAAATTATTTACAATCTATTAAAGGAATCACTCAAGAAGTAGGACTTAGTCTATCCTTAACTTTAATCTTATTTTATTATGCTCAAGATTAATTTGATATTGTTGATTAGAGTATTATTGAATAGCTTTCATATGTTCATGTAGGAATTTATACAATTATGCTTTGTGTTAGTCTAATAATTGATTTTTATTAATAGTTGAAGATAGTTTTTAATAAATATAAAATTTCAAAGATTTGCGAGAAGAAATCTGATAATCAAAAATAAGAAAAATAAGAAAAACAAGAAAAATAAGAAGAATAAGAAAGACCATTTTAAAGTATAGTTTTAGATTTAACTTAATTTCCAAATCCTTAGAAAAGTTAATATAACTTTGCAGATTTTAGAATTATTTGAAGTATACATTATAAAATAGTTTATATATTTCCTAAAATAAAATATATTAAAAATATTTAAATACCTTTTTATTAATTATTAATAAACATAAATTCTATCTTTATTTTTTAAGTTACTTAAAATACATATTTTCAAATGAATTCTATAATTATTGTATTTTATCATGGATGAAAAATGATTTAAAAATCTAATATTTCTAAATTTTTGGTCATACAGTATTAATATAAATGTTTCTAAATTCGATAAACAAATACTTCTAAATCATGAATAAATAATAAGATTTGTTATTATATAAATCATTATGATAAATTGAAACTGTTGGTTTAGCATTTCAATAGAAATTAGTTTAAAAGAAAGCCAAAATTTATATTTTATGGTATTAATATGTATTAATTAGTAGTAAATATTTTATTAAGTGAATTTATCAATGCTGATAAACGAACAACTTTAGTAGAATACTATATTTGCTATAACAGCAACCAAATTTTAATATCCTTTTGTGTATTAAAGCTTTAATAATATTAGAATTAATCATCCTTTTTATCGTCAAAATTTTAATTAATGTAGAGGATAGACATAGGAGAAAAAAGCACCTGAATAGCCTATTAAGTAGATGAGTTAGCCTCAATCTAATTTGACAGATACAAAGCCTAATAAATTATAATAGATATAGTAAAAATCGTAAATAACTTGTCCAAATAATTTTGGAAAGAAAAAAAATCATCATTAATTATAAAAAGTTGTTACAAGAATGGATAAAAATAATGATGATATTGAAATGAATGGTATGAATAACAAGATTCAAAATCATTAAAATATAATATAGAAAATATAATCTAATAGATATTATATAGATGATTTAATAACAGCTTTTCAGGATGAAACAGTGAGTTTTTCAAAATTGTTTAGAGACAATTTTGCAAATTCCTTCAATTTCATTCCCACAATAAAATAGGTGCATTTTTTTTAAGCTGAGGATAAAGAAATATAAGAAAAAAAACTAAAGTTAGATCCATATCCTCAAAATTTGAAATGTAAATTATATTATAAATTGATGTAGTTAAGAAGACAGTGATTTTTGATTTAGATGAAACATTGGTTCATTGTAATGAGGATGAAAATATGAGTTCTTAAATTGTATTACCGATAACATTTCCGACAGGAGAGAAAGTTAATGCTGGTATAAATATTAGACCTTTTGCTGAAAAGATGATAAAATTATTGAGCGATGTTTGTGAAGTATTCATTTTTACCGCTTCACATGAATGTTATGCTAATGAAGTATGATTTTTTAATGATATCAAAATTAAGGTCATCAACCATTTGGATCCATAATAAAGAGTAACAAGGAGAATTTTTAGAGATAGTTGTATTACTGATGAAAATTAAAATTATTATATTAAAAATTTAGAAGTTATTGATCGAGATTTAAAAGATGTTGTGATAGTTGATAATGCATCATATAGTTTTGTGTAATCATCCATATTTATTTTAGTCATCATTTAGATAATGGCATACCTATCATATCCTTTTATGACGATAAATAAGACAATCAATTAATTAAATTATACAGGTTTTTAATATAGAAAGTCTTACCTTCAGATGATGTTAGACCTATATTAAAAGAATATTTTAAATTAGATTAAATTGATCAATTTTAAACAATAGTTGAAGCAGTTGAAAAAATGTATTGTATTGAATGAAGTTTATTTGGATACTATTTATTTAGTTTAATGTTAGTGTCATTTATAATTATTAATTTATATTACATAATTAACCTACTTTTTTATCATATTATTATCTTTAAATTACAGATGCAATTCGATAGTGAAAATTTTATAGACAGTTCCAATAATCCTAATTTGATAGTAAATAGATATGTAAATCTATTATTAATATAAGTGTATGAGGAGTCGAAGAAGAAAGATTTATGATGATGGAGATTTTAAAGAAGTAGTTAAGAATTTTTATGCATTGATATCTGAAATAAATAAAAGTATCTCATTTATATAGTATTATATCTAAGTTGCTAATAAAAAAATTCAAAAAGCTGTCCCTACAAAAAATAAATAATAATTGAATGTTCAAAACAAAAAACAACAATAGAAAAAACCTTAATAACAAGAAGTAAAGAAAAATGATCTTTACAATTTTAAAAAAGAGCCTATTTACTCATAAGTTGCTTTTTAATAATCCTCCTATTACAATCATCAGTAATATCAATAGTTTTCTCATAATTATATTCCCCCATATTTTAATAGTATACCACAATATTAACAGATTATGCCTAGAAGTTAATATAGTACTACACATTTAAAAAGGAATTCATATCATATTGCAATTTCATATTTTATTTACCTTCAATCTAATGGATAAGAATAGTATGAAAGTAGAGATCCTACAATGAATGCCAAAAAAAAAATGAAAGAAAATAATCCAGATATGATAAAGGTATAAATTTTAATATATCTTTTTATTTTTAGTAATTAGATAATTCTGGCTTGAATGATAAACAATCGTTATTATAATAGTAAACTCATTTGCAAAATGATTAAGAAGAATTAAAGGAAGATAATTTACAATAGAAAATTATGAATTGAATTTATTATTTTTATAATTATCCAAATATATATACTATTAAGAATTTATAAAAGCTACATTAAAATATTCGTTCATATTTCTAGAACTTTCATTTAATTTATATGCCAATCCTTATTTTAAACAACCATCCCAGTTATAACTACAATGAAATCTTTAGGTTAGAGTAAATTTTTATCAATTAATCTAGAAATGCACTCTTAAATAATTCTTTAATAAATTCAAATATAATTACTCTTCTTAATTAGCAAACCCATTTACTAATTCTGATTATACATTATTTATATAATTTAAACATCTACAAATCTGCTAATTATCACTAATTGAGATTATTTTACATGATGCCCTCAATTTAGATAATTTTAATGTAGTTTATATTCTACGAGTTAACATTAAAATAGCTTTAGCTTATAAACTTAAATAACTGAATTTAATACATATATGCCATTTCAACACAAGATTTTGCTATAACTGTTGCAATAGGTTAACCAGTAAAATTTACTTAATACTAATCCCTTTATTAAGGATGATCTAAAAGTTCTTAAAGTATTTTCTTTTCAATTTTTCGACAAATATTATTTAGAGTTTGAACAATTAAAACAGGAAATTTGCCAAAACTAGTTTCACCAGACAATAAAATTCCATCTATATATTATTTAACAATGTTTGATATATCACCCATGTCAGCAAAAGAAGGTTTTAATTAAACACTCATTGATTCCAAAATATAGGTAGATACAAAGACCTAAAATTCATCTTATAAAATACAGGTTTGAATAATTTTCTACAACACGAAATTATTTGAGTTTAATATTTTACAACATCTTCTACTGGCTATGTCATTGATATATGTGATCTAGCTATTATACAACCATCAGATAAGTTAATTATTTCTTCTAGTTATTCTTCCTTTAACTTTTCAGCAATCCTAGCAAATACTTGAACATGAGGATAATTTTATTCTAATCTATCTTTCACCTTTCATTTTTATCTATACAATTACTTTTATAATATCCAATGTTGAATTCACTTTTGAAAATGTAATACTATCAAAATTGCATTCACAAGCATAATCTATATCTAAAATATCTTATTCTGTCAATGATATTTATTCTAACTATTCTTCTTCTTTTTAATTCTTATTTTCTATAAATATTGATATGGGTTTAAATGATTTCAAAGTCCCAGTCTTATAGCATTTGCAAACATATATTTTCACACCACTTAATAAACACATTTAATCTATTCCTATTTTCTCATACACTCTAAAGTATGTTATTTATCATTATTACTAATCAAAAAGTTAAATATCTATCAATTCTAATATTATATGACCATAATCTATTGCTAATTTATCATTAATATTTAATTTCTCAAGAAATTCATTAGAATCTATTGGAATTAATTAATTATTTCCTACTTTATGCTAATCAGAAGTCAAGTACACAATATTTCCTTCCTCTAAATTAATTAATTGTTTACTTCTATTAAAGTTTCAGAATCCTATAATTATCCAACTCTTATCACTTATCCTCTTAATATCAAATTTAATGGTATTTTTGTCTTGAACTCAGTTTCTAATTAACATCTATTTTTATTCAATATTTATAAACTATCTTTATTTTTAATATATGCCATATTAATACTAACAATATTAAATGAATTTCTTACGTAAAAGCATTGCATCCAGCTTCAACCATACTTTTCAATAAATTATAATTTGAGCAATTTTCACTTACAGAACAAATAATTCTAGTTCGTTTTGGTTCTTACATAAGACAGAAATTATAATATTAAATAAATATCTTTTAGTTTATAATAGTATACTTATTAATATTTTAGAAATAAATTTTTGAACCTTAAAAGTAGAGTATTATAAAGAATCTATCCGCTTTATAAATTTTAGATTACTTTCAATAGATAACAAGAGTATAAATAAGTTTATCCTATAAATTAAACTTTAAATAATAATTATAAAATTGATTCTTTCAATCAATAATATTTCGATAACTTAGTTCTATTTTAATTTTACGATTCATTTAGTCTTGAGCTATTAATTTAAGCATAATAAATACATTTCTTTTTTATGAGAGTATTAATTTACATAGGAGAGTTTTTGGGACAATATGGGAAACTTTTCCTGTTACTCTATAACTTAAGAAGAGTTTGTATGTTAAACTATCATGTAATTATTCATAGGTTATGAATCCCAATCAATTTTTTGTTTTTTAGGCGGGGATTACTGAGCGAACATTTATTCGATTTCTTAATCAGCCAAAAAATCTTCTTGATCAAATGATACTTATTGTGCCTTTAAAATAGTAGGTTATGATGCATACATTTTATTTTTTATTAAACTATTACTAGTTTTAAACAATAATTTACTTTGTTTATTAGCTACCACTTCTTTGATTATTAGCTAATAATTTTTGGCTAAAAGGAATAGATTATGATACTGGATTTACCTTATTTTACACAGTTTATGAAAATCCTAAAGGTGCTTATTATTAAATAGATTAATTAATCTATTATTAAATCTCTTATTATTATTAGAACTATTTCGATAATAATTTAGGGTCATTTTATTGATATTAATTATTTACTTCTGGTAATTTTGGTAATTATATATTATGATTATATCTGAGAGGTTTTTTAACTTCGACATATTTAAACCAATAAGATTTATCATATTTTTTAGTGGGATGATTAATAACAATTTTATTTTTAGTTTATTCAGGTTCTGGATCTTTTGGAAAATAATCTTTATATAGAGGATTATTTTTCTAGATTTTTCTCTCTGCCGATATTAACCAAAAATTATTTCCTAATTCTGATAAATCTGCAGTAGTTTGTTTTTCATTAAGAACTTCAAAAATTGTAACATCTTTTTTATCATTTACATTTGATTTCACATTATCATTTTTTTAGACTGATATAACAGATAAATCTTAAAGGTGTAAAGTTTAATTTCCATTCCGATATTATTCAATATCATTTTCTTTCTCTTTTAGAAGCTTTTCTAATTCTTCAACTTTTTTAAAGAGTTTTTCTAATTTCTCTTCATGTTTTTTTTCGATTGTCTCTATATAATCTTATTTATCTTATTAAGATTATTTCAAAACTGCAATCTCATCTTATAATGTTAAGATTAGTTCATCTTTCATTTATAAATTCGATTATAGGTTACTTATTTTTTCAGATAATGTTGATTTATTTGATTTATTTGATTTTTATGACTATTTTTATGAAGAAAAAGATTCTTTATCATTCTATTCAATCTAATCATTTTATAAAATTTAATTATTTTCATTATTTTCTGATTTTCTCTCATTCTACTCCTCATGATTTTCTGATTTACTCTCATTCTACTCTTCACAATTATCTAATTCATTTATATTTTATTAAGTATTCTCTTATTCTTTAACAAATTCTTCGTTTTTATCTATTTATTCTTCATATTTAAATTCTGTAACATCGATTTATTAATTCTTCTTTTCTTGAGACTACATTTGATCTCTTTATACAATTGGAGATGCTTCATGTTAAGAAGTTCTTGTTGGTGTTGCTACATTTGATTCTTCTTTTAAGATCTGGACTTACTCTTAATTTTCTTCTTCATTTTAGTTCTTCAATTCTACAACAGGTGCTTCTTCTATTCTTGAATTATTTTGGATGGTTCCATCATTTAGAGATTAATTTTACTAAATACCTGTTTTATCATCATTCTCATTTTCATTCTCAATATTTTATTCTTCTTATTATTATTCTGTTTCATCTTTTTAACTCATATATCTATTTTATATATTTGATTAAATAAATAAATTATTTATAATAATACTTGTGTGAATGAATATAAACAAAATAGTAAATATAAGTTCATCAATCAAGTTTTTATCTTTCTAAAACTACTATAAACAACTTTCTGCTTTTTATCGAAAGTTACTTTTTTTATAGATCTTTGTGACCCAGATGTCTAAGAATCCTTTAGTTGGTTTTTAGGGCTTTAAGGGTTAGATCCATTGTAAGCTTTGTTTTTCAGTATTGATTTATGTTTAGCTATGTCATTACTTGAGCCTTTTACTTCATTTTTCTGACTATTTCCTTCATCTTTTGAGTTGTTTTACTGCTCTTATTAATCGCTCTCTTGACGAAAGAGAATTTCTGCATCTAATGAAATTTTGACATCCCTTATAAGTAATTCTTATTCAGTAATAGCAAATTCCTTTTCTTAAGATAAAAGTTTTGGCATTTAGACAAATTATTCTTTCTCTATTGTAACTTCATCTTCTTTAAAAAACAAATTTTTTATCGGAGAAGGCTTTTAAACTTTAGGTGGACCTTTAATAAAGAATCTCGATTAATTAGATTTATTATTTTCCTATTCTTGAATGTTAATCTATTTCTAACATATTCCTCCCATTTTGATATAGATGAAATATTAATATTGTTTCAATAATATTTAAGATAAAAAGGAATTATGCCTTATCAAATCAGAATAGATATAGATATTTCAAAAATTCAGAATAAAATTTCCGAAATCTGTTTTAAACTGAAATTTTGACGATTTTTCTATTAAACTTAATTTATCTAACTCACAAGAAACATAAAAACTAAAAATAGAAATCTCGGAATATTTGTTGATATATTTTGTTTAATTTTTTAATAATGAGAGATATATAAAATGAAGTAATATATTTGGAAACTTTAAATAAATGCTGAAATATAATTAAATATTATTTGAAATATTTTATTTTTTATCTTAAATTAGCCTAAGGTATCAATTTTTTAGACTTCGAGATTATAGTTTATTTTTGTGTTAATAATAACAAATCGTAATATTAGTAATAATAAAAAGAGAATTCACTATAAAAATAGAAATCCGCATAAACTAAATTAGAAATAATAGTATTTTGATTATTTAATATCTAAATTGTCAAAAACAGTTAATTCTATATGCCAATTCTTGATCTGGAAGTATGTCTATTTAAGCAATATCAATTAATTAAAACAAATGTTTATTTGGATATTCATTTTCATACTTTATCAATTCAATAATATATTTAGACATGAGAATGAAACATAATTTAGCATGATTCATCTAAGCTGATTGTGTAGTTATTTAAATTATTGCATATTCTAAGAATTTTTGTAATTCATTAAAATCCACTAAATTAAAAGAAGTGTTGAGAATTTAGATGCTTTTTTCTTATATCATTTATTTCAAAAATTAAACCTATTAAAGACAATATTAACCTTTTTCTGTTAATATAAATTTATCAAATTCCTTGAATAACACAGGTTAATCAATTAAATTTAGATGAAAAAATGCACAGCTTTGAAGATACTAAGCTAATTGCATTGCATATTGATACTATCTTTATTATGCATTAACAAATATGCTAAAATTAAAAAGGCTTCTTGTGGTATTTATGATATTTAAATATAACTTTTGGTTATTTTCAAATTCTATTTCGAGGTAGTTTTTAATCATTAATCTTTAATATTCTAATAAAATTTCATTACTTTTTGGAGGGGACTCATTCAATTATTAACCTTTTTCTTCTTCAATATTTTGAATTTATTGCATATAATAATCATTTCTAATAAATAATTCGTGATTATAAATTTCTTCCCAACTAATGCGTTCATCTTCATTAACTTAAAGACATTTTTAGATTAAATCTTGAAGTAGTAGATTTTCAATTTTTGGTACTATGATTGGCATTTTAATTTAATCTTATAATTCTAACACATTCTATGCTTTGATTGGAGGTTTCTGAAATATCAATTCATAAAGTATCATTCCAAGAGACCAAATATCGCATTTTGAAGAATAAGGTTATCTTAAAACGGTTTAAGGTGCCATATAAAGAGGAGTTCCTGCTACGCTATTCATAAGATCATTTTCAAAATCAATTCTTTTTGAAAACCCAAAATCTGCAATTTTAATCACATTCTGATGAATTAAGATATTAGCCGGTTTTATATCTCTATGGATTATAGATTTATTTTACAACTCTCGATATCTAACTATAATGTTAGACTTTACCCATTTAAAATTTGCTACAATATGTTTATTACTAAGTTGTCATCCTATTTACCTCTTTTGATTAAATCTCTTAAATCTCCACCATCGCAAAATTCTGAAATAATGTATATATTGTTTTAAGATTCGTAATAATCTAAAAATTTAACAATATTAGGATGATTTAAAGTCCTCATAGATTCTACTTCGTTTTTTAAGTGTTTTTCATTCTCCTTAAAATGATCAATTTTATTCAAATTACTTTATTAATCATTCTTTTGTCTATCATTTTAACTGCCACTAGTTAACCTTATTAGGTTTTACCTTTGAAAACAGAGCCATATGCTCCCCTACCTATAAGATGATTCATATTAAATCTATAATGACCAATCAATTTATCCATTGAAATTTATATAATTAAAATATAATAATCTCTTTTTATTTAGTAAACAAGAACTCTATGCTTTTCTAGCTTTTTAGTTTTAATCAAAAATTTAATTCAAATCTATTCTCTTCACAAATAAACAATAATTTTTGACATATTTATTTATCATAATGTTTATTCTTACTTTAAGATTTTTTTAAGCTTCTTTTTATTTGAAATACAAAAGGTGTGTTATAATATTTTGATTTAGATAAATTATCAAAAAACATTTTTTTTGTATTAATTTTTAACCTAATTTGAATTTTAAATACTTTGAATTCAATTATATAGATTTGTAGAATGATGAGAAACATTTAATAAACATTTTAAGTTGGAGATTTAAAATATATCTTTAAGGTGATTATGCTTTACAAATACTTTATGTATTAAGATATATAATCTTTAATTTAGCAAATAGATTTATTGAATGATAAATTAATAGTCAAAATTTATATAAGTTTAATACCTAACACTAAGATATTATAAATTCATTTAAGGAAGAAATAAAATTTAATAAATCCTATGAGTGTTTGATATCGAATTGGAAATAATTAGTCTAAATATGATAGATAAAATAGATTTAATACTTTGTTAGAAGATGGAAGAGTAATTAATAGGATCAAATTTAAATTTATTCAATTAAGCACATATTTATGATTGCCTAAAGAATAATCAACTTATTTTGATGGCTAAGATGCAGTAAAATAATTTAAATTACCAATTATATTAATATTGATTAAATGATTAGAAACTTTACATATATAATAGATTAAATACCAAATATTTATTTCAGATTAGTTTTCAGCTTTAGGATCAAATAAATCATCTCTCTAAGTAAAATTTACTTATTTTTAAATTAAATATTAATAATTATGTTGCTTGCTGGTTGTGAATAAAGTGAATATTCTAAATGTAATGAAGTTTTTCCCTCTTAACCCAATTAATTTAGCATAATTTTACCCAATTATTATTGATATCATAATTAAATTCTTTTAAATATTTCTTATATTTGTTAACAAAATTCCAAATACTTTTTCTGAAGTTTCATATATAATAAAATGTAAATTATAAAAAATTACTTATTTAAGGATCATCTGATAAATATATTATAAATAATTTTTTTTCTTATATTTGTCTATAATTTTAGCATTATCCATATATTTAGCTCAGTCAGTAGCTAAAATTAATATAATTTATTGCTTTGCTCTTTATTTAGTCGAAAATTGATTATAATTAAATTATATATTAATTGAATTATGAATAGCATGATTGATATAAGCATGCAATTCAAATTTGTCCATATTTATATATAAATTATTTTTTATTTATTAGAAATGTTCAATCGAAATTATGAATTAATTATAAAAACCTAATAATTAATTTTTTTAAATAAATTAGAAGAAAAGGTTATTAAACTACAATTTATAATTGTCTTACGGACTAATAATCGATAAGTTAAAAAAAATATAATATTGTTTTTAAATCGCTGAAAGAGGAATTTTGAAATTCTTAATTACTATTGTTATTTAATAAATAACTAAAGTTTATTAATTAGTTATTCAAATAAAATTAATGTCTTTCAAATAGTATCTCATTTAACTTTATTTCATAATACAAAACCATTTATTTATTTGCATTTATTGTAATCTTAAAATTTAAAAACTTAGCATTTTAGCATCATGAAGAGTAATTGGTAGAATGTATTTAATTGGATTCCTATTTCTGGAGTTTTATTAAACTATGAGAATGATGATATTTAGATTGATCTTGTAACTTAACAAAAAGCTGTTCTTAATGAATTAGGCATAGAGATATATCCAGATGTTGTTTTAAAGAAATAACTAAATTATGATTCTGATGCAGGATGGAGTTGGCATAAATCATGGAATTTGCCTGAATTTGATTATATTTTAAAGGTAATAACACTTATAAATCTAAATTAGTTTGATCCTATTTCTTGTTAATTGCAAGAAGGAAGCTTATTTGCTTAGATTTTTGCAGTCGTAGCTTCAGAAGTGCCTTAATCATATAAAAATTTAGGTATTAAAGGGGAATCAAAAAAATAAATAATAGACCAAAAAGCTAACTTCAGATGCCTTAAATTTACTACAACATCTTACAACAACGATGTATTAATATTTATAGTAGCGTTAGCATAAAAAATTCCATTTAATGATTATCTTATTTTATTCCTCAGTAAATAATGAAAACGTGGTTCTTAGCTCAATCATATCTCCGGAAATTTTTGTGGATTCAAGAAAATTTGCTCGATTTCACAATATATCTGTGCATCAGCATTCTTTTGTTGAATTATTCCCTTTTGACTTAATTGATGCAATAATCACAAAAAGAGAAACAAAAAATAAGTCTTTTAAGATGATTAAAATAGATAACACAATTTAAGGATTTATTAATTATTTTACTGCTTCAAATATCAGGAATAAAATTAAACATCCCATATTTTTAGCATTAAGATTCTCTAGTCTAATTAAATTATTTGTTGATAAATAATTATTTTATTAATAAACAAATATAGTGATTTAGATTTAAAATCATTTAAACAATATTACGAATAAAGTGGAGAATGAAAAGAAAATTAAGTTGTTAATTACGCCTTGCAATTAAGATAGTATACTCTAAAAAAAGGTATAATCCATCATTATAATAAGGCAATCGAATTAATTCAATAATTAGAAAATAGTTTATATGAAATTTATACTTAACAATGTTATTTGCCTAAAAATGTTTAGTAAATTGAAGATCTATCAAAACTTTCTCAGTAATATCGGGAATTCTTCTAATAATCTTAAAGTAAGTCTTCTTAAAGTAAACAATTTGTAATTATGAAAACCTAATCTTTATCATTCGATGAGGATAAGGTAGTCCCTAAAGTCAAGATGGAATAATTTCAGAATTCAAATAATTAACCATCATAAACATTTAGGGACATAAATTTGCCCTAGTCTGAACTTTATTACAATTCAATTAAGAAAGAAGAGGTTATAAATATTTAAGAATAAGCATAATAAAGAAGCATTTAATAATATGTCCCAATTAATAATATCAATCAATCCTAATTATATTTTTAACCATATCTAAATTAATCTCATTAAAATTATATGTTAATCCAAAGCTAATAAATTTAAAATTAGTATTTTAATCCATACCAATTTCCAAATCCATACCTTAATCTTTGGTAAAATATTTGATATATAAAAACTTAAAGAATATTAAATTTATTTTATAATTTAAAATAATTTAATACATTTTGAAAGATTCATCAAAAAAAGCAACTTAAAAATTTATATGAAAAAAACAAAAAATAAAAGCAATTCAATCAATACATTTCTGTATTTTTAAAACAAGAATGCGTCTGTTACTTAACTCTTTTTCTTGAATCTTTTTTGACTGGCATTTCACAATTTTTACATTCATCACATTTACATAATTCTGAACATTTAACTCCCATCTAATAACATTCACAATATTTTTTTAAACAATTTGATTTTTTACAATTACATCCCTTAAAATGTCGTGGCTTATGATCAATTTCATCTTCAGAGTTACTCTAATTGTTAAAAATTCATAATACTCTTGATTCAACTTTTGGCCTAAAAGCTTATGGATTCCTTTCCATTATTTATTTAATTATATTTTCCCTTTCTTTAACATGATCATCATTATTATGGCAAGAACAACAATTACAGTCTTTTCCACATGGAACTCCAGCAGCAAAACAATCACAGTACAATTTTAGACATTTTGATTTCTTACAATTACAAACAATTATTTTAGGTTTCTATTCAGTTTGAGGTTTTCTTCTTTTAGAGCTAGTCCTCTTTCTATTATTAGCTTAATCGCTAGTAAATTTGAGAGGCTTTTTGAGTGTAACAAAATTTATGAATTTCAATTTTGTGGCTCTTTCTAATTTTCTATGAGGAGATTTAGGGGGACTTCTAAATTAAGAGTGAATATCTTAATCTTCAGATAAAATTTCTTCTTCATCACATTATAGATCATCTGAAACCTTAAGAGAACTAAGTGGCGAACTAATATTGACAAGTCGTTGTTCTGTCTTTGTGTGATCAAAATTTATTTATCTTGCAGGTGATATTACAAATATATTTGCCTTTTTAGTTGTTTAATGATTTATTGGGGAATAAGGTTAAAATCTAGAATTAATTTAGAAAATAGAGTACTAATTAGGAGACTTTAAGCATGGAGTAAACTCTAATTTCTTACATACTTATTCAGGGGACTGGTCTTTTATATATATTTCATCTTGGTGGTGTACACAATCGGCATTGAAAATTGGGGATTTATGAATTTTTTCTAATCTTTAAAACAATTTAGTAAATGGAGTTCCATCCTATATAAATTCTGAGCTCATTTGTTATATGAATTTCCCTCTGAATTTAAATTCAAATTTTTATATATAAAATACCAAACAATTATTACCCGCATTTAGAGTAAAGAATCTAATAAAAAGCCCCGCCATTTAAAGATAGCTTTGATCTAAACTCGTAGAATTAAATTATTTAAGTTTTTAAATGAACTTTTATAATATATGATCAAATTAGTTTCTAAATAATATAATAATGATTTCCCGCATTATTTTTAGCATTTATTGCATTATTAATTTTGTTATCATTTGCTGCAATTAAATTTATCAAGAACATAAATAAAATTTAACAATTAAGTTTCTTTGATTTCTAGAATTAAATAAATAGTTTTGTTTGAAGCCAAAGTTTTGATTTTTGTAATTGAAGGATTGTTATTCTGAGAAATATAAGTTCAAATATATATGGGTTGGTGAAAATTGAAGATTAGAGCGATATAAATGAAGAACTCAAATTTATTAATAATATAATGGATCTGCTTAGTTAGTTATGAAATAAATTTATTTAAATAATTTAAATAACTCAAGATATGGGTCATCTTTTTAGACATTAAGAAGGAGATACAGGTAACATTCATAATTTTATTGTGCAGCAACGAGCGTAATATCTAATATTCCAGGACCTTAATCATAAACAATTGATTATGATTGGATTCTAATTTCAGGCTTCATTATTGTATTAACATAAGTTGGGTTTGCTTTTATTGAAGCAGGATCAGTGAGATACAAGAATTCTTAATCAATAGTGATAAAAGTAGTATTGGGTTTATTCTTGACTATTTTAATATGGTGGCTTGTAAATAATGAGGTTAATAAATATAGTTTGGATATGGTTTTTCATTTGGTTATGATTTCTAAACCAACTTTATGGGAGGTACAAAATTAGGAGGAGCAAATTGGGAAGCCAATTAATATGGAAATGATTATACTAACTTTGGTATTTCTGTTAATATTCAAATTATGTTTAGTATTCAGAGCTGCAGGTGCAGCAATAGCAGTATCAGTGTTGTCTGGAGCAGCAGCAGAAAGAATGACATTCTTAGCATGGTCAATTTTAACAGTTGTTTATGCAGGATTCATATATGCAGGATTAGCACATTGGACATTAGCAAAAGGATGGTATTGACTAAATAAGAGGATAAATAGGTTAACAACTTTAGGATACAAAGATTTCTCAGGAGCAGGTGTAGTATTTTTTGCTGCAGGTGTTGCCGGATTAGTTGTTACAGTTCTATTGAAACCAAGAAGATTTAGATTTGACCCAAATACTACATTATAATTCTAAAGACATTCTCCTATCTATATTGCATTTGGATCAATTTTAGTTTTTGCTGGATGGCTCTTCTATAATGGAGGTGTTGTTGCTTAAGGAGCTAATTCTAAATATACATAAGGATTAGTAGCTGTTAATACTTTAATTGCTGGTGCAACAGGTGGATTCTTTGCATTTCTCATAAGATATTTCTAATATGAAACAACAAGCTTAGTTGCTTTATCTAGAGGAATTATTAGTGGTTTAGTTGCCGTGAGTGCTGCTACTGATGATATGAAGCCATGGACTGCATTCATCTATGGTCTTTTGGCTGCAGTATTTTATAGTGTATTGGCTAAAGTTGTTCCAAAAGTTCATATTGATGATCCTGTTGAAGTTGTACCTGTATTCTTGGTATAATTTTCATTTATATTTTAGGGCAATGGATTTTTGGGAATCTTATTGTCATCATTCTTTGATACTTAAGCAGGTGTCTTCTATGGTTTTGGTGCTAAATTATTAGGAATGTAATTGTTGGGATTATTGATCATATTTGTATGGGTTGCCTTCTTTGTTTTGATTACATTGCTTATTTTAAAGGGATTCGGAGTACTTAGAATTGATGCTGAAACTGAAAATGTTGGTATTGATAAAGCACATTGTAAAAAAATAATTCTTATTTACATAGGTTTGGGTGAAGCCATCGTTTTTGCTAACTAAACTGACGAGGTTCCTCTTGTTTAAAAAGCTGAATTGGTTCAATTGGGAAGCAGCTAAATTGGATCAGGATTTAGACCTGGATTTAGATGATATTAAAATTCATTCATAAATATGAACAGTTTTTATCAAAAACATATAATATTCTTTTGATATCATATAAAGTATATTTATATCCTAAAACAACAATTCTAAAAATATTATGTATAATTAAAGAATTTGGAACAAAGTAGACTAAAGCTATTCAAATTTTACTAATGGTTTGCGTCTAAAGCTTTTAAAATCAGGTAAGAATTCTCATTTTGTTTATGTACAATGCACAGACACGCAAATATTGTTATTTAAAGTAGGAATAACTTATATATAATTAGGATGAAAATTAAAAGAAACCTTACAAATAATTAACATTCAACTTTGAATATAAGTTTTAGGTTTTAAGAACACCTCCTTTATTAATAAACCCATCACTTTCTGAAAAGAAAGGAGAAAATGTTGTATCTCTGGGAGAAATACTAGCTATAAGATTTCTTCGTGAAAATGTTGATAAGTGGAGCGAATTCAGGGGATCGTTGGGTGATTTGGAATTATTGAGATAGTTTCTTGGAAAAAACATGAATTAGACAGGATTTCATTAATATTTCAAAGTGTACAAAAAAATAGGGAAAGGAAGCTTCGCATCTGTTTATTTGGCCTAGAGAATTGAAGATGGAACGAAGATGGCTGTGAAAGCATTTTGTAAAAATGCAGTTTACAAGGAAGAGAACGGGAGGGTAAGTATAAAAATAAACAAGTTAGGAAGGATTAATTAATGAAATTCAAATAATGAGAATTCTGGATCATCCAAACTTAATGAAGTTATATGAAGTTTATGAAACCTAAAATTCAATATACATGTGTCTGGAATTATTAGAAGGAGATTAATTATATGGACTGTTTAAGATGAAAAGGACATTTAGTGCCCAATAGATACATTCAATACTTAAAGGATTATTAGAGGGATTGAATTATATTCATGATATGGGAGTAATGCATAGAGATCTTAAACTTGAAAATATCTTATTCAAAGAGCCAGAGTATAATTAAATATATATAAGTTAGTAATTACGATTCTGTAGTGATAGCTGACTTTGGGTTAGCTACAAAATTGGATTAAAAGCCATTCTTATATACTAAATGTGGAACTCCTGGGTTTGTTGCACCTGAGGTAATAAATTTGAAGGACGATTAATTTACTTATGGATCTGTGTGTGATATGTATTCTTTAGGAGTGATCATGTATATTTTGATTACTGGGTAGCCAGTATTCAAGGGAAAGAGTTATAATACTATTGTTAAAAGAAATCGAGAAGCAATAGTAGATTTTCAAACAGAAAAGCTTAATTAAGTTTCACATAATTAACGAAGTTTATTGTTTAGAATGCTTTAAGCTGATCCTGACTCAAGAATTACTTCTAAGTAGGCTCTAAAGCATGAATATTTTTGTGACTATTATGAGGATGAATTTGCATCAATGTATACTGACGATGATCCACATTTGGGTGAAATGCTTGTCAAATTAAATGCAGAATATATTAGATTAGATATGGAAAGACTAAAAAGATCTAATGATGAAAATGATATTTGCAAGACTGAGGATTTAAAGGTTGATTAGAGTTAGGAGAAAAACGACTTTCTTAAAATCATTATGAGAACTCCAGTCATTACTGGAAGAACCAGATCTATTGACAGTATATTATTTTCTCTATTTAGATTCTCCCCTTGTTGGATTCTAATCACCCAATCAAGACACACATACTCCTCATATCTAATAAATTTAAGCTAAGTGGATCAAACCTTTTGTTTTATAATAGTGAGAAAAGCACATTTATATTTGAATTTAGATTGTACTAATATTCATTATAAAAAATATTAATTATTTTCTCTCAAAAAAGGTCATGCAGAACATCTTATCTTAATAATAACAATTTTTTGATTTGTTAGACAAATAAGTAGATGCTTATAAGACATTGCTTGGTTAATTGAATTCAAGTTAAGACAAATTCAACAATTTACTTTAAGACTATTTGCTTAAATTTCAAACAATTAATAATAAACTAGTTCAAGGTCGGCAAGATTTTTCTTGCTCTTAAATTCAAATCAAAAGAAATGACGAGTTGTATACTCATTCTTAATTAAATATATAATTCAATTTAAGATCTGTAACTCTTAATTTATTTCATTTATTAGTTACTTGAGAAACAATATAAATACAAACTTACATTAGCAGATGCACTTGAAACTCCACTTTATAGAGATCGTATTTTCTAATTAAGAGTAGAATTGAAAAATAAGAATGGAGATCTAGTTAAAAACCCAAATAAAATTGAGCTTGTTGTTGCAATATATTCATAAGAATAATATCCTAAAGAAATCAAAGTAAATAACAAAGGAGAATAAATCCTAAAAGGTCATTTATGTGTTCCTCTTATTAAAGGAACTGCTTTCTTTACTAGAGTATAAGTAAGGGAGGTGTCTTCCCATTACTAAAATGGATCCATTATTTTAGCCATCCTTCCTTAATTCAAAACTGCTGATGAGCCAATCAATGGCAGAGACATTCAACCACTAATAGTTGAAAATATTAAAGTTAAAGCAAAAAAATTTTCAGAAAGACATATCCCTGTCTATGTAAACTAATGATTATTTATAAAATGTTTGGAAAAATAATAGTTTCTACATTTCATTATTGTGATTCTATCTTTTTTTGTTTTTTTTATCAAAGCAATTTAATAATCATCTCATATCTATAAAATATTATGTTTAAGTAGGACAAATAAAAATAGAATAAAAAGTTATTTCAAGTTCAAAAATAAGGCTTGCCTCATTTTTAAGTCAAACTATTAGAACAAGTTTAAAGTGATTAACGATTAAATTTAACAAAATCAAATAACTAAAGTCGAGATGAAAAAGACACCATAAAATATATTTCTTCTTTTGTTGTTAGTATTATAATGCATCATTTATAATTATTTAATTTATTAATATTTACAAAATAAATTTTCAATTAACAAACATTATATTAAGTGAAATACTCTTAAAATAAATATCTCTGAATTTAGATTCAGCTTAAGTTAATTATAACAAAGTTAAATGATAAACTAAAAATTAAATCATGTGAATAGAAAATTTAGAAAAAAAGGTTAAAAATTTACAACCTCCTTTTTTTTACATTGACCGAATTAAAAGTAAAAAATTCATATAATTCAAATAATAATTTAGCTATTTTCCTTTTGACTTCTTTGAACCTTATGATTTAGAAAAAATAAAATCTTATTAGTTAAGGAACATTTACATAGTATTTAATAATGTAAAGAAAGAAAATTTAGTAAATGATTAGTTATCATTTGAAGTTAAAAAAATTTTAAATGATGAAGAAATTATAAAATTTTCTATTTCTATGGTAAGTTAATCTAATTTCATATTGCTAATCAATATAAAAGTTAGTGGCCATAATTTTTTATATAAAACAACTAGTTTGAAATATTTGATAGAACTATTCAAAAGTGAGAAAAATATCATTCCTTACTTTAGATTGTAAAAGTCTCATATAAGTATATAAAAAGTAACTAGCTTAAGTATTCAAAATCTCAAAGATGAATAGATGATTTTACCTACTAATCCTGGACCTTATTTTTGAATATTTTTTCGCATCTGCTAAAATCATTAAAACTATTTTGAACTATCTAAAAATCTCTTGTTAAAGATAAGATGGGTTGTAATAAATATTTATTTAATAACATTATATTTAAGAAGATAACTTAATAACTTAGCTTATCATAAAAAGATTATGAGAGATGTTTGATGTAATTTCATAATTAATATTAAAGTAAAAAACCTTAGATATAATGTAATTTATAAGAATAATTAAAAATTCTAAGCTAAATTTCATTTTTTAATTTTGAAGATGATGGATTAATGATAAGTTTTATGAATAGTAATCTATCTAATTTTAAGATTGGAAAAATTTGAACCAATCGTCCTTATCATAAAAATACCCTTATTAATTTAAATAATATTTTTCATAAATAAAAGTGACTGTCTTACGACCAATCTGTACGAGTAAAGTTAGGAATATTTTATATATAATTGGATCTAATTATTCAGTTATAAATTTATATGAAAACAATTGAATTAAAATATTCAAAATCATAATTCGTCATACATCCAAATAATTGGATTAAAAACTAATTTACTGTCTCTTTGATTGTAGAGTTTATTGAAATTTATTTGTAATTTTTTGATTGTTTTAAACTCTAAATTATAAAACTAAAGGCATTTACTAATATTTACAATAAAGCAAAAATGATGAAAAAATAACACATTTAACAGATCTCAATTAACCGTAACTGAAATATTAAAGTATATTTATATTCATAATAAGGAGGGCTAAATAAAAATCTTTCAAGTAAAATAAATATAAATGAAGTGGGTATTTGGAAATAAAATAAGAATAGAATGTCATAAGTTGAATGTTTTAATTTAATTTGAAATAAGAATAAATCTATATTTTGATGTAATAATATAATGATATTATTTCACTCTTTTTTTTCAGCTTATTGGGCTGCTTGTTTTTCAGCCTTCTTCTCTGCTTTCTTCTTTTCAGCTTCTAATTTCTTTTATTATTTTTTGCTTTCAGGATTAGGTTACTCTTATTATTTTTATTATTATTATTATTATGGTTATTATTCTTTTTTTGGCTCATCTACGGTACCAGTTTAGACAGATTTCAAGTCTAATTTAGTTTAAATACTAGCTGCTTTAGTTTTGCCATCTGGAATATAAATTAACTCAAATTTATCCCCAACAATTTTATCGATTCTGAAAAAGCCTCTTCTCTCGAATTACAATACGGATCCTAGATAATAATAGATTATTTTAATTACCAAGTTAGAGTGTTTTAATTCCAGCGTCAGCAAATGCTTCAGTTACATATTTACTATTTGGATTATAATAATCCTCAAATTTTTGATTCTCTTCAATTGTTTTAACTTTAATGAGATGATCATATTCAACTAAATCTACTTCTACAATAGGAGTATCTTTGGCTAACCAAGTATATTTATTAGTTGTTTTGAAATCCTTATCATCAGGTAAATTTTCACCAGTTAATAAAATTTATCCATCTACCTCTTTTTTATCTGTTATCTTAATATTTCCCCACTTCATTAATGTTATTTTCTCATCAACCTTAATATCTTTAGCATCTTAAGCTTCTAAATATAATTATGAACTTCTAAACAGGGGTCGTAAGCCTAAGTCATTATTTTTTGGATGTTTTGGCACATTAACTGCATTAATACCTTCCTCTCCAAAATTTGAAATAGTCAAAATAGTTATCCCTTCTTTGCCTACTGCTGTATATCTTGGAGCAATAGGATCAATCTTTGTAAAATTGATTGACCAAAGCTTATCCCATGTTTAGAGATTAGCATTTTTTGATGGTCCTTATTCCAACATGAAATCATGTAAAGCTTCTACTGTTATACCTCTTCTTATGATTCCTCTTAAAGTTGGGAAACGAGGATCTTACCATCCCTCTACAACCTTTTGATCTACAAATTCTTAAAGCTTTCTTTTGCTCAAACAAGTATTAACGAAATTCAATCTAGAAAATTCATAGATTTCAACTGGTCTTAGTTCCAAAGCCTTTTAAACCCATTAATATTATTCAATTCTATCAGAATATTCATTAGTTCTCATTGCATGAGTAACTCCTTCAACACTATCCAAAATTGGGCATACAAAATCATAGGTTGGATAGGCCTTATATTTAGTACCTGTTCTATGATGTGGTGTAGAATTTGTTCTATACATGACTGGATCTCTCATACATTTATTTAAAGCTTTCATATCTATTTTTGCTCTCAAGCAATAATCATTTTATTATCCTAATAACATTTTGTTAAAAATTTCTAAGTTCTCCTCCACAGATTTATTTCTATTAACACTCTCTATACCATCAAATCTTTCCTTTTTCATTTAATCCTTATTAGTATTATCACAATATGCTAAGCCTTTTTTAATCAAAAATCTAGCTTTTTCTTCAGCAAGATCAAAGTAATCACTTGAATGTGATAGACTTGCCCATTCAATTTTTAGAGTTTTTAAATCTTCCAAAATAGCATCTTAAAATTCTGCTTTCTCCTTTGAGGGATTTGTATCATCAAAACGTACCAACATTTTACCATCATACATTTTAGAATATCTATAATTAAGTACAGATGCTTTAATATGACCAATATGCAAATAACCAGATGGCTCTGGGGGAAATCTAGTACATACCTATCCTAAATGAAGAAATATCACAGATAATTACCTTTAATAGCTCCTTTCAGGACATCATACTATGCTTGACCTTATTGTTTACCTTGTTTCATTGCAAAATTTTTAAAAATAATTTTAAATAAATTCATATTAATTCTTACACAATTTAAACACATGTTTTAATTAATCACCTTATTAAAACCACATAAGCAGCCATAATAAAACAGAAACCTGATACTAATGGAGATAATCTATCCTAGATAAAATTTAAATGTTTATATACTCCTATCACAGCACTTCTTCTAAAGAAACCTCTGAATCCATGTCTATGAGAATTTATAAAATCAGGTTTCATCTATCTGATGTAAGTTGATGTACATATTACAAGTAATAAAATCACTATCATTGTTGAAAAATTGAAAATTCCTAACTTATTATAATGTTAACAAAGTACCATATTTCCTTAGCTTATTTAGTTATTTATTTTAAATTATATAATTACTACACAAATACTTTCTAAGTTTGATAAATTAAATATTTCATCCATGTAATGATAATATTGATATAATAATGAATTAGTCGATAAAATTTAATATATATTTATTTGATGATCATTAAAATTCATCTCCTCTTCTTTTAATATAATGCTTTAATTCCTTAACATTCTCCAAACATAAAGATAACATTCTTTGAATCGTTTCTCTTTCTCTTTAACTAATAGATAATCAAATTTGAGATTACTTTTCTTATAGTTTAAATTAATAAACACTATCCTCCTATTCACATTCAGTTGCTCTGTCTCCTCTTTATTTTAATTTGTTTTCTTATTTTTATATTGCTTCATCTCTATCCATTGTTAGTACTTTAATCTATGCTTCTAAAACATTAACATCCGATTCTAATTCATCTATAATTGCATTCACATCTCTTAAGTCTTGGCTTAAATTTTTGAATAATCTTTGGAAATATGAATCTCTAATATCATCCACTGATCTCAAAAGACTTCTAGCAATATCTATATAATTTTCTAAATCATTGCAAGTATCTACTAATTATCTTACTGTTTCTTCATGTTTAGAAATTTGTTCTACCTTTAATTATTCCATCACAGTAAACAATGAACTATAACCCTATAAATGTTTAAAGTCACCTAAATATTATTAATATCATTAAATACCTGCTTTAAGACTTGCATACCCCAGTAAATTTGTAATTTTGTCAACATCATCTTCTTAAAGTTAAATAAACGCTGTCTCTCCATTTTCATTTTCATATAGAGCAGATTCAAATATTTCTCTAACTGCAACAACAGCAGAAATGGCAGATTAATGTTCTCTTTGATAGAGTTATATACTTACTCAAGTCTTGAATCAAAAATGCACTTTTGCTTTTCTCTGTTTTATTAGATCTCATCTAATCTATTAAGTAATATTGATTTTTCTTTCTTTTTGTTTTAAAGAGTATTAACTTTTTTGGTTTTTTCAGGTACTTTATCATCTAAAGCTTATTGCATGTCCATTATACGAGCTTTCAATAATGCAGCATAATTATCAAAATCTCCAAGATCCTTAATGCATTTAGCAGAGAATGACTTATGTTTTTCATCTATAGATAAGAACTCAGTTTCATAAGACAACGCTTAATCTCTCAAGATTTGAAAGACTCTATCTAAAGGTTCTTTACTTCTTACAGCTATTTAGACTGTATCTAAGAATGTCTTTCCTAATTAAGTTTGTTCTAATTTAATAATTTCCTCTTCAAATTTAAGTTCGATATTTACACTTAAGCCTAAAAGTAGAAATAATATTAGCATGTTAATCGTTTTTATTTATATAATAATGTTAATATTTATTTAATTCATAGTTGGAGTGTTCTCAAATGAAAAAGTAATCACACAACAGGTAGCTTTATAAATGGCATCATTAAGTTTGGTTGGAACAGATTCATCACCAGCATTTTTAGAATTTATAAGTCTCCCACATTCAACATCTAGAATAACAATAGACAGAGCTGTGAAATGGACATTTAATGAAGATATAGTATTATCTATATCACCATTGGAATTCTATACATCTGCAGAAAAAGCTTCCTTTCATTCATTAAGAATATAAGGTAACTTTTACTATAAAAATCAACCTTAATGGATGCTATGGTTGTAAGAAAACTATTGGTAATAACCTGTAGATTGGAGTGATAATTCTATATCTACATGTGGAGGTATAAGTATGTTAGGTGGTTTTGGTAAGTTTGCAGGAGGAGAAGTCTAAAAAACATTTGTTGAATTACCTTAACATAGTAAAGTGAGAATAGTAGCGAATTATCATTTTATAGATGGTTGGGGAGGAGAAACGGGATTTTTAAGAGCAAGTATAGGAAGGATGGATGGAATGGAGTATGTTTGGACAGAAAAATATGATTACTCCAAAGTTAAGAACGGTATTTCTGTATGTGGAAGTAGATATCCCGAAGGGAAATTGACCTCTGTTATTGATGTCTCATTCCCACACACAAAGGATACTATTAAGTTAGGTTTTGGAAGCACCTTAGATAATGATCCGCTTGAGAATTCATTCGGAATGTCAAATTTGTAGATATATTTGATCTGATCTTATAATTAATTTATTTATTTTGTGACATTTTCACAAATGATAATTAGAAGATGTTCAATTTCTAATTCTACATCTCAAAGATCACAATCTTAAAAGTATTAACTTTGTATATTCTTATGTAGAATGTCAGAAAATGAATAATGCAATAGTAATTCTCACTTCTCGACATGCTGCAGTAATACTTCGTCTGAAATTGATGAGATGGATGACCCTTTGAATTATGCTTCATTCAATGATTTTGAGTCCATCTTACCAATTGCCATAAATGGAGTCAAAATATAAAGAGTGACTTGGGATCTCTTCTCTGCACCTCCAAATGTATATTCTCAATGGAAGGCACATTGCTTTTGGACTGTAGGCTATACATATGATATTGCCATGAAAAAAATGAAACAAAGCAACAACATTAGGTATAAATTGACTATCAATGCTTGGTGTTGTTTGAACAGTAAATCATGGGTTAAGAATAAATGGGATCGTTTATTGGAACATGAAACTGGTCATTATCTAATTGGATGTTTATGCGCATTAGAGTTCAAATCTAGGTTTTATTTACATAATCTAATGTAGAGCTGACAAATCTAAATTCACTAAGAATTATCGACTCGAATCCACAAAGATCTTTCAAGATACTTTCTAAGAATATTTGTCATTAGAAAGGAAGTATGATGAAGAAACCAATCATAGTCAAAACATTAGCAGATAGAAGGAGTGGAATGAATTCATCATAAAGGAATTACAAAAATACTGATTTATTATTATAATTAATTTATCTAAAAATCAATATGGGTTGTTGTGGAACAAAAGAATGTATTATTTCTACTTATTTTTTAAGAACAATCCAAAATTGAGAATTCAAAAAAATAACCACCAGGCTAAATTAAACCATCTGAAGTAATATTCAATTTTTCTATTTTAGGTAGTTGTATAGCCAAGCAAATCTGGAACAAAAAGAGACTATAAAAAAGGTGATCTTATTGGGAAAGGAGCTTTTTCTGAAGTTTATCAAGCATTAGATAATAAGACTGGGAAAATTTTAGCAATCAAGACTGTTAAATTATAAGGAGAAAAGGACTAAGTATAACATTAATTAAAATTTAGATTCTTAGAACCATAAATGCCTTAAAGGCAGAAATCAAACTCTTAAAAAAGTTATAGCACAAAAATATCATTAAATTTTATTTTACAGAAATCAGCCCAGATCAAACTTATGTTGATATAGCTTTAGAATATATTGCTTAGGGATCTCTCAGAAAGGTTATTAACAAGGTTAGACTTGATGAACCTAATGTTAGAATCTATGCTAGATAAATCTTAGAAGGAATTTAATACCTTCATCAAAATAAAGTTATTCATAGAGACATAAAGGCTGCTAATATTTTAGTTGATAGCGATGGGACAATTAAATTATCTGATTTTGGAACATCCAAAGTTATAGAGTCTGAAGAAAATTTAATCTTATAAAATAAATCTTTAAAAGGAACACCCTATTGGATGGCTCCTGAAGTATGTTAATTAAAGGCTGCATCTTTCGAATCTGACATATGGTCTTTTGGAGGTGTAGTTATAGAAATGATTGGGGGTTTGCCTCCTTATGCTGACAAATATGGAGCAGATATTGATGCTTATGAATTAATCAAAAAAATTGCTTAAGAAGAAAAACCAAATTATCCTCCGCAAACATCAATATTAGCTAAAGAATTTTTAGACTCTATCTTTGTTGCAGCTCATCTTAGACCTTCAGCTAAAAAATTACTATAGCATCCATATGTACAAATTCCTGATATGTAAACTGATAGTGAAGAAGTGGGATTAAAATAATCTCTTGATGTGGTTCCAACTAAACGTTCTATTGTTGGTGCTAATAATAATGGAAGTGTTTTAGATAAACCAATTAATTCAACTTACATACAACAATAGTAACTATAAAAACAAAGAATTGATGAATAAAGGCTGTAAAAGTATATATCTTTGATTATTTAGATAGATAGAGAGAATGGGAGTTAGCACTTAAAGAAGAATTAAGAAGAAAATCATAACAAAATACATGAGTATATTTTTTTTTAATTTAACTCACTACTAAATGATCATAATTTTGAAATATTATCTATTATTTTTTTTCATCTACAATAGATTTGACTTTCAATAAAGAGAATATCATCATTCAATAAAATAATTCTAAATTTATAATTTTGCAAATATATTTACATAAAATATTCAATTCTTCAGTAATCATATACTATTTGCAATATGAACAATTCACTAATTTTAGACATTGAATTATTGTTTGCTAAATAGAATATTTTCTTAATTTGTAAATTAAATTTATTCAAGAAAATTTCTATTTTCTTTTTTTAATCCAAATATTTGATTTAAATATTATATAAATTATAAAAAAATCAAATAATGCATTAGAATTCTTTTCAATGTAATTATATTTATAGTATCCATTTTAATTCTTCAAAAAGGAAGGATGCTTTTTAAAGGATGTCTAAATATTATTGTATAATTTTTTTGAACTATTTTTACATGCTATTTATTTCTAATTTATTAGGTTTATTAATTGCTCAAAATCCTATTGGAATTTTATCCTGAGTAAATGTACCCCAAAATTAAAGATAAATAATTTTTAAACTTTGCTGAAAATAACTAAAACTTTGATACTATTTAATAATTAAAAGAACTTCAATAATTTATCTAAAATTGAAATCAAATTTATACTTCTCTTAAAAATTCAAATAAAGTTTGATTTTAGGTTACTTCTTCAATTAAAGAGAGAAATCACAATTTTTAATAGTTAATTTAGAAGAGATAAAACAAAAAATAATTATGAAATAAAGACAATTTATAATTAACTAAAAAATTCTAAATATAGAATTAAATTAAATTTATTATAAAGCATTTACAATAATATTAAGGTGATTGATAGCTTTAATTAAATATGAACTATTGATTTGGATCACTCTGTAAATGAATTATCTTATTATTTATACACATTAAAATTTCTAATACTAATTTACTTTTTGTTTGCTATCATAATATTATTTCCAGCTATATAAATAGAGAACATCAATCACTATACTAAGAAGAGGCTTGTTAGTATATCGGTAGTACGCTTGCTTTGGGTGCAAGTAGGTCGGGTTCAATTCCCGAACGAGCCCAATTTTTTTCTCATTTAATAAAATAGGATTTGTAAATTTTTTAAATTATTTACATAATTAATTGTTTCATAATTTATATTATTGAAGAAATCAAAATAGAGATAATCTGATCCAAATTATATTATTTTTTATAGAAGTGAGTTCAAATTGAAACTTATGAATTGAGATAAAGATATTTGTTTTATTGATATATATCTTCCTCAAATTTCGAGAATTTCCTTAGAAGAGAATATACCTAAAAAATATTGTCACTAAAAACACTCAATGATGATTTAATTCAAATAATTAGATAAATTAATTTATTTTGATTCTTGATGATTAATATTACAAGGTTTTATTTCATTAAATTTGTCAATACATATTTTGATCTAACAAAAATATTGAATAAGTCTAACTTAAACTAATACTAAAAACACATTTAAAATAATTTAATCATAAAAAATTAAACTAAAAATAATATATCATAAATTAAATAGCTATAAACTCCTTCTTGATATTAGAGTTTTAATTATCTGGTTATAAATGTTGAAACATAGCAAATACAGATGAAAAACTAGTTGACAATATATTTAAAAATGGGTAAAAATTCTTTGATATCTTAATTTTTATGATAATTACATCCAAAAATTGAATTCTGAATTAGAATTTTGAATTAAATAGTTAGTAATACTGATTATAAAAATTAAAAAGATTAAAGAAAAGATATTCATTCTTGTGATCTTTAACTCATAAAGATTAAGTTATTTTTGTCTTAGATTGCTGATTTTGTTATATGTATTCTTTAAAATAATTAGTAAAATGTATGAGAAAAATTTAAATCATTTTTTCTAGAAACTGAAACTTATAATTCTAGAGTTTTTACCATATAGGAAGCAATTTCAGATATATTTTTAAAACAGATTGTTTGATTTCGTCTTGAATTCTGGACCAGAATATATTTTATATTCTACAATCTATTGAAAAGTCTTTAAAGGTTGAGATTAAAGTATGAAAAAAGTAATAAAATTATCAATTGAGAAAAAAAACCTAGATATGAATTATTGAAAATTTATTATTTAAAATGAAAAAATATATTCAATTTTAAATTGTAAGATAAAATAAAATCAATTAACCTTTGAATCAATAATTCCAGTTAACAATAATGATTTATTAATTTAGATATAATTTTGTAAAAAAATATATATATTTAGCCTATAAAATTTTAAAGTAAATTACCATAATTTAAGTTTTATGTTAGTAGGGAATCAAATATTCAAATTTGTAAATTAAATATAATCTAAAATCTAATGAAAATGTTTTTGTTTTGGCATTCATTATGAAATATTGTAATAATTTTTAATAATCTTAAAATTATTTATTTATTAAATGGGAGTAGTATAAACTTGTATTAAGGAAAAGAACTCTGCTCCTCAAATAGAGTATAAAATTCCTATCATTATGAAACAAAAGAAAATCGGAAAACACCCTCATAAATAAAATATTTTGATCCCTCCACTATCATAATTGGGTGAATATCATGAATCACTTGAGCAATTAGAATTATAATTGCTAGAAAATAATATTAATTTTAGCATTCACAAAACTGCTACTTTTAATAGTAGTAGTGCAAATCGTTAATCTATTTCAATCAATCCTAGCTTAAATTTATCTTTAAACACTACAATCCCTAATACAATTCAACCATAAAATATTTAAAATTTATCTTATTAAGAGCCTCCTAATTAAAGAGAAGAGGAAGTTATTTAAAAGAAATCAATTTGCAAAGATTCTTAATTCAAGATGCGTGCAGAAGTATAAGTTGATAAAAAAGAAAATTATGCAAGAAGTCTTAGTAGTAATTCAAGAGTTTAAAGAGGAAAAAATGGTAATAATGATGAGTCTTCAATCTCATTACAAAGAGATTCAGAAACAAACACTAAAAAAAGCATTTTGAAAAATAAACAATAATTTATTACTAATTAACTTAAAAGAGGAGTAAGTTTAAGACAATAATAATAAGCAATTAATGATGATACTTAATCTCAAAGAACTTCTAAGAGTTAAAAAAGAGTTAAATTCGATCCAAAAATATTTAGAACCAAAAATACTCATTTCTTCTAATGAAATTAAAATCTTGTTTTTTTTGTTTTATTTATGTGCTTTAGTTTTATAAATAAATAAATATTGATATTATAAAATTTTATTATGAGTAAAACTACCTAATATAGTCGTAATAGTAAAAGCAAACTTCAAGATGCTATGTATTTTAAAGATTTAATATGATAGATAACAAATATCTTAATGTATTAGTACAAAGAGTTATTAGTCTGCCAATAAATTGTATTCAAATTTATTATTATAGATTGGAAGAAAAGAAGAGGAGTGCATCTATGGCTAATCATTCATATAAAAACATTTCTAAAATGATGCCAAAGGAAGATAAAAAATGTTTTTCAGTTAACTTAGAATTCCTTGAAAATTTAACGATAGAAAATCCAACTGTTTAAGAACTATTAAAATAACTCAACATAGATGATTAAAATATTGATATAAAACAAATAATTAGAGAAAATCAAGATTATTTCCATCATCTATAAAGTAAAATATTTTTTTAATAAAGAAAATTGTGCCTGCTTTAAATGTGCATGTTGCAATTGCAAGTGCAATTATGCAAATAATGCAAAATTAGTATATAAATCAGGATATAATACTTCCTATAAAAAAAGCTACTAGTTTGGGTTATCTTCATCTTCTTTTTACACACCAGAATTGAATTTAAGATATTATGAATAAAAACCAATCCAGACTCCATATATAGAAATGCAAACTTAGTAGCGAAAAGCTTTTACTGCCCATCCTATTTAGTAAAGATACAAACGATAATTCAAAAAGAATTAAGCGTCAAGATAATTTTTATCTACAACAACATATCAAGTATAAAGAAAGAACAAGAATTATAGAAAATGTATCCTGATTGGAAAGATCATGATCCAAATAGGAAGATTGATGCTCCTAAACATGTAAGTACCCATTCAGGAATTCCGATATTGACTGTTACCAGCTACACCAAAGATTACACAAAAGCTCGACCTAAGACCTCTAATCTATCTGCTTCAGAAATTAAACAAATGCAACATCAGTAATCATTTTTTAATTTTTTATAGTTAAACATATGCTCATATAAATCCTAATTACTTTGAAACTACTTATAATTCTGATTTTCAAAAACATCAACAAAGTTCATTTATTAATTCAAAAACAGAGCCTAATATTGAAGTTTATGTACCATTAAGAGGTTTATCTTATGATACTGTCAATAAAAAGGCATTTCAAAATGGACATATAATTACTGAATGCTAAGGAACTAAAATGAAAAAAATTTTAAAGTTAAGAAATCAAAGTGCTTCTATGCTTAATGCATATCTCAACGAAATATATCAAAAATCATGAAAATCATTCAATGAATGTATTAATTATTTATTGCTTAAATTTTAAATAAATTTAGTATTAATTTCTACAAATTTTTAATTCAATTAATTTAAAAAACACTTTGCTAATATTAATTTATACAATAAATTATATTATAAACTCTTTAACCGATTCTTAAAAAATTCAATTATAAACTATTTTTAATAAAAGTAACTATTCGTTCATATTAATTTTCTGCCTTTTATAAAATTCTTGGGACTTTTAAATTTTTTTATTTTATTATAATAACTAATTTAAAATTATAATAATATAATTTCATCAATTGAAAAATTCCTAGAGGACTTTATTTTCACTTTGGAGTTTACGAAAATAATATTTATTTCATATGGTTAATCTATCTAATTGCCATAAAAGATTTTGATAATTTCAATTTTATACTAAACCTATTAAATTGTTCATCATTTTAAATTTTAGCATTAAATATTCATAATTGAATTACTTTAAGACCTAAAATTTTAATAGCATTTAATATAATTAATATAATATTCAAAATTTTTGCTAAGAAATACTATTTTTTGAATAGATAATTAAATATTTGTTCAGTTATATATTTAATTATTTAAGGCTTATCTTATTGAAGTAAAACAACTTATATAGTAATTAGTATGCATACAATATAATCTAATCTAATCCAATTTGTTTAATTTTTATTAAATTAAAATTCTATATTTGTAGTAAAAACATGATTTTAGATGATAGTATCAATTTCAATCGGAATTAATTAAGTAGCTTAAATACATTTCAAATTGTATTTTAATCTATTCTTGACCATAAAATATAATTATCTAATAGCTTTGTTGATTTTAGTGTTTTTACAAAAAAGTGATTATGCTTCATCTATAGCAGCAGGTTTTATTATGTAAATTCATTAAATTAATGATGGTTCAATTTTGTACTTGTTTAACAAGGCTTTTTATGAAATAACTATTTAGAGAAACCTGCAGCATTAAGCTGACCAGAAAAAAGATCTCCTGATTTACTAATCTTATTCCCAAATAATTATATCTCTTTTAAACAAAAGAAGAGTAAATTCTCTTTTATCCACTCCTACTTTAATACCTAAATTGTTTTTATTTGTACTAGCAATATATTCAACAAAATTCAATTGCAAAATCGTCATAATAATGTTCAAGTAAATTAGGTTAAGGATAGAAATAATTTAAATAATTTTCTACTGCATTTAAAGGATTTGAAGCTGTTTTATGTATTTATGATTAATTCAGAAAATAGTTTAAGTTTTTACTAATTCATAAGTTAAAATAAATAAATAATTTGGAGAATTATGAAGTAAACGACACTTTAAAGATTCTTAACTTCATCAAAAAAAAAGAATGAAACAATAAATACCAATAGTGATGAAGTCTCAAACACAATTAATTTATTAAAATAAAGAAAGATTAATATTGAATATGTTAAATAGGCTACTTAAATTAATCCTAAAGAGGAACTAGAAGACAAAAAAGAGAACAATAACGAGTATGTAAAATAAAGCCAATATTAATTCAATTATTTAAAAAGAAATACTTCTTTAGATAGTAATTAAGAATAAGAAAATATAAAAGTAAATTATGATGATTTCAAAATTGATAAATTTTCTTTTGTAAATTATTAGGAGAAAAATAAAGAGAAAAAATCTTCAGGTGTTTTTATAAAATAGGATAATTTTAAAACTTAACAAAAACCAAAAAGTTTTGATGATTATAAATTCGATAAAACTTTAAAGTAAACATCTAAATTAGAAGATGATGAAATAGACTATTCTTAAGACAATAAATAAGCTAACGTAGATTTCAAGCATGCAACAGATAAATTAAATGTTTACAAAGAGTTTGATGATATAACTCCTAAATGGGCAGTTATTGGTCAATCAAGAGATAAAAGTGGTAAATTACATGGAACCTAAGAAGCAGATCCATCTACTCTCTTAATACCTTAAAATGAATACAATAAATTAACCAAATGTATGCAACAGTATTGGAAGTATAAAAGTGAAAATTTTGATAAAATTATTTTTTTTAAGCTAGGAAAATTCTATGAATTATTTTATGAAGATGCTTATATTGGTAATAAATATTTAGATTTGAATTGGATGGGGAAGAAAATGTAATTAAAAGTTTAATCATTATAGGCATACAGGATTCCCTGAAAAAGCAGTTCATAAATATAAATCACAATTGTTAGAATATGGATACAAAGTTGTTATAGTTGATCAAACAGAAACACCTGAGTAAATGAATTAAAGAGTAGCTTAAAATAAGAAAAATGGATCAGGAAACACTGATAAAATAGTCTAGAGATAAATTAGTGAAATATTGACCAAAGGAACATATTTATATGAAGAAGGAGAATCATAATTGAATCTTGATGAAAGAGTTTTGCTTGTTATAAGAAAGAAAGTATTGTCTAATTAAATGGAAGAATATGGAATAGCCATTTTTGAAAGATAAACAAATACTATATCTCTTACATTTATTCAAAATCATGATAAAAATTATGACTCTCTTAAAACACTCTTGCTTCACATGAGACCGATCGAAACTGTTATTGATTCTAATAACTTACCTTCTTATGATCCCATAGTAAAAATGATATAGGGTTCTGTTGTTAAGAGTGTTATTTCAAATCTAACAGCATTGAAAGATAATTGGGATGATAAAAAGGCATTATTTAGAATCGAACAGTATTATAAAGATGAAATTCCTTCAGCTATTAAATTTTATAAGAATAATCAAATTGTATTATAAGCCTTAAATGGATTATTTAGCTATTTATTTTAAATCTTAATTTTAGATCGAGTTTTAGGGTGTGCAAAATTCAAATTATATGACGAAGAATTTTCTCTATAGTAAAGCATGATTTTAGATAGCCAAGCAATAGTAATTTATATGTTCAATTATAATAGTATCATTTGGAAATCTTATAAACAACTATAGCGGTAGATAAAAAAGATTATTCTTTGTTCGGCGTGATAAATAAAACAGTCACTCCTGGAGGACATAGACTATTAAGAAGATGGCTTTGTGCTCCTCTTTATTAAATTGATTAAATTAGAGAGAGATAAACTATGGTTTGCGACATAAGTAAATTTAGAAAGGAAAGAGATATATTTAGATAAAATATAAAAAAGTTTCCAGATTTTGAAAGAAGATGCAGTAGAATTTATGAATACTCAATTAAAACTGAAAGTAAAGCAGTATTTTATGAAAATTTATCTGAATAACGCCTAAAAGAATTTAAAACTCTGACTAAAACATTAAGACAGGCATAAGATGAATTAACATATTTTGGTTTACTTAAAATTAATTTTGTAAGTGATAGATTAAGATAAATGTTAACTTTATAGGCTAATAGAGGCTTATTACCTAATGTTAAAGAACAATTAGATGAATTCGAATAATATATTGTATGGGAAAAAGAAAAAGATTAAGAAGTTCCAAAGCCTGTTCAAGGAATCTTAGAAAGCTATGATCAATCTGTAGCAGAAGTCGAATTTGTTCAACAATAATTAGAAGATTATCTTTAATAAATAAAAAAACGTTTCTTTAAGAATGACTGTAACATTTAATATGTACATAAGAAGGTAGAATGACTATGCCAAAATTTACAACTGAAAAAATAAAATTAGTTATTAAAGAAGGAAAACATCCATGTCTAACCAATATTAATTTTGTTCCCAATTCTATAGATATGGGAGAGAAACTTTGTAAATTTTAATTATTGACTGGCCCAAATATGGGAGGTAAAAGCACTACTTTAAGAATGATTTGTATCCTTGCAATATTAGCCTAACTAGGATGTTCAGTTCCTTGTGAAGAAATGGAACTTTCTCCTATAGATAGAATATTTACTAGAATAGGAGCGAAAGATTTCTTAATGGAAGGGAAATCTACATTTTATGTTGAATTAGAAGAAACTTTAACTCCATTAAAACATGGAACAAAAAACTCTTTATTTATTACTGATGAATTAGGTAGAGGAACTTCTACATATGATGGTGTAGCTATAGCTTCTGCTGTTATGCATTATCTTATTAATAAAATTCAATGTAGAGTGATCTTTGCAACTCATTTTAGGATATTAGTTGAGGAGGCTAAATTAATTAATGACATAACAAATGTTCATATGGCTTGTTATATTTAGAATGGGAAAGTCATATTTCTTTATAGATTGAAAGAGGGAGTATGTGAAGCTTCTTTTGGAATTAACGTAGCTAGAGTTGTAGGAATTAACAATTCAATAATATAAAGAGCTCAAGAAATGACAAGCTTTTTTGAAAAAAAAATGCAAAAGAACACAGAACAAACTCTATAACAATTTAATTAAATGATAAAAGAATATGGAATTATTTGAATATTAAAGATAGTTAGTATTATATTTATACTATTATATATTATTATTATTTCTAATCTCATATTTAAAACAGTTTGAGTTTCAAAAAAATATTTAATTATTCCAAGAAAACTAATATAAGCATTATTAAAGTTCAAAATTAAATAATTTCATATGTTTATAAAAATTAACAGTAAAAAATATTAAGACTAGCTCTTATCAATTTTTGACTTAATATTTTTATTTTGATAAAAAAATATGCATAAGCATCTTTTTAATTTTTATCAATTTAAATCAAATGCTCAATTATTATAAGTAAATTTCTTAATTATAAGAAAATAATATAAATAAATCATCTAAATAGACCTCCTTTTTTCTTTTGATTCATTTAACTTACTATAGTTTAGAATTTATTTCTTTCTTGATCTGTAAGTTCTAACATATTAGATAGGATTTGAAAGTATCCATCTGTTTCTTAAGCCCTTAAAAATAATAATTAATATTTACTAATGTTGAAGTGAAACCAGAAAGGATTAAAGTAACTATTTGATTTATAATTTCAAAGATTTAGTATCTGTTTAATCAATTGTTTATTAAAGTCTATAATTTTCTCTTTTTAAATCAGATATCTTCTTAACCATTTTTTCTTCTTCCTCTTAATAATCAATTAAATTGTTTTTATATATCTCAATTTCTTATTTATATTTTTCAATATCTTATTATAAATCATAAAATTTAGTATTGTTGTTTTCATTTTGTTACTAGAATTATTGTGCTAATTAATTTTAAGCATCTTTTATTTATAGACTACTTTTTGTATGTCCACTTTAAATAGTAGGATCAATTATGGTTGCATTATTGATGGAACTATGCTCAAAATTTCTTATCTCTTAATTGTCTATTGAACTTAAATCAAGACTTTAATTAGCACTTTCATTCCATTTTTATTCTAATTTATCTTTTAAATCTTAAAGTTATAATCTAAGATAATTATTTTCAACAGAGACTTTATCATACTAATCCTTTTTTTATTTTAATTCTTATTAAAATGAATCCCTTTCTTATAATGCATTTTTCAATACATCTTTAAAATGAACCATCATATCAGGATTTTCATTATTGATAGTTAAAGTTTGTGAAAACATTTCATCATATTATTATTACTACTATTATAATAATTTTTTTAATTTTTAAATTTCTAGCTCATTTGCTTATTCCGACTCTTCATTTTAATTCTACAAAAGTTAAATCTTTTTCATAAACTGCTAAGTTATATATCTTATTTTATCTAAACAGAATTCTTTAGTATTTTTAATTGTCTCGCTAATTTCTTTATTTAAAATAGGATAATCTTGAATAACCTTTTGAATTTGTTCTATTTTATTGTTTTATTTTTAAAATTTAATATCTTTTTTCATTAAGATTTCTTCATATTCCTTTAATTTCTTTCTAAGAATTTCATTATCATTTTAAATTTGATTTAATTTAATTCCTTTTTCTTCTAATTATAAATTCTAATTATAAACATTTTCTTTCAAATTTCTAATTGATTCTTCTTTTTCAGAACAATAAACCTAAAATCTTTATGCCTAATCTTTGAGATTTTCAATTTTATCATTAAGATCTTCAATATCATTATTTAAATTTTCAATTTCTTAAAGATTTTTTTTTTATGCTAATTAAAGTTATTGTATCTCTTCATCTTTTGATGATAGTTTATCCAATATTTATTAACTAAATTATTTCTCTTTAATTAATTATTGTTCTTATTTTTATAATTTTATATAAATGTCCTATGTTTTAATCTCCTATCCAGATAATAAATTCTTATTTTATTCCTTAAGTGATTAGATTTATTCTTATTAATGATCTATTGTAACTTAAAAGCTTGCCTAGATTTAATTAATCATAGTTTATTATTTCTGTTTTTACTACTCCAACTACTATATTTCATTTTTGAGAGTAGGAATCAATTTACACTTTTCACTTAATAATTCAATTGTACTGTTTCTCTCTTATATTTGACCTTGATATAATAAATTTTAACTTTCCAATCTCTAAATCTCTTCTTTCAATTCTAAATTAACTTATTGTTATTATTACAATTTTTAAATAGTTTCTTAGAGTTGATTTTTTAAATCACTTCTATCATTTGATAAAGATTGAATTTCTTATTTTCTATTTTCATCAGCAAATACCATATTCTCTTATTCAGATATTAATTATTAAATTTTATCTTTAAAGTTTTTGATTACTGCATCTTAATATTGTTACATTTAATTTAGATGTTTATAAATTTATGGATTGATTTTTACTTATCCTCTTAACATATCATCTAATTCTTAATGTTAATTTTTTAATTATGATATTTAAGAATTGATAACAATTAACTTTCTTATAACTTTTATTAATATTCCTTTGTAAGTTTCATTAAACTTACTCAACTAACCTTAGATTAATTTAGTTGAGTGTTATTATTACCTCTTGCATTTACCAAATTCAAGTAAAATCAAACGCAACTTCTTTTTTGCATTTTCTATCTTCAAATTTTAATTCACTTATTAAGATGATAATTCAGTCTCCAAATTTTCTATTTTTTATAAGTATTTAAATTACTCACCTTTAACAAAAATTTCAAATTTCTAATAACTTTATTACGACTACTCCAACCTCTATTGTAAATCCTTTATAATATTTGTACCCTCATTCAATTAAATTTTCTAGGAATCTATATCCGTATTTAATTAAGAGATCCTCTCATCTTAAAGTTTAAGCTATTCGTTTTTCTGTATTATTTCTGATTCTAATTAAATTTTATCTTCCTTGAATCTAACTAATTCTTACTACAACTATTTTAATTCATTTTATTTTATTTCTTCTATCTAATTTCTCTTTATCGCTTCTTCATTATGATTTTAGAGTTAAGAAATTAGCTCATTATTCTCTGATTAAATTCTTATCAAACCATCATCAAGTTCTTTCTTTTTATTTTAAAATTCTTAAACTTCTATTTCCTAATTTTAAATTTTTTTAACTAATAAATCATTTGTGTTTTCTAACTCTTTTTACTTCTATCTAGTTTCATTTAATTCCTATTTGGCCAATTAAATTTCATTTTGTAATTCCTAACCTTATTTAACTTTATCATTCAATAAAAGTATATTCTCTTTTTATTCTTTTATTTCTTCCACTTAAGCCTTGAATTTCTCATCATATTCTAATATTAGTTTATTCTTTTTCCTGATATCATCAGTGATAGTTTCAAGATTGGATGTCAATCTTTTTAACTCACTTTCAAATTATAAGTTTTCTTATTTGAAAGTTTAGATTACATTCTAATAATCTAGAATTTAATCTATATATTATTATTTTTCTAGTTCTAAACTTTTTTAATTTTATTCCAAAGATAAAATATTTTATTGGAATTATATCTTTTGCTCTTTTATTTCAGTATTATAATTATCTAATTATTGATTAGTTTAGTCGAAATTCTTTTATAATGTTTCTTTCTCATCTTCAAGTTAAACTATTTATTTTTATAATTTTTCAACTTAATTTTATAACTGCTAAATTTAATTATTTAACTCTTAAACCTTCTAATTATTTATTGACTCTAATTCGCTAACAACCATTTTTTAATTTGACTCTGCTTCCTTTGCTTCTTTTAGTTAGGTTTATAAATAAAGATTACTTGCTTAATTTAAAGAAAGTTGCTCTTTCATCATATCCAGCTCTTGAGTTAGTGATTACGTCTGAATTAATCTATTTTATAATTCATCTTACTTGTAAGAACTTTCTTCTAATGACTTATCCAATGATTACTATAAAGTTTATATATTAGTAGTTAATTGACAATTACTTTATTTTAATTTAAAAATTTCCTCTTTCAATTCCTTAATTTCTAAATTTTTCATTTCACATTCTTAAATATATTATGCAACTTATTATTAATGTTATTATTCTTAAATTTGTAATTTTTAATTAGTATCATTTAAAATTAAATTTATTTCCAAATATCTCTTTTGTTCATTTGATAATTTTAATTCTTTGTCTTCTATTTAAGATTTTTATTCTTCAAGCCTTAATTAGAGTTCTTATATTTATAAATCTTTTTGATTATTTAATATATTAAATTCTTCTATGTGAGTTAATTGTAGTTACAAATTTCTTTATAATTCTTAAAGATTCATATTTAATTATATATTTTAATTTTTATCTAATAATTTTTAGTTCTCTAATTCTTATACATTCTTATTAAGATTTTCATTCAACTAAATATATTTTGATATTTAAATTTCAAATTATTATATTCTTTGATTTTATTGTTAAATATTTAATTCCAATTACTACTCATTAGCTAAAGTAGTTTCATTAATCTTTTATACTATTTCATTTTATAATTATTAGATTTAATGTGATTGTGTTTTATTCTAACTTTTCTCAGCTAATAAGTCTTCATTTAATTTCTTATTTTCTTACTTTAAATTTTCAAATTATTATTCCTTATCTTCTAATTGTTTTTACATTAGAAGTTAATGTATTTAATTTTCGTTTAAACTTTCTTTTAATTACTTCTCATTTTCATTTTTGTTTTTAATAATCTCTTTTAATGAACTTATATCTTCATTTTAACTCTAAATTTATAATTTTATATTTTTCAATTCCAAAGATTATTAAAATAAAAGTTATTCCAACTATTCATTTTTGATTTTTAAATCTTCAGATGATTAAATATACTCATTCAATTCCAACTCTTTTCTATCTATTTATGATTCAAATTCATCTATTTAAGAATTCAATTTCTATAATTAAATCTTTTATCTTTAGTTTTTAGCTTATTCTTATTCAATTTAAGATTTCAAAATTTAGGATTAATTATTTTAAGTTTCTAGTTCTTCTTTAATTTATTAATTGATATTTTACCATTACTAATTCTTCTCATCTAATTATACATTTTCTTATTTAAGTTTAAATATTTCATCTTAAAGGTTTTATATAAATATTTAACTTTATTCATATGTTTCTTTCAAACTCTCTAATTATAATTTTTAGTCATATATTTATGACTAATAAGTTTCATTTATATTTTCCAAATCTTTTTATTTTAATTCTGATTCTTCAATATTCTAATTGCAAAATAAATTAATTTACTCTTACTATTACTATTAAAATTAAATTAAATTTTATTCCTTTAAAATAATTTGTTTTTATAACTTTTAATTTTCTTAAAAGATAATTTCATAATCCTAACTCAAATCTTTCAATTATTGTTTTAGTCTTTCATAATCTTCACAAACATTCAATAACCCTTCTTTTTTATTTTCAATCGAAATTTATAATTCATTAACTTATTTTTTTAATTTTTCATTTATTTATTATTCCTCCAATAATGTATCATTTAAAGATTTAAATTTTATTTCATATCTTTTAGCTTCATCAAACTATTCTTACAAGGTACTTTTCTCTTGTATTACCTTACTTAAATCAGATTTAATTTTATTTAATTCTAATTAATTAGCCGAAAGTATTTCTAATTATTCTTAAAACTACTTATAATCAATTTGTAGTTTGCTTTTTTCTGCTTAATATTATTCATTTAAGTGATTTTATCTATTTAAATCTAATTAAATTTGCTGATTTAAGGTTTTAAGTTCTTCATTCTCTTATTAAAGTTTATTAGTAAGCTAAACTTCTTAATCATATTTAATAGAATCTATTTACGCTTATTGCTTGTAGTTTTTTATATCATCCTCTTTCTGATGTAAAATCTAATTTATTTATTTTAATTGCTATTTTATTTCGTTTAATTCTATTTACTTTTGATTGTTTTGTTCGATTGAAATATTAAATGCCTTTTCTTAAGTTTTTTATTATTACTGGGAATCAGACAATTTGTTTTCCAATTATGTAATCTAAATTTAGTTAACTTTATTGCTTTATTCCAACTTTTAATTGCTTTAATCTAACATTTAATTCAAAGTATCAATTTGTCTTTTCAGATTTGAAATTTCAATTTAATTTTCATCATGTTTAGATTATAACTTGATGTTCTATTACTACATTTCAAATAATTATTGATTAACATTATTTAATTCTTAAATTAGACAATTAATTTAGGATGAATAATCTTCTTTCTATTTTTTTATCTAATCTATGGATTAATTTTAAATTTATTAGATAATTTTAATTATATACTATTTATATTATCCCAAAGAAGTTTAAATTTCTTATTATGTATTTTTAAAATTGTTACTTTATTCTATGACTTACTTAAAAAATTAATTATGCTTTTTTAGATATGAAAAGTATAATTTTTATTTTTGATCTATTTATTAAATCATCTTTTATTCCTACTCCTTAACAGCATATGATTATTATTTTTTCTACAAAAATGAGGTTTACAATATTTATTCCAATTCATTAATTTATGAGATATCAAAATGACTCATCATTTTCAGATTTTGAAACTCTATTTTCATTCTTTTTAATTCTTGAACTATGTTTTTTAATGAGCTAAATGATTTTTATTTGATTTAGTTAATTTAATTCTCTAATTCTTTATTCTTATTTTTTGATTGATTAAATTATTCTCTTAATTTACGATACTATTATTCATTCTATTATTAATTTTTTATGGTTTCTTCAAGATGCTTTTACTCTAATTATTATTGAACTTATGTTATTTCTTTTTATTTTTATAAAACAAATATATTAAGTTAATCTTCTTTTTAAGCTAGCAATTATTTACTATTCTAAATTTCTTTATTTAATTATTAAATTTGTTTTGAATTTTCAAGAGCTATGCTATTTTAATTTTTTATCTATTCATCTAATTCTGTTTATTTTCTTTCTAATTCAAAAATTTTTGATTATTAAATTTAATTTTGCTATTTCGATTCATTTAATAATTTATGACTATCCATAAACTTTATCAATTAGTTATTTAATTTTTCTATCATAGTATTCTTAGCTTAAATTTCTTATTTGTGTTGTTGTTCTTTATTTTTAAGTTACTCCTCAAGAAGTTTGAATTATGGTTATAAATCAGATTTCTCAGTTTTAATTTGATTTTAAATCTCTTCTTTCTCCTTCTTTATAATTTCTTTATCTTAATTTAATTATTATATAATCTTTTTTTATTCTTCAACCTTAGAATATTAAAATCTATACTTTTTTAGCTAATTAATCATCATATCCATTCTTTTCTAAAAGCTTTTTATATTTCTTAACTTTATCCTCCAAAGTCTAGAATTATTTTTCCATATAAATAGCATAATCTATTACAGATTTTTCTTATGTTTTATTCTCTTCAATTTACTCTCCGTTTTTTTACTTCTCTCTTGCTTTTTTTAGTTCATCCTCTTTATGTTTAAGAGTCTACAAAAGTTCTTTGATATGTTTTTTGAGTGCTTAATTTTTAGAATTTAACTCATCTGTTCCTAATTTTAATTCCTTAAAACTTAAATTCAAGAAATTAAGCTAAAATAGTAAAACCAAAAATTATACATCTTCTACTAATTGTTTATTTTTTTCTATCAATTATTGCATTTCCATTGATGAGGTAGATTATATTTTAGGCTTGGGTGGTGATGTTTCTCTAGATTTATAATCGGATTGCAATTAAGACAGTAATTCTTAATTTCTCATGTTAACTGTCTCTAGAAGATTGTTCAATTTATTTAATCCTTCTCGAGACTTCATTTTAATTTTAATAATAAAAATATATTTTGAAAGATCATATTCATTATAAATAATTTCATATAGAATTATAATATCTAAAATTAAATTCTCATTTTGAAATTGGGAACTTTTAGTTAGTTTAGAAGAGTGTTGTAAATAATAAATGATATAAATTTTGTTATATAAGAATTATCATAAAATATTATTTAATGAAACTCAGAAAATTAGGGTAATGGAAAATTAAATTAAATTTATTAAAGACATCTCTATTGTTCCAAATAAAAACGGATTATTAATATTAAAATGTACAAAGAAATGTTTATGATGTTGCTATTAATCAACTTGTCATTAGAATTTAAGACTGCAGTTAAAACACAAATAACTCCTTTAGAAACAATTTTAGGAATTGATCCATCAGGATGGACTTGTGAAAATCCATCATATAAAGAGTAATTAGGAGCTGAGCATGATATAGAATAATGGATTGATATAGTGAAGCATAAAGATGGATTTGATGGCGATTTGCAAGTATTAGCAATGGTTAAAGCACTTGTGGATAAAGTATTAGCTTCAGTCTAACATATTTCTGGAAGTACTTTTGTTTAAGTCAAACATATACATCATTAATTATCAAAACACTTTAAGAAGTTGGCCGAAATAGAATCATTATCATCATGGTATGATATTAATGATATATTGGGGTATGTGGAAGTGTTAAATAAAGCAAAAAGTAATTAACATTTAATAAAACATTAGGTGACGAAGATAAACTATAACTAGCAACGATGATCGCAGCTAAGATATCAGAACTCATTCAATAAATAACAGAGATTTAATTATAATTAAATTCAATCCCTATTGAAATTGATGATTTATATGATTTATCTACTAGAGTAAATCAAAAGACATCAGCATGTAAGGATGTTTGGGCACCATATTTGGAAGCTGATGCAAAAGCTGAAGAAGAAAAGAAGAGAGTTGAATAAGAATAAGAAGCAGCAAAAATATAAGCAGAAGAAGAAGCCAAGTAAAAAGCCGAATAAGAAGCAGAAGAGGAAAGAAGAAAAGCAGAGGAAGCTAGAGAATTAGAAGAATTAAAAAATAGTGTATCACTTACACCTGAAGAAGCTGAAGCTTTAGATAAAGAAGCTGAACATGAATTAGAGTTAGCTGAAGAGGCAGAAATTGAAGCATAAAAATAATTAGAAAAAGCATAAGAAAGCGAAAACAATGCTGAAGCAGAGGCAGAAAGAGAAGAAAATGAAGCTAAAGAGGCAGAATAAAGGGCAGAAGCTGCTGAGTAAGCATTGTAAGAGGCTAAAAAAAATGAAGAAGAAGCTTGTGTTGATGCAGAGGAAGCCGAAAGAAGATTGAAAGCTGCTTAAGAAGCTGCAGAGGAAGCTAGAAAAAAAGTAGAAGAGGCAGAAAGATTGGCAGAAGAAGCTAGAAAAGCAAAAGAATGTCCAGATGAACCTCCCCTTGATGAACCAGTTCATGAAGAATTTTATGAAGAGGAATATTCTGATATATCAGAAGAAGAAGGATGTACTGATGATGCATTAGAAGATCTAATTGATACTTTAATTGATGCAGCAACTGGACCAAATGCATATTAACCAAGTTGTGGATATCCTGGATGTCAAGATTAACCAATAATTATTGTTGTTGAAGATGATGAAGATGAACCATAACCTAAACCTGAACCTGAACCATAGCCTGAACCTGAGCCAGAGCCTTAAAAAGAAGAAGAGATTGTTCCAGAAGAAGAAATAGAAACTGAACCTACTCCAGATGATGATAAGACATTCGAGGAAGAATAAAAGGTTGAAGAAGAACATACTGTAGAAGAGATTGTAGAAGAGATTGTAGAAGAGATTGTTGAAGAAATTGTGGAAGAAATTGTTGAAGAAGAAGAAGAAGAAGAAGATGATGATTTTGGTAGATTAGAATATCCAGTAGATCCTCCTGAAGAAATACAATATTTAATATATAAATCAGATGATAAACATGTTAATACTCAAATATAAGAATCATCTAAATGGGAAATTGAAGTTAATCATGGACCTGATACCAGAATCAAAGGATCTGCCGAATATAGTTACGGATTATGGACATACTTTAGATATAATGGAGCCACTAAGATTTCAGAAAAGAAAGAAGTGTTAGCAGTTGGAGGTTTGAGTGGAGATGGATCAAGCAGACTTGTGACTCTTATTGGAGAGGGATTTTATAACTTCCAAGTATTTGATGGAGATTCTATTACACAATAATAAGTGGATTATGGTAAATATTTGGATGCAGAATGGATTTATATTTATTTTGGATATAAAGAAGGAAGAGCAAATGGTTATGTCTATTGGGCAAGAACTTAGGTAATTAAAAGCGTAACATTTACAATCACTTATCAAACTATCGTTAATACAATAAAGTTTTCATCAGGTTTGTGGACAGGCTACAAGGGTTTTAATGGAATCATTACTAATATTAGAGTTGTATTAAATAAGGATTCTTTTATTGAAGATGAAATAATAATGAAGAATGCAATTGAATCTGAATACCCTGTTCCAAGTGAAACAGATTTGGATTATATAGAAAATTAATATTATGAAAAAGTTGAATATGAAGGATTAATCACTGAACCTAGATTACATTGGGACTTAGATAGATATCGAGAATACTCTTTCTCTACATGGTTTAGATATGTTCGAAGAGTTGATAAAGTTGATTAACTTATTTTTAGATTAACATCTAATGAGCCTGATTCTGGAGAAGTAGCTCATGGTGATAATGTTCTTTCTTTATGGTAAACTGATTAGATTGAATATCAATTCAAAACATATACAGTAGAGAATTTAGATAAATTTAGCAATATAGTTGAAAATGTTAATATAAATCAAGAATCACAATAATTATGGACATATGCTTATTTTGGTTATAATAATGAAGATTTGTAATTTTATATTGAATGGCCGGATAGTTCAGCAACTAAATAATTTAAGGGATGGCATATTGTTGCAAAATATTGGGCTTTATACCTAGGCTAAGATACTAAATATACATTCCATGGCAAAACTGCTTACTCAACTTTAAGATTCGGAAAAGGTTCATGGGGAATTCCCACTGAATTTGAAGAATACAAGATAGGAAAAAGTAAATTGTGGCCAGGAGTCCAAATAAAATCTTATGATTCTAAATTGATGGCTCATACTCAAGAATCAGAATATGATACTTTATTACATGAAGAATCTGAATGGGTTACTGACGGAATTTATGAATATGGATTTGGAATGTGGACTAAATTCTTTATTACAAATCCTATTCGTATTTATGAAAAACCAGAGCGTATTTTAGTCGCCAGATTAGGGTTTAGTGATAATGATTAGGCTGAATTTGCTGTTTATATTGGAAGGGGAGATTATGAATTTTGGGCTGAATCAATGAGACCTGTATCTTATACTAAAAATTTGGATGGTTATTGGAATTACATTTATTTCAGCTATTCTAAATTATAATAGATTGCTGTTGGTTATGTTAATTTTAATAAATTGTAATAGATACAAAGAACTAAATTTGATCCATTTGATGCCAATCCTGCTAATAATTATGCTCGTTTTTATGTTGGAAATTGGAAAAACAGTTAGTTTGGATTCAACGGAAGAATGGCATCAGCTGTTGTTCGTATGGGAAGAGGTTCATTCATTTACGAAGTTGAGGAATATTTAACTTGGATGGAACCTTATAAAGTACCTGTTGATGAAGAATTAGGAACTAAAGATTATGAAATTCAAGGAGCAGAGAATAAAGATACTGAATCTTATGATACATTTGTTTATGAGCATTAATCAATTGAAACTGAGTAATATTCAGTTTATGGATGGTTTAAATATTATGGTGATTTGTCTAACACTGATGCTTAAACAATAATTAGGTTAACAAATAATGAAGTTGGTCATTTGAGTGATGCTTCTATTTTAGGAGATAGAACTCTGACAGCTATTCAATAAGGAAGTAGTATGATATTTGCTACTTATGATATTGGATTTATAGATAAAGATTATGAAGTCAATAGACATACAGAAGTGGAACTTGGTGAGTATAGAGGAATTTGGATGTATGTATGGGTTGGATATTCAAGATTTGATTAATAGGCTGGTTGGTTTTTAGGATTTCCAGATATTAGTAAAGGCGGAGTGATAAAAAAGACTCTTCATTTTTCACCAAAGTATCTAGCTGTATATTTGGGTAAAGATGGTATTAATAAAAACTTTATTGGAAAATCGAGACATGTACATGCTTGTTATGGTACTACTTAATGTTGGCATTTTGTTAATAAGGTAGAAGTAGAGGAGAACTTACCTGCTTGGATTCCTTATAAATTAAATAATTAATTTGAATTCTTTATTGAAAAAGATTAAGAAGCACTGATAGTGGCTAAGAATGAAGATCCAGCTATAGATGTAGAATTTACATAAAGTAATTTCCCTGGTTCAGATATTGAAGCCATATTTGAATATGGAATAGGAATATGGACTAGATGGTTAATGAATTATCCATTCATCTTATTAGAAAAAGCAGATTCACATTCTATCTTTAGATTTACAACTAATGCATAGTATGAGGATGCTGAGAAAAATGGAGATAGAACAATCTCAGCATTTGTTGGAAGAGGAGAATATAAGTTTAGTACTTATGATGGTGTTATTAATAAAAATGATATAAGTATTGGCAGCAAATTTGATAAAGAATTAGAAGGATATTGGAATTTCATTTACTTCTGTTACAAAAGAATTCCTACTAATCCAAAAGGTATTGGATATGTGTTCTTATCAAATGTTAATTTAGTAAAAAGAGTTGAAATAGATAATGCTAAGCATTGGCTATTAAGAGATTATGCTAGATTAGTTGTTGGCAAAAAAGAGTTTGGACATTCTGCATTCTAAGGAAAGTTGTTTGATCCAAGAGTTTTCTTAGGTAGAGGAAGTTACATAGAGACTAGTGAAGATCTAATTAATGGTTTGATTCCAAAGTTCAGAGCATATCCCCCTTATAAAGAAAAATAAGATAATGAACCTGTTTAAGTTGAGAAAGCAAAAATTACTCAAAGAGTATTCAAATCATATGAAGAGAAATACAGCGGAGTTTTTGAATACAGTGTTTATGGTTTTGCAAAAGGCAACAAATTAAGAAATGTAACTGAATGGACTACTCTTGTTAGAGTTACATAAAATACTCCAGATATATAAAAAGATAATGAGAATGCTGGAGATAGAACATTAACTATTTTCGCTGATAAAGGTAAATGGATTTATAGTACATATGATTATGGAGATTTGGAAGTAGTTGATGATGATGATGGAGCAGGTAAAAATTTATATAGATATTTATAGTCATGCATTAATTTGATATGAATAAATAATGGGGTAAATGGACATATTTTTACTTTGGATACTCATTTAAGCTAAAATAAGCATATGCTTATATAAGATTTATAGATTAAACAGAAAATTCTCATTTATTCGAAGATGTTTATCATTTTGTTCCTAACTATTTGAGTGTTTTCTTTGCTGAAGATGGCTATGGGAAAATGTTTGATGTAAAAATGTTATCTTATATCATTTACAGGGTGAAGCATTTGATTGGTATTTGGGCATTGGAGACGGCGCATTCACCACAACACCAGATCCAAAACAATGGCCAGTTGATCCTGCTCCTCCTCCTGATAGAATTCTATCAGCTCTTTTAGCTAATTAAGGATTTAATTCAGGAAGAATTGTGAAATCTTAAACCTTCTTGCAATTAGAGGGTACTGTAAATCTAGTCGAGATCAAATAAGAAGAATGATTTATTTTATTTCATTTTTAATCAATTTTAAAATTATTATTAATTATTTTGCATTATAATTATTATTTTTACTTTCTAATATAATTGAAAAATAGGTTTGTTTTAATAGAGTGAACTATAAAATAAATTAAACTAATTACTTTAAACAATAATTGAAAGTATTAATTGATAATAAAATTCAAAAAGAATCCTTTAAATTTTATTGTTAAAGATTTGAAATCTGTTAAAATTATTCAAAAATTACGTTATTATAGATGATTATCGTAGTTCCATAAATTACTTTTAACTATCATTTTAATATATCAAATAATAAAAAAAAGTAGAAAATAATTAAAGATATTAAAAAATTGTTATGTTGTTAATTATATTTAATACGAAATTTATTATTAATAAATTATAATAAATAAATAATCTTTCAGTTGTCTAAGACTAAATTTCCGCATGTTGAAGCTTGTTACTCCAATGATCGAAAACCATCCCGATAACCATTTTCAATTCCCCATGCAATATTTCCAATAATATTTAATGCAACAATTGCAAAGTCAATATAAAAAATAATATGTCCTATTTTAAATCTCTCTAACAATCTGTAACCGTAAAATGTAAAAGTCAATACTGACAAAACCTATTAAAATCTTTATAAATTTAATACTCCTAATGCATAAAAAAAGAATTATTCTCCAATAGTTAAACCTTAACTCTAAGATGCGCCAACTAGAAAATTAGTAAATACTTAAATGCAAATTAAAAAGTAACAATAATTAGCTGTTGCTCCTGCTACTGCTGCAATTAATTTAAATTAAACCATAGTTACAACCATTGTTAAGCCTGCTGCCATACCTACAAAACCAGCAACAAATCCAGTTACAAATCCTGCTAAGTATACAAAAAAGAATTTCCTAATGGGTGTAAAGTAACGTTCATGAGGATAAAAGTTTACAGTATCTTTTAATAATTCTTTTTTTCTCATAAAAAAGTAAACTGAACTTGTTATCAAGAAATTTACTCCAACTAATAATAGAACCATATAGAAATTCCATGGTTCGCAAGGGCCTTTATCTCTATATTAATTATCTAGATCGCCCTCAGGAAAGAAATATGGAGAATATTAATAAGGAGAACTTCTCAATAATAATAGAAGCTAATGATATTTTAAATTTTTACTTCGTTAATTACAAAATTACCTAGTGTAATTATTATTGGTACTAATGGAAATCTTTAACATTATTCTGCGTAAAGCTCTTTATATAATCTAGCTTAAGATTCAGTATATTCATTCTGATTTTGAATCTACTATTAAGATACAGTTAGAAGAGCTGATTCCTTAATAATATCACTATTCTAATCCTTTACATCTTCCAATTCATTCTACCTTTTAGCATAATATATTAAGACTGGCGAAATTCCTAAAAAAAATAATATTTAGAATGAAAGTGATGGTAGTAACGGTAGGAAGTTTGATAAGTCACTTCCTAAACACAAACCTAATGGAATAGCTAAAGTATATATTATTGCTATGTCATAATTAATAACTGGTCGTTCTGGCACATCTGGATGACTATTTTTATTATTCTGCAATATTACTTCTATAGAAATATAAACCCCATATTCACTATTTAAGCACTTATCATAAGGCAAGCAGTAATGTCTCCTGCGATACTTGCATCGAAATTGAGAATTGCTTGAAGAAATGGACGCTTCACTATTCCTCCTAAAAAAATTATAAAATAAATATACCTCCCAAAGCCCCTAAGCTGGCTATTCCTAGCACAGGTACAATCAAAATATAAACGAAAACAGTAACAAAATTTGGCTCTAATATTTTCATTCGGCAACATCCTGTTGTTTCAATAAATTTTTCATTAAGTACTGTTAGACACTTGTTGTATTGACCACATCCATCAATTGAGCATCCTAAACCTCCATTAAACAAATTGAACTTAGGATCCGAACAAGAAAGCGGACTTATCATAGCAAATGTTTGAATTATAGAATAAACTCAAAAATAATATTTACTTTAATCTAATAGTCATTTACATTATAAAATATTTATATCATAATTCAAAAAATTTTATTAAATATTATAAAATTTATAACATCCTAAAAATAATTATCTAAATTCAATCTTATATAAATTTATAAGACTTAAACTAGAATTCTTCAATCATTTTAATTCTGATAATCCAAACTTTTTTCTATTCAATATTATTTAACTGAAATGTTTAATTCTTAACTAATAATATGAAACTTTATTATCTTATTTTTAATAAAAATGTTTTTTTATTTCTTTTTATTTCAGACTAACTATTTATTGTTTTTTTTAAATAAAAATTAACTTAAAGTGAAATCCCTATAATAAATTTACATAAAATAGTTAGAACATAACCATCTTTATAATAAATATGGAAATTCTATACTCAGAAAAATACATACTAAAAGCTGTATATAAATAGGATTATATTACTCATTAGAATCTAGAAGGGCCAATAAAAAATAAAACAAAAATAATTTAAGATCACTTTGCTTAAATTGGTTAAGTAGAATTATATAAGAAATAATTAATTTAGATAGGCAAGTTTTTATTTTATTGATATTTCTGATGAAAAAACTATTATGGTATAATAAATTTTATATGATACTTATAGTGAAATATGGTTCTAAAAGATAATTAGATTAAGATCTTATCAGCATTAAAATATTTATATCAACTTTATGACTGAATAAAGCAAAAAATGAGACATATTTAATAATAGTGTTATTAAACAATCATTTGGTTATGGAAGTGTTAATAAATGAACAGGATGACTAGTTTCCTTATCCTTTTACTTGATTCAAATTTGCTATAAAATTAATAAAATCTTACAACTAGATTTAGTTGGTTTAGGAAACAAATAGTTAAAATCTTTTCCAATTTATTTCTATTGTAAATCCTTTCTTTCCTCTTCCTTTCGATTTAAGGCTTTTATAAAAATTATATATACTAAATTTAAGAAGAGAGGCCATTTGATTTGCATTAAATAGTTAAAACTAAGGTATGTATGGTTTATGATAGTAACTTTTCGAGCTATTGATAAGAAAAGCTGTTTATTATTAAGATAATGGGGTTTCAATTTATTTTATAGGTGATCCATTGCTATTTGTTTACTTTTCTTTTAGTTTTTGTTGATATTCTTAATTATTTAGAAAATCTTTGTTTAATTCAACTGTTGTTTTAGATCTTTTATTTTGGATTTAACATGATTAATCATAATGATTCTATTACTTATTTTGGATCATTAGTGATAACAAACTCTATATTTTTTGAATTTCATTTTTATAACATTACATTTATTACTTTAACTTAATGTTATCTATCTTTTAATTGTAATTATCAGATTTTAATTGTTCTAATTCTTCTTTTGTTTTATTAAAATTGTCTAAATTTTAATAATGTATTTACTTTGAATTTCTTTGATTTCATTAGCCTAGATTTCAACTTTTTTTTCAAGTTTTTAAAGTTATTCTTTCATTTTTATAAAGCTCTAATGTGTTTCATCTTCTCCTGAACACAAAGGATTAGCAATATTTGAATCTACATATTAAACAGATATTTTGTATTATTATGATTCTAGTTATTATGAAGTCAAAAATGATCCTAGCTAACTCTACTTATTTCTCTGATTGGAAGATTCTATATAACGATCATTCTTACATGAATTTTAGATTAAATTATTAATCACAACTGATTTTTCATTATTGTCTTCTTCTGTTAACATCGGGTTTTATGGATATTCAAATTCACAATCTGATTCTTCTTATCGTATAAATTATCCTTATTCTGAATTTGAGACATGGCTATTACTTAGAGGATTGTTAATCTAAGAATCAGAATCATTCATAGAAAATAAAATATTATAACTTGAATATATTCATAAGTATGTTTTGTAATTATTCTTTTGTTATTGTTTTCTGATTTTTGAATTAAAGGAAATACATATCTACATATAAATTTAGTATAAAAAATCATTTATTCTTAATTAAACCTTAACTTTGAATCAACCGCAAGAAATTACATTGTTTCTTTTTTTGATATTAATTTTCAATTATTCCAATCAGTAAATAATGAAAAATTTTAATTTAAGAAATACATAAAAATAGATATTTCCATTTAATAATAATTTTTACTTTTTAGACCCTTAGATGAATTAAACATATTTTGATTCACTTCACTAAATAATTAGACAAATTAATGAAATAAACAATAAAAATAACTCATTCTTCTATGTGAAAATCAATTAAATCATCCAATCTTAATTTCTTTGTATTATATTCTCTAAGATCGGGATATTTCACAGCTTCTATCAGATAATCTTGTAAATATTTCAATTCTTAATCATTTTAATCACAATGCCATTCTAAAATTGGAATTCCATTCTCAATCTAAAATCCAAAAGAATGAGCTAAATTATCAACAATAAGAATATCTTTTAATTCCTTATTTCCTATTAAACGTAAGTCTTTAATGAAAAAACCATTTTTTGTTTCCATACAATTATTCCTTGTCATTATACCAGAAATATATTATTTTGTTGGATCCAAATAATTTATTATAGCTGATGCATAAGCTTAAGATGATGCTGTATATATGTATATAGTGTAATATTAAGATAACTATTACAAGAACAGTGTTGTATATGGACGAATATTAATCCCAATCTAATGATTTAAAAAATAAATTACTTTAGCTTCCTCTCCGAAATCCCCAACTGCAGTTACATACACTTAAGGACTCTCTCTTGGAGCACATGAATGAATTAAAGTTTCATCTAGATCTAGTACTAATGTCTTATCTTTTTTTGGGTTAGCTTCTTAAAGTTGAATTTTTTTAGATTAAATGAATTTGTCCGAAGGTCCTTTTAGACATTTTCGAGCATAAATGAGACCTCTCTATGTTAATATAAGATGTTTTTTAAATGTTTATTCATTAATGTTGGGGCCAAAAATAAGATGTCTAAATGGATGATTACTCAACTTATCTTTGTTATTATTTTACGAATTTTTTTTACTCTATTCATTATCAGAATTAACATTAAGATTTTACATCGAGACTGCTTATCTATATGTATTTTAATTTTATGTACTTGGTTTTATTCAGTTTTACATTTTGCTAGGGTTATTAACTTAATTTTTGTTATATCCTTTAGGCTTGTTCTTCTATGTTATAATTCCCTTCTTACTATTAAACTTATTATAACTTTTATTTTTTGTCTTGGTCACTAAAATCTGGTTCTTATTCAGTATCACCATCTACTTTCTTTGTATTGACAAGATTGCTGAATCTAGACATCTTAGGAGCTAAATAAAATTTAGCAATACCCTACTATGATTTTGATGATGGTTTTTAATTTTTTGGAGTACCTTGGTCAGAATCATCTGTTTAATATCCATTCTAAACGGGTTGTTTCATCTTAGGCTTTAAATTAGATTTAGGAGTAGTATCTTTAGACTTTTTAGTTTCTCCTTCTTCTTCACTGTAAAATTGAAGCTTTTGTTCTTGATTGATGACTTATTTGATATGACCAACTTAAGTTTTAGCTTTAAAACTGTAAACCTTATCCATCTTATAATTGTTAATATATTTAATAATAAAAAAGCTCATATTTTTTCTTTTTATTTTAAAGAAGGTAATTTAGTTTAGCTTTCATATTTATGTTTATATTTATAGATTGTAGAATTTGGTAAAGGTATATCTTTTTATTCAGTATAACCCCATTTAGGACTTTATAATTTAGAATCAAATTCATTCAAAGCTTTGTGTAACTTACTATTTTTAAGATGTTATGGCTTTTTCATATCGTCAACTAGATTCTTAAATTATTTTTACATTTCTTATAAGCATTGATTCTATCAAATTAAGATTTAATCTTTTTTGGACTAATTTTTTCTTTTTCTTTAGTATGTTTCTTTGATTGCTTTTTACTCTCATATACACTTTTAGCATTAGCTGATTCTGCAGAAGATGAACGATAAGACTTTTTGATTTCTTCATCTTCCATCATCCATTTAAAATGTTATTCATTTGTAATTCTAATATTTCTGTCTCCTTCTCGATTAATGGCATCATATAATTTTTATTCATATGTATCCATATCTTCAACAACTCCATCTTCTTAATCTTAATCTTCATATTATTTTTTATTTTTTTATTATAAACCATCAACCATAGCTTGATAATCTCTCTTACTCATTCTATCAGGAATCCTATACTCGCCTCCTTCTTTTATGTAACCATTATCAAAAATAATATTTGTACCTTATTTAGACTAGTATAAATTTTTATTTAAACTTTCATGGCTTCAATTAAAGGTGGCTATTTTGGATATTCCACTGCTGCTGCTTTTTCTAATTTTCTATTTTCCTCTTCTCCTTTAGCAAATGCCTCTTTTACTGGTTTAATTTCAGGTTACGAACTCACCTCCTTCATGACCTTCTAAGGCTGATTAGTTTTTACTTCGGGCTATAAAATTTCATTTATCTATAAATCTACAAGCCTTATATATCTTTTGAAATTATTTACTTTGTTGTCAGAAACACCACTTAACCATCATAATCATATGTATATTATTTATTTTTCAATTGTTTTAATTACTCCTTCTTTTTCTCTTCTTATTCTATTTAATCCTCTTTTATCTTACGCATCCTTTCATTTTCTTTCTGCTTGTCTAATTATTAAAACTCTCTCTATTCTCTAAGCCTTTCTATTATTGCATCTGGAGTTGGAGGCTTTTTAGTCTCTGGCATTTTTATTATATTAGGCTTATATTCTTCTTAAATTGTCGATTAAAGTGTTGTTGTCATCTGTTTAGAAGACCCACCCAATTTATTTAAAAGTTTCATTTTGCTTACAGAGTTCTAAAATTTTGCTAATGAACCTCTAGAAAACCTAGATGAAGATTAACTTCTTAAAGATCTAGCTTCATCAAATGTTTCTTATTCTGTTGAAAGCTATTAAGTTTTCATTACTTTAACTCCCTTCGCAGTCATATTGTCAATTGTTTTAAAATGCTATAACTTTTATATAATTATGTACAGGTTCATCTTCATCCATCCACTTATTCAAAATAGCATATTTAGATTCACCATGATCAAATGGCTTTTATTGTTATTTATTTTACATACTAAGAATTCCTATTATACAACTCCACATTGCCAATTAGCTATAACTCCACAATTATATCCAGGTTCTTTTTCACATAAGTAATGCTCATATAGATTTTAAGCACAATTTATTATTAAATAATCAACTGTTGGATTTACTATCTCTACAGTCTCAAAATTTTGCATTAAATTGTTGAATTATTATTTATAATTAATAAATATTAATTACAATTAAATTAATCTATTCCTTATTAGATTTTATTTTTATATATCAACTTATTATTTAATTTACATGTTCCAGTTTATTTTTTTTTTTTATCAAAAAAACCTCTCTAGATTTATTCAAAAAATAACTCTCTTAAAATTATAGCGATATTAGACAGATAATCAATGAGTAAAAATATATATATTAATCAAAAGTGAACATTAGTAAATTATAGTTTTAAAATTTGAAGTTGAAAATAACCATTCAATACATATTTGTCATTTTTAATAGAAAATAATTGTTTCTTTAGCATCTAGTAAGATTTGTATATAACATCAGAAAAATTACAATAAATGCTTCTTCTAATATTGGTATATATGATTAAGTATATGTTTTTTTAAAATGAAGTTTTATTCAGTATATTATTAAATTAAAATTTTAAAATGTTTTAAAACTTCTTAAAGACTGTTGAGTTTAAACCAATAAGTTTAATAACTTTATTAATATCTGCTTTAACTTCAAAATTTCTATACAAAAATTAATTATGAAGTTGAAATTAACTGATTAGCTTTGAAAATGCATTTGTTTAATTAATTTTTATTAAAATTAGTAAGATTAATTTACTAAGAATTTTATTTTTCTTTTTTAATAAGAAAATTCACAAATAATAGAAGAGTAGTTCTAAAATTAATTATTTATATTAATCTATTATGAATTAGAATCTATGATAATTTTAATTAAATATTTAGGTCTCCCCCATATAATTAATGATGTAATTGATTATATTTAGGTTTAAGTTTAATAAATTATTTTGATTATTATATAATTATAATCTAAGTATATAAAGATTTAGTAGCAACTAAATATTTGATTAATTTTATTTTAAATCTCAATTAGATATCAGATGTCAGTATCGTAGGAACAAAAGATTTCCTCGACCTCTTCTCTTAAGGATGATTCACTTCCTTAAAAAAGGCAATTCAAAATATAAAATTTTTTAAGGAGAAAAGATTTAAAATAAGTTGTAAAAATTTTACAAACAGATAAAAAATCAAGGTTTGGGCATTTTCCTTTACTTTAGAACAAATTATCAAAAGCTGAAATACGAAAACTAAATATATCATGTTGGATAAAATTTATGCATCAGAGGAGACAATAGATCTGTATATGTGGCCAAGCTAATTAAGATTATGAAACTATTCGATGACGAAGATAATTGCATACCAATTATAAAGGTATAATGGTTTTATAGGAAAACTGAGTTGATGGGTTTACCTAAGGATCATTTAGATTGTATTTCTGAAAATGAAGTTTTTAAGACTAAAGAATTCGACTACATTGAAATTGAAAGTATTGTAGGATTAGCAATTATTCTAAGTTATGAGGAATACGATTAAATAAAAGAGTTAAATGATAATGTATTTTTTATGAGAGCTTCATGCATTGAAGAAAAGTTATTGCCACCTTTTGATGAATGGAAAAAGATATGTATTTGTAGAAAACCTGCGAATCCAGATTTAAAGTAACTAAATTTTTAGAGATTAGGTATATTTTTTGTGAGATATGCTAATCATGGGTTCATTTAAAATGTGTGGGACTAAGTTAGGATTAAGCTGATAGATTAAACAAATATATATGCCCAGAATGTAAAAACTGAAATTTAGTTGATATTATATATATAGATAAATATACCCATTATTCAATTGACTGATCTGTTAAATAATAATATTGAATATCTTAATTCATTTTCTAAATTTTTATAATTATAATGAGGTTTGACGTCTTCCCTTTAATATTCTTTATATTAGTTTTTGCAAGTATAATAATATAGGTTTATTAAAACTTCTATTAGAATGAACAGTAAGATTGCTTATAATGCTCTGTAAGGGAATTAATCTTTTTCTTCTAAATCATCAAATTTGCTTTTAAAAAGAAATTTAATATATTCAAAAAAATTGAATTTATCAATGTCAATTAAAACATCATTATCATCTGGCCATCTAGTTAAATTAAGTAAATATTCCTTCCTATAATTAGCAAGCTGGAGTAATTAAAATAAAATACTTTTTAGAAATGAGGCTCATCTAATATGGACTGATATTTTGGGTCAATAGTTTTTAACTTTGATAGAGATTTATGATATTCATAAGGATCCTATAGGTTTTATCCATAATTGTCTATTTTTAATTTCTTTTTTGAAAAATTCTAAAGTACTTTTTTGAACATAATTATTTTCTTCCAAATAATAAATATTACACATAAATAAATATAATCTTAAAAAGTAAATGTAATTTTTTTCTTTAACAATGTTTTTTATGAATTTATAATTTTTGTTAAAAAACTGATATCTTTATGCTAGGTATTATATAATTTATACAATACATAATTTAAAATCATTTATTTTTATGATAATTAAGCAATATATATTATATACTATTGTAATAATAAAGAATTAAATATGAATCAATATCTCATTTGGTCTTTAATTATTATTAAATGTCTTTTACACGAAATCTCTGAAATAGATTAATGATACATTCTCTTTGAAAAAACTTACATTTAATTTTGCATAGTCTATAATTTAATTCTATTGTCAATAAGTCGATATAGTTATATATCAAAAACATTCTTCCATTTCATTATATATATCCTAAAATACAGAGGGAAGAATAATTTTTCATAATAATTAATCTTGAAAAAAAGTGATCTTTGTAATGATAAATGTAATTTTTGTAGATTAAAGTTTAACATTCAAAAGTCCTTATTTAATTAGAATCTTAAGAGCATTAAATTGTTATCAATATTAAACAAAACCTTTATAACATCAAATAATAAACCACAAAAAAGTATGTAATTTTAATAAATAAGATTATAATTTATTTTTATTTCAAAAGTTGAAAAACAAAAACAAAAATGATTAAAATTTCAATGGATTTGGTGTCACTCTTCCATCTAATTCATCAAATCTCTTCGACCTTATAATTTTGCATACTTTAATTAACAAATTTGCTTTTATAATTAATATCATATTCTACTTTATCATTAATATTCCATTTATTATTATTGTATTTTTTGAAAAATTTCAATACAATTTCAGGAGAAGTGAAATTAACAAATGCATAACCTAAATTTCCTTCATTCTAATCTGATTAATTAATAATTACATTGTTATCAGATGGAAGATAAAGAAAATCAAATTACTACTTGAAATCTTTATTTAATAGTGTTCTTAAATCACATGGTCTCATATATTTAGGTATATTTTTTAACATAAGTGTAGTTCTATCATCATAGAGGATCTTCAATATGAAATTAATAATTACATTCTCTTCAATAATGTCAAGGTTGTAGTAGAATGTATTCATTTTTTAATACAACAACTTTTCATCACAACCAAATAAAA